>JANJXV010000339.1:600000-1101615 GCA_024803745.1 Megascapheus bottae
ACTTCACACACGTTCATTCTTACTTTACAAACATCCATTCTATAACTTCACACACCTCCATTCTATGACTTTACACACCTCCATTGTGTGACTTCACATACCTGCATTCTATGACTTCACACATCTCCATTCTGTGACTTCACACACCTCCATTCTACGACTTCACACACTTCCATTGTGACGTCACACACCTCCATTCTATGAGTTCACACACCTGCATTCTGACTTCACACACCTCCATTCTATGACTTCACACACCTCCATTCTGACTTCACACACCTCTATTCTATGACTTCGCACACCTCCATTATGACATCACACACCTCCATTCTATGACTTCACAGACCTCGAATCTGTGACTTCACTCACCTGCACTCTATGACTTTACACTCCTCCATTCCCACAACTCTTCTATGACTTCACACACCTTCATTTTTACTTCAGAAACATCCATTCTATGACTTCACACACCTCCACTCTATGACTTCACAAACCTCCATTCTATGACTTCACACACTTCCATTCTATGACTTCACACACCTCTATTCTGTGACTTCACACACCTCCATTGTGTGACTTCACACACTTCCATTCTATGACTTCATAAACCTCCCTTTTATAATTTCACACACCTCCATTCTATGACCTCACACACCCTCATTCTTTGATTTCACACACCTCCATTCTATGATTTCACACATCCATTTCGACTTCACACACCTCTAATATATGACTTCAAACACCTCAATTGTGTGACTTCACACACCTGCATTCTATGACTTCATACCGTCCATCCTGTGCCTTCAAACACCTCCATTCTATGACTTCACACAATTCCATTCTATCACTTCACACACCTCCATTTTATAACTTCACACACCTCCATTCTATGACTTCACACACCTCCATTCTGTGTTTACACACCACCATTCTATGACTTCACACACCTCCATTCTTTGACGTCACACATTTATTCTATGACTTCGCACAACTTCATTCTTACTTTACAAACATCCATTCAATAAATTCACACACCTCCATTTTATGACTTCAAACACCTCCATTCTATGACTTCACAAACTTCCATTGTGATGTCACTCACCTCCATTCTATGCGTTCACACACCTCCGTTCTGACTTCACACACCTACATTCTATGACTTCACATACCTACATTCTGTATTCACACAGCTCCACTCTGTGACTTCACAAAACTCCATTCTATGATTTCACACACCTCCATACTATGACTTCACACAACTCCATCTATGACTTCACACACCTTCATTCTGACATCACACACCTCCATTCTATGACTTCACAGACCTCGAATCTGTGACTTCACTCACCTGCACTCTATGAATTCACAGTCCTCCATTCTATGACTTTCCACACCTCCCATCTATGACTTCACCACCTCCAATCTATGACTACACACCTCCATTCTGACTTCACACACCTTCATTCTGTGAATTTACACACCTCTATTCTATGTGTTCACACACCTCCATTCTATGACTTCACACACCTTCATTCTTACTTCAGAAACATCAGTTCTATGACTTCACACAACTCCATTCCATGACTTCACAAACCTCCATTCTGTGACTTCACACACCTCCATTCTGAGTTCACACAACTCAATTCGGTGACTTCACACACCTCCATTCTGACTTCTCACACCTCCATTCTATGACTTCACACACTTCCATTCTATGACTTCACACACCTCCATTCTATGACTTCACAAACTTCCATTCTATGACTTCACACACCTTCATTCTTACTTCCCAAACATACATTCTATGACTTCACACACATCCATTCTATGATTTCACACACCTACATTCTTTGACTTCACACACCTCCATTCTGTGTTCACACACCTCAATTCTGTGACTTCACACACGTCCATTCTGACTTCACACACCTCCATTCTATGACTTCACACACCGCCATTCTTTGACTTCACACACCATAATTTTGAGTTGACACACCTCCATTCTGTGACTTCACACACCTCCATTCTGACCTCACACAGCTCCATTCTATGACTTCACACACCTCCATTCTTTGACGTCACACACCTCCATTCGATGACTTCACACACCTTCATTCTTACTTTACAAACATCCATTCTATAACTTCACACACCTCCATTCTATGACTTTACACACCTCCATTGTGTGACTTCACATACCTGCATTCTATGACTTCACACATCTCCATTCTGTGACTTCACACACCTCCATTCTACGACTTCACACACTTCCATTGTGACGTCACACACCTCCATTCTATGAGTTCACACACCTGCATTCTGACTTCACACACCTCCATTCTATGACTTCACACACCTCCATTCTGACTTCACACACCTCTATTCTATGACTTCGCACACCTCCATTATGACATCACACACCTCCATTCTATGACTTCACAGACCTCGAATCTGTGACTTCACTCACCTGCACTCTATGACTTTACACTCCTCCATTCCCACAACTCTTCTATGACTTCACACACCTTCATTTTTACTTCAGAAACATCCATTCTATGACTTCACACACCTCCACTCTATGACTTCACAAACCTCCATTCTATGACTTCACACACTTCCATTCTATGACTTCACACACCTCCATTGTGTGACTTCACACACTTCCATTCTATGACTTCATAAACCTCCCTTTTATAATTTCACACACCTCCATTCTATGACCTCACACACCCTCATTCTTTGATTTCACACACCTCCATTCTATGATTTCACACATCCATTTCGACTTCACACACCTCTAATATATGACTTCAAACACCTCAATTCTGTGACTTCACACACCTGCATTCTATGACTTCATACCGTCCATCCTGTGACTTCAAACACCTCCATTCTATGACTTCACACAATTCCATTCTATCACTTCACACACCTCCATTTTATAACTTCACACACCTCCATTCTATGACTTCACACACCTCCATTCTGAGTTTACACACCACCATTCTATGACTTCACACACCTCCATTCTTTGACGTCACACATTTATTCTATGACTTCGCACAACTTCATTCTTACTTTACAAACATCCATTCAATAAATTCACACACCTCCATTTTATGACTTCAAACACCTCCATTCTATGACTTCACAAACTTCCATTGTGATGTCACTCACCTCCATTCTATGCGTTCACACACCTCCGTTCTGACTTCACACACCTACATTCTATGACTTCACATACCTACATTCTGTATTCACACAGCTCCACTCTGTGACTTCACAAAACTCCATTCTATGATTTCACACACCTCCATACTATGACTTCACACAACTCCATCTATGACTTCACACACCTTCATTCTGACATCACACACCTCCATTCTATGACTTCACAGACCTCGAATCTGTGACTTCACTCACCTGCACTCTATGAATTCACAGTCCTCCATTCTATGACTTTCCACACCTCCCTTCTATGACTTCACCACCTCCAATCTATGACTACACACCTCCATTCTGACTTCACACACCTTCATTCTGTGAATTTACTCACCTCCATTCTATGTGTTCACACACCTCCATTCTATGACTTCACACACCTTCATTCTTACTTCAGAAACATCAGTTCTATGACTTCACACAACTCCATTCCATGACTTCACAAACCTCCATTCTGTGACTTCACACACCTCCATTCTGAGTTCACACAACTCAATTCGGTGACTTCACACACCTCCATTCTGACTTCACACACCTCCATTCTATGACTTCACACACTTCCATTCTATGACTTCACACACCTCCATTCTATGACTTCACACACTTCCATTCTATGATTTCACATACCTCCATGCTGTAACTTCTCACACCTCCATTCTGTGACTTCACACACCTCCATTCTGAGTTCACACACCTCCATTCTGTGACTTCACAAACCTCCATTCTATGATTTCACACAGCTCCATTCTATGACTTCACACAGCTCCATTTTATGACGTCACACACCTCCATTTTGACTTCTCATACCTCCATTCCGTGACTTCGCACACCTCCATTCTATGACTTCACACCCATCCTTTGTGACGTCACAGACTTCCATTCTATGAGTTCACACACCTCCATTCTATGACTTCACACACCTCCATTCTGACTTCACACACCTCCATTCTATGACTTCACAGACCTCGAATATGTGACTTCACTCACCTCCACTCTAGGACTTCACACACCTCCATTCTGTGACTTCACACACTTCCATTCTATGACCTCACACACCCTCATTCTGTGATTTCACACACCTCCATTCTATGACTTCACACACCCATTTTGACTTCACACACCTCCAATATATGACTTCAAACACCTCAATTCTGTGACTTCCCACACCTCCATTCTATGACTTCATACCGTCCATTCTGTGAGTTCACACACCTCCATTCTATGACTTCACACACTTCAATTCTATGACTTCACACACCTCCATTCTGTGACTTTACACACCTCCAATCTGACTTCACACAACTCCATTCTGTAACGTCACACACCTCCATACTGTGACTTCCCACACCTCCATTCTGTGACTTCACACACCTCCATTCTGACTTCACACACATCCATTCTGTGACTTCACACACCTCCATTATATGACTTCACACACCTCCATTCTATGTCTTCACACACCTCCATTCTATGACTTCACACACCTCCATTCTGTGACTTCACACACCTCCATTCTATGACTTCACACACCTTCATTCTTACTTCACAAGCATACATTCTATGACTTCACACACATCCATTCTATGATTTCACACACCTACATTCTTTGACTTCACACACCTACATTCTGTGTTCACACACCTCAATTCTGTGACTTCACACACGTCCATTCTGACTTCACACACCTCCATTCTTTGACTTCACACACCGCCATTTTTTGACTTCACACACCTAAATTTTGAGTTGACACACCTCCATTCTGTGACTTCACACACCTCCATTCTGACCTCACACACCTCCATTCTATGACTTCACACACCTCCATTCTTTGACGTCACACACATCCATTTGATGACTTCACACACCTTCATTCTTCCTTTACAAACATCCATTCTATAACTTCACACACCTCCATTCTATGACTTTACACACCTCCATTGTGTGACTTCACATACCTGCATTCTATGACTTCACACATCTCCATTCTGTGACTTCAAACACCTCCATTCTACGACTTCACACACTTCCATTGTGACGTCACACACCTCCATTCTATGAGTTCACACACCTGCATTCTGACTTCACACACCTCTATTCTATGACTTCACACACCTCCATTCTGACTTCACACACCTCTATTCTATGACTTCGCACACCTCCATTCTGACATCACACACCTCCATTCTATGACTTCACAGACCTCGAATCTGTGACTTCACTCACCTGCACTCTATGACTTTACACTCCTCCATTCCCACAACTCTTCTATGACTTCACACACCTTCATTTTTACTTCAGAAACATCCATTCTATGACTTCACACACCTCCACTCTATGACTTCACAAACCTCCATTCTACGACTTCACACACTTCCATTCTATGACTTCACACACCTCTATTCTGTGACTTCACACACCTCCATTGTGTGACTTCACACACTTCCATTCTATGACTTCATAAACCTCCCTTTTATAATTTCACACACCTCCATTCTATGACCTCACACACCCTCATTCTTTGATTTCACACACCTCCCCTCTATGATTTCACACATCCATTTCGACTTCACACACCTCTAATATATGACTTCAAACACCTCAATTCTGTGACTTCACACACCTGCATTCTATGACTTCATACCGTCCATCCTGTGACTTCAAACACCTCCATTCTATGACTTCACACAATTCCATTCTATCACTTCACACACCTCCATTTTATAACTTCACACACCTCCATACTGTGACTTCCCACACCTCCATTCTGTGACTTCACACACCTCCATTCTGACTTCACACACATCCATTCTGTGACTTCACACACCTCCATTATATGACTTCACACACCTCCATTCTATGTCTTCACACACCTCCATTCTATGACTTCACACACCTCCATTCTGTGACTTCACACACCTCCATTCTATGATTTCACACACCTACATTCTTTGACTTCACACACCTCCATTCTGTGTTCACACACCTCAATTCTGTGACTTCACACACGTCCATTCTGACTTCACACACCTCCATTCTTTGACTTCACACACCGCCATTCTTTGACTTCACACACCTAAATTTTGAGTTGACACACCTCCATTCTGTGACTTCACACACCTCCATTCTGACCTCACACAGCTCCATTCTATGACTTCACACACCTCCATTCTTTGACGTCACACACCTCCAGTCGATTACTTCACACACCGTCATTCTTACTTTACAAACATCCATTCTATAACTTCACACACCTCCATTCTATGACTTTACACACCTCCATTGTGTGACTTCACATACCTGCATTCTGTGACTTCACACATCTCCATTCTGTGACATCACACACCTCCATTCTATGACTTCACACACTTCAATTCTATGACTTCACACACCTCCATTCTGTGACTTTACACACCTCCATTCTGACTTCACACAACTCCATTCTGTGATGTCACACACCTCAATTCTGTGACTTCCCACACCTCCATTCTCCGACTTCACACCCCTCCAATTTGACTTCACATACCTCCATTCTATGACTTCACACACCTCCATTCTGTGACTTCACAAGCCTCCATTCTATGATTTCACACACCTCCAATCTATGACTTCATACACCTAAATTTTTGACGTCACACACCTCCATTTTGACTTCACATACCTCCATTCTATGACTTCACACACCTCCATTCTGTGACTTCACACACCTCCATTCTGACTTCACACACCTCCATTCTATGACTTCACAGACCTAGAATCTGTGACTTCACTCACCTCCACTCTATGACTTCACACTCCTCCATTCTCTGACTTCCTACACCTCCTTTCTATGACTTCACCCACCTCTATTCTACGACTTCACACCTCCATTCTGACTTCACACACCTCAATTCTGTGACTTCAAACACCTCCATTATATGATATCAAACACCTCCATTCTGTGACTTCACACACCTCCATTCTATGACTTCACACACCTCCATTCTGTGACTTCACACACCTCCATTCTATGACTTCACACACCTCTATTCTATGAGTTCACACACTCCATTCTTTGACTTCACACACCTCCATTTTGACTTCACACACCTACATTCTGTGACTTCACACACCTCCATTTGTGACTTCACACACCACCATTTTGATTTCACACACCTCCATTCTGTGACTTCACACACCTCCATTCTTTGACTTCACACACCTCCGTTTTGACTTCACACACTTCCAGTCTGGGACTTCACACACCTCCATTCTGTGACTTCACACACCACCATTGTTTGACTTCACACACCTCCGTTCTTTGACTTCACACACCTCCATTCCACGACATCACACAACTCCATTCTATGAGTTCAGAAACATCCATTCTATGAGTTCACACACCACAATTTTGTCTTCACACACCTCCATTCTATGACTTCAAAAACCTCTATTCTGTGACTTCACGCACCTCCATTCTGAGTTCACACACCTCCATTCATTGACTTCACACACCTCCATTCTGACTTCACGCACCTCCATTCTATGACTTTACACACTTCCATTCTATGACTTCACACGCCTCCATTCTGTGACTTCACACACCTCCATTCTGTGACTTCACACACCTTCATTATATGACTTCACACACCTCCATTCTGTGACTTCACACACCTCTATTCTATGATTTCACACATCCATTTTGACTTCACACACAGAAAATATATGACTTCAAACACCTCAATTCTGTGACTTCACACACCTCCATTCTATGACTTCATACCCGTCCATTCTGTGACTTCCCACACCTCCATTCTATGACTTCACACACCTCCATTCTATGACTTCACACACCTCCATCCTGTGACTTCACAAACCTCTATTCTATGATTTCACACACCTCCAATCTATGACTTCACACACCTCCATTCTTTGACTTCACACACCTCCATTCTGTGACTTCACACACCTCCATTCTGTGACTTCACACAGCTCCATTCTGTGACTTCAAACTCCTCAATTCTCCGACTTCACACACCTCCATTCTATGACTTCACACACCTCCATTCTGTGACTTCACACACTTCCATTCTATGACTTCACACACCTTCATTCTTACTTCCCAAACATACATTCTATGACTTCACACACATCCATTCTATGATTTCACACACCTACATTCTTTGACTTCACACACCTCCATTCTGTGTTCACACACCTCAATTCTGTGACTTCACACACGTCCATTCTGACTTCACACACCTCCATTCTATGACTTCACACACCGCCATTCTTTGACTTCACACACCAAAATTTTGAGTTGACACACCTCCATTCTGTGACTTCACACACCTCCATTCTGACCTCACACAGCTCCATTCTATGACTTCACACACCTCCATTCTTTGACGTCACACACCTCCATTCGATGACTTCACACACGTTCATTCTTACTTTAAAAACATCCATTCTATAACTTCACACACCTCCATTCTATGACTTTACACACCTCCATTGTGTGACTTCACATACCTGCATTCTATGACTTCACACATCTCCATTCTGTGACTTCACACACCTCCATTCTACGACTTCACACACTTCCATTGTGACGTCACACACCTCCATTCTATGAGTTCACACACCTGCATTCTGACTTCACACACCTCCATTCTATGACTTCACACACCTCCATTCTGACTTCACACACCTCTATTCTATGACTTCGCACACCTCCATTATGACATCACACACCTCCATTCTATGACTTCACAGACCTCGAATCTGTGACTTCACTCACCTGCACTCTATGACTTTACACTCCTCCATTCCCACAACTCTTCTATGACTTCACACACCTTCATTTTTACTTCAGAAACATCCATTCTATGACTTCACACACCTCCACTCTATGACTTCACAAACCTCTATTCTATGACTTCACACACTTCCATTCTATGACTTCACACACCTCTATTCTGTGACTTCACACACCTCCATTGTGTGACTTCACACACTTCCATTCTATGACTTCATAAACCTCCCTTTTATAATTTCACACACCTCCATTCTATGACCTCACACACCCTCATTCTTTGATTTCACACACCTCCATTCTATGATTTCACACATCCATTTCGACTTCACACACCTCTAATATATGACTTCAAACACCTCAATTGTGTGACTTCACACACCTGCATTCTATGACTTCATACCGTCCATCCTGTGCCTTCAAACACCTCCATTCTATGACTTCACACAATTCCATTCTATCACTTCACACACCTCCATTTTATAACTTCACACACCTCCATTCTATGACTTCACACACCTCCATTCTGAGTTTACACACCACCATTCTATGACTTCACACACCTCCATTCTTTGACGTCACACATTTATTCTATGACTTCGCACAACTTCATTCTTACTTTACAAACATCCATTCAATAAATTCACACACCTCCATTTTATGACTTCAAACACCTCCATTCTATGACTTCACAAACTTCCATTGTGATGTCACTCACCTCCATTCTATGCGTTCACACACCTCCGTTCTGACTTCACACACCTACATTCTATGACTTCACATACCTACATTCTGTATTCACACAGCTCCACTCTGTGACTTCACAAAACTCCATTCTATGATTTCACACACCTCCATACTATGACTTCACACAACTCCATCTATGACTTCACACACCTTCATTCTGACATCACACACCTCCATTCTATGACTTCACAGACCTCGAATCTGTGACTTCACTCACCTGCACTCTATGAATTCACAGTCCTCCATTCTATGACTTTCCACACCTCCCATCTATGACTTCACCACCTCCAATCTATGACTACACACCTCCATTCTGACTTCACACACATTCATTCTGTGAATTTACACACCTCTATTCTATGTGTTCACACACCTCCATTCTATGACTTCACACACCTTCATTCTTACTTCAGAAACATCAGTTCTATGACTTCACACAACTCCATTCCATGACTTCACAAACCTCCATTCTGTGACTTCACACACCTCCATTCTGAGTTCACACAACTCAATTCGGTGACTTCACACACCTCCATTCTGACTTCTCACACCTCCATTCTATGACTTCACACACTTCCATTCTATGACTTCACACACCTCCATTCTATGACTTCACAAACTTCCATTCTATGACTTCACACACCTTCATTCTTACTTCCCAAACATACATTCTATGACTTCACACACATCCATTCTATGATTTCACACACCTACATTCTTTGACTTCACACACCTCCATTCTGTGTTCACACACCTCAATTCTGTGACTTCACACACGTCCATTCTGACTTCACACACCTCCATTCTATGACTTCACACACCGCCATTCTTTGACTTCACACACCATAATTTTGAGTTGACACACCTCCATTCTGTGACTTCTCACACCTCCATTCTGACCTCACACAGCTCCATTCTATGACTTCACACACCTCCATTCTTTGACGTCACACACCTCCATTCGATGACTTCACACACCTTCATTCTTACTTTACAAACATCCATTCTATAACTTCACACACCTCCATTCTATGACTTTACACACCTCCATTGTGTGACTTCACATACCTGCATTCTATGACTTCACACATCTCCATTCTGTGACTTCACACACCTCCATTCTACGACTTCACACACTTCCATTGTGACGTCACACACCTCCATTCTATGAGTTCACACACCTGCATTCTGACTTCACACACCTCCATTCTATGACTTCACACACCTCCATTCTGACTTCACACACCTCTATTCTATGACTTCGCACACCTCCATTATGACATCACACACCTCCATTCTATGACTTCACAGACCTCGAATCTGTGACTTCACTCACCTGCACTCTATGACTTTACACTCCTCCATTCCCACAACTCTTCTATGACTTCACACACCTTCATTTTTACTTCAGAAACATCCATTCTATGACTTCACACACCTCCACTCTATGACTTCACAAACCTCCATTCTATGACTTCACACACTTCCATTCTATGACTTCACACACCTCTATTCTGTGACTTCACACACCTCCATTGTGTGACTTCACACACTTCCATTCTATGACTTCATAAACCTCCCTTTTATAATTTCACACACCTCCATTCTATGACCTCACACACCCTCATTCTTTGATTTCACACACCTCCATTCTATGATTTCACACATCCATTTCGACTTCACACACCTCTAATATATGACTTCAAACACCTCAATTCTGTGACTTCACACACCTGCATTCTATGACTTCATACCGTCCATCCTGTGCCTTCAAACACCTCCATTCTATGACTTCACACAATTCCATTCTATCACTTCACACACCTCCATTTTATAACTTCACACACCTCCATTCTATGACTTCACACACCTCCATTCTGAGTTTACACACCACCATTCTATGACTTCACACACCTCCATTCTTTGACGTCACACATTTATTCTATGACTTCGCACAACTTCATTCTTACTTTACAAACATCCATTCAATAAATTCACACACCTCCATTTTATGACTTCAAACACCTCCATTCTATGACTTCACAAACTTCCATTGTGATGTCACTCACCTCCATTCTATGCGTTCACACACCTCCGTTCTGACTTCACACACCTACATTCTATGACTTCACATACCTACATTCTGTATTCACACAGCTCCACTCTGTGACTTCACAAAACTCCATTCTATGATTTCACACACCTCCATACTATGACTTCACACAACTCCATCTATGACTTCACACACCTTCATTCTGACATCACACACCTCCATTCTATGACTTCACAGACCTCGAATCTGTGACTTCACTCACCTGCACTCTATGAATTCACAGTCCTCCATTCTATGACTTTCCACACCTCCCTTCTATGACTTCACCACCTCCAATCTATGACTACACACCTCCATTCTGACTTCACACACCTTCATTCTGTGAATTTACTCACCTCCATTCTATGTGTTCACACACCTCCATTCTATGACTTCACACACCTTCATTCTTACTTCAGAAACATCAGTTCTATGACTTCACACAACTCCATTCCATGACTTCACAAACCTCCATTCTGTGACTTCACACACCTCCATTCTGAGTTCACACAACTCAATTCGGTGACTTCACACACCTCCATTCTGACTTCACACACCTCCATTCTATGACTTCACACACTTCCATTCTATGACTTCACACACCTCCATTCTATGACTTCACACACTTCCATTCTATGATTTCACATACCTCCATGCTGTAACTTCTCACACCTCCATTCTGTGACTTCACACACCTCCATTCTGAGTTCACACACCTCCATTCTGTGACTTCACAAACCTCCATTCTATGATTTCACACAGCTCCATTCTATGACTTCACACAGCTCCATTTTATGACGTCACACACCTCCATTTTGACTTCTCATACCTCCATTCCGTGACTTCGCACACCTCCATTCTATGACTTCACACCCATCCTTTGTGACGTCACAGACTTCCATTCTATGAGTTCACACACCTCCATTCTATGACTTCACACACCTCCATTCTGACTTCACACACCTCCATTCTATGACTTCACAGACCTCGAATATGTGACTTCACTCACCTCCACTCTAGGACTTCACACACCTCCATTCTGTGACTTCACACACTTCCATTCTATGACCTCACACACCCTCATTCTGTGATTTCACACACCTCCATTCTATGACTTCACACACCCATTTTGACTTCACACACCTCCAATATATGACTTCAAACACCTCAATTCTGTGACTTCCCACACCTCCATTCTATGACTTCATACCGTCCATTCTGTGAGTTCACACACCTCCATTCTATGACTTCACACACTTCAATTCTATGACTTCACACACCTCCATTCTGTGACTTTACACACCTCCAATCTGACTTCACACAACTCCATTCTGTAACGTCACACACCTCCATACTGTGACTTCCCACACCTCCATTCTGTGACTTCACACACCTCCATTCTGACTTCACACACATCCATTCTGTGACTTCACACACCTCCATTATATGACTTCACACACCTCCATTCTATGTCTTCACACACCTCCATTCTATGACTTCACACACCTCCATTCTGTGACTTCACACACCTCCATTCTATGACTTCACACACCTTCATTCTTACTTCACAAACATACATTCTATGACTTCACACACATCCATTCTATGATTTCACACACCTACATTCTTTGACTTCACACACCTACATTCTGTGTTCACACACCTCAATTCTGTGACTTCACACACGTCCATTCTGACTTCACACACCTCCATTCTTTGACTTCACACACCGCCATTTTTTGACTTCACACACCTAAATTTTGAGTTGACACACCACCATTCTGTGACTTCACACACCTCCATTCAGACCTCACACACCTCCATTCTATGACTTCACGCACCTCCATTCTTTGACGTCACACACATCCATTTGATGACTTCACACACCTTCATTCTTCCTTTACAAACATCCATTCTATAACTTCACACACCTCCATTCTATGACTTTACACACCTCCATTGTGTGACTTCACATACCTGCATTCTATGACTTCACACATCTCCATTCTGTGACTTCAAACACCTCCATTCTACGACTTCACACACTTCCATTGTGACGTCACACACCTCCATTCTATGAGTTCACACACCTGCATTCTGACTTCACACACCTCTATTCTATGACTTCACACACCTCCATTCTGACTTCACACACCTCTATTCTATGACTTCGCACACCTCCATTCTGACATCACACACCTCCATTCTATGACTTCACAGACCTCGAATCTGTGACTTCACTCACCTGCACTCTATGACTTTACACTCCTCCATTCCCACAACTCTTCTATGACTTCACACACCTTCATTTTTACTTCAGAAACATCCATTCTATGACTTCACACACCTCCACTCTATGACTTCACAAACCTCCATTCTACGACTTCACACACTTCCATTCTATGACTTCACACACCTCTATTCTGTGACTTCACACACCTCCATTGTGTGACTTCACACACTTCCATTCTATGACTTCATAAACCTCCCTTTTATAATTTCACACACCTCCATTCTATGACCTCACACACCCTCATTCTTTGATTTCACACACCTCCCCTCTATGATTTCACACATCCATTTCGACTTCACACACCTCTAATATATGACTTCAAACACCTCAATTCTGTGACTTCACACACCTGCATTCTATGACTTCATACCGTCCATCCTGTGACTTCAAACACCTCCAGTCTATGACTTCACACAATTCCATTCTATCACTTCACACACCTCCATTTTATAACTTCACACACCTCCATACTGTGACTTCCCACACCTCCATTCTGTGACTTCACACACCTCCATTCTGACTTCACACACATCCATTCTGTGACTTCACACACCTCCATTATATGACTTCACACACCTCCATTCTATGTCTTCACACACCTCCATTCTATGACTTCACACACCTCCATTCTGTGACTTCACACACCTCCATTCTATGATTTCACACACCTACATTCTTTGACTTCACACACCTCCATTCTGTGTTCACACACCTCAATTCTGTGACTTCACACACGTCCATTCTGACTTCACACACCTCCATTCTATGACTTCACACACCGCCATTCTTTGACTTCACACACCTAAATTTTGAGTTGACACACCTCCATTCTGTGACTTCACACACCTCCATTCTGACCTCACACAGCTCCATTCTATGACTTCACACACCTCCATTCTTTGACGTCACACACCTCCATTCGATGACTTCACACACCGTCATTCTTACTTTACAAACATCCATTCTATAACTTCACACACCTCCATTCTATGACTTTACACACCTCCATTGTGTGACTTCACATACCTGCATTCTGTGACTTCACACATCTCCATTCTGTGACTTCACACACCTCCATTCTATGACTTCACACACTTCAATTCTATGACTTCACACACCTCCATTCTGTGACTTTACACACCTCCATTCTGACTTCACACAACTCCATTCTGTGATGTCACACACCTCCAAACTGTGACTTCCTACACCTCCATTCTGTGACTTCACACACCTCCATTCTGACTTCACACACATCCATTCTGTGACTTCACACACCTCCATTATATGACTTCACACACCTCCATTCTATCTCTTCACACACCTCCATTCTATGACTTCACACACCTCCATTCTGTGACTTCACACACTTCCATTCTATGACTTCACACACCTTCATTCTTACTTCCCAAACATACATTCTATGACTTCGCACACATCCATTCTATGATTTCACACACCTACATTCTTTGACTTCACACACCTCCATTCTGTGTTCACACACCTCAATTCTGTGACTTCACACACGTCCATTCTGACTTCACACACCTCCATTCTATGACTTCACACACCGCCATTCTTTGACTTCACACACCAAAATTTTGAGTTGACACACCTCCATTCTGTGACTTCACACACCTCCATTCTGACCTCACACAGCTCCATTCTATGACTTCACACACCTCCATTCTTTGACGTCACACACCTCCATTCGATGACTTCACACACCTTCATTCTTACTTTACGAACATCCATTCTATAACTTCACACACCTCCATTCTATGACTTTACACACCTCCATTGTGTGACTTCACATACCTGCATTCTATGACTTCACACATCTCCATTCTGTGACTTCACACACCTCCATTCTACGACTTCACACACTTCCATTGTGACGTCACACACCTCCATTCTATGAGTTCACACACCTGCATTCTGACTTCACACACCTCCATTCTATGACTTCACACACCTCCATTCTGACTTCACACACCTCTATTCTATGACTTCGCACACCTCCATTATGACATCACACACCTCCATTCTATGACTTCACAGACCTCGAATCTGTGACTTCACTCACCTGCAGTCTATGACTTTACACTCCTCCATTCCCACAACTCTTCTATGACTTCACACACCTTCATTTTTACTTCAGAAACATCCATTCTATGACTTCACACACCTCCACTCTATGACTTCACAAACCTCCATTCTATGACTTCACACACTTCCATTCTATGACTTCACACACCTCTATTCTGTGACTTCACACACCTCCATTGTGTGACTTCACACACTTCCATTCTATGACTTCATAAACCTCCCTTTTATAATTTCACACACCTCCATTCTATGACCTCACACACCCTCATTCTTTGATTTCACACACCTCCATTCTATGATTTCACACATCCATTTCGACTTCACACACCTCTAATATATGACTTCAAACACCTCAATTCTGTGACTTCACACACCTGCATTCTATGACTTCATACCGTCCATCCTGTGCCTTCAAACACCTCCATTCTATGACTTCACACAATTCCATTCTATCACTTCACACACCTCCATTTTATAACTTCACACACCTCCATTCTATGACTTCACACACCTCCATTCTGAGTTTACACACCACCATTCTATGACTTCACACACCTCCATTCTTTGACGTCACACATTTATTCTATGACTTCGCACAACTTCATTCTTACTTTACAAACATCCATTCAATAAATTCACACACCTCCATTTTATGACTTCAAACACCTCCATTCTATGACTTCACACACTTCCATTCTATGACTTCACACACCTCTATTCTGTGACTTCACACACCTCCATTGTGTGACTTCACACACTTCCATTCTATGACTTCATAAACCTCCCTTTTATAATTTCACACACCTCCATTCTATGACCTCACACACCCTCATTCTTTGATTTCACACACCTCCATTCTATGATTT
The DNA here is from genome assembly GCA_024803745.1 of Megascapheus bottae. Taxonomy (NCBI): domain Eukaryota; kingdom Metazoa; phylum Chordata; class Mammalia; order Rodentia; family Geomyidae; genus Megascapheus; species Megascapheus bottae. Next base: position 617,118 of record JANJXV010000339.1, read on the forward strand.
CACACATCCATTTCGACTTCACACACCTCTAATATATGACTTCAAACACCTCAATTCTGTGACTTCACACACCTGCATTCAATGACTTCATACCGTCCATCCTGTGACTTCAAACACCTCCATTCTATGACTTCACACAATTCCATTCTATCACTTCACACACCTCCATTTTATAACTTCACACACCTCCATAATGTGACTTCCCACACCTCCATTCTGTGACTTCACACACCTCCATTCTGACTTCACACACATCCATTCTGTGACTTCACACACGTCCATTATATGACTTCACACACCTCCATTCTATGTCTTCACACACCTCCATTCTATGACTTCACACACCTCCATTCTGTGACTTCACACACCTCCATTCTATGACTTCACACACCTTCATTCTTACTTCCCAAACATACATTCTTTGACTTCGCACACATCCATTCTATGATTTCACACACCTACATTCTTTGACTTCACACACCTCCATTCTGTGTTCACACACCTCAATTCTGTGACTTCACACACGTCCATTCTGACTTCACACACCTCCATTCTATGACTTCACACACCGCCATTCTTTGACTTCACACACCAAAATTTTGAGTTGACACACCTCCATTCTGTGACTTCACACACCTCCATTCTGACCTCACACAGCTCCATTCTATGACTTCACACACCTCCATTCTTTGACGTCACACACCTCCATTCGATGACTTCACACACCTTCATTCTTACTTTACAAACATCCATTCTATAACTTCACACACCTCCATTCTATGACTTTACACACCTCCATTGTGTGACTTCACATACCTGCATTCTATGACTTCACACATCTCCATTCTGTGACTTCACACACCTCCATTCTACGACTTCACACACTTCCATTGTGACGTCACACACCTCCATTCTATGAGTTCCACACACCTGCATTCTGACTTCACACACCTCCATTCTATGACTTCACACACCTCCATTCTGACTTCACACACCTCTATTCTATGACTTCGCACACCTCCATTCTGACATCACACACCTCCATTCTATGACTTCACAGACCTCGAATCTGTGACTTCACTCACCTGCACTCTATGACTTTACACTCCTCCATTCCCACAACTCTTCTATGACTTCACACACCTTCATTTTTACTTCAGAAACATCCATTCTATGACTTCACACACCTCCACTCTATGACTTCACAAACCTCCATTCTATGACTTCACACACTTCCATTCTATGACTTCACACACCTCTATTCTGTGACTTCACACACCTCCATTGTGTGACTTCACACACTTCCATTCTATGACTTCATAAACCTCCCTTTTATAATTTCACACACCTCCATTCTATGACCTCACACACCCTCATTCTTTGATTTCACACACCTCCATTCTATGATTTCACACATCCATTTCGACTTCACACACCTCTAATATATGACTTCAAACACCTCAATTCTGTGACTTCACACACCTGCATTCTATGACTTCATACCGTCCATCCTGTGACTTCCATTCTATGACTTCACACAATTCCATTCTATCACTTCACACACCTCCATTTTATAACTTCACGCACCTCCATTCTATGACTTCACACACCTCCATTCTGAGTTTACACACCACCATTCTATGACTTCACACACCTCCATTCTTTGACGTCACACATTTATTCTATGACTTCGCACAACTTCATTCTTACTTTACAAACATCCATTCAATAAATTCACACACCTCCATTTTATGACTTCAAACACCTCCATTCTATGACTTCACAAACTTCCATTGTGATGTCACTCACCTCCATTCTATGCGTTCACACACCTCCGTTCTGACTTCACACACCTCCATTCTATGACTTCACACACTTCCATTCTCTGACTTCACACACCTCCATTCTGTGACTTCACACACCTCCATTCTGTGTTTGCACACCTCCATTCTGTGACTTCTCACACCTCCATTCTGTGACTTCACACACCTCCATTCTGTGACTTCACACACTTCCATTCTATGACTTCACACACTTCCATTCTATGACTTCACACAGCTCCATTCTGTGATTTCACACACCTCCATTATATGACCTCACACACCCTCATTCTATGGTTTCACACACCTCCATTCTGACTTCACACACCTCCATTCTGTGACTTCACACACCTCCATTCGATGTCTTCACACACCTACATTCTTTGACTTCACACACAACCATTTTGACTTCACACCTCCATTCTGTGACTTCACACACTTATGTTTGTGACTTCTCACACCACCTTTTTGACTTCACACATCTCCATTCTGTGACTTCACACACCTCCAACCTGTGACTTCACACACCTCCATTCTGTGACTTCACACACCTCCATTCTGTGATTTCACACACCTCCCTTCCTTGACTTCACCCACCTCCATTCTATGACTTCACATACCTCCATTCTATGACATCACACACCAACATTCTATGACTTCAAACACCTCCATTCTATGACTTCCCACACATGCATTCTAACTTCACACACCTCCATTTATGACTTCACACACCTTCATTCTGACATCACACACCTCCATTCTATGACTTCACAGACCTCGAATCTGTGACTTCACTCACCTGCACTCTATGACTTCACACTCCTCCATTCTATGACTTTCCACACCTCTTTTCTATGACTTCATCATCTCCAATCTATGACTACACACCTCCATTCTGACTTCACACACCTTCATTCTGTGAATTCGCACACCTCCATTCTATGTGTCCACACACCTCCATTCTATGACTTCACACACCTTCATTCTTACTTCAGAAACATCAGTTCTATGACTTCACACAACTCCATTCTATGACTTCACAAACCTCCATTCTGTGACTTCACACACCTCCATTCTGAGTTCACACAACTCCATTCGGTGACTTCACACACCTCCAATCTGACTTCACAAACCTCCATTCTATGACTTCACACACTTCCATTCTATGACTTCACACTCTCCATTCTGTGACTTCACACACCTCCATTCTGTGTTCGCACACTTCCATTCTGTGACTTCACACACCTCCATTCTGTGACTTCACACACCTCCATTCTATGACTTCACACACCTCCATTATATGACCTCACACACCCTCATTCTATGGTTAGCACACACACATACATTCTATGAATTTACACATCCATTTTGACTTCACACACCTCCAATATATGACTTCAAAAACCTCAATTCTGTGACTTCACACACCTCCATTCTATGAGTTCATACCATCCATTCTGTGACTTCACACACCTCCATTCTCTGACTTCACACACTTCCATTCTATGACTTCATACACCTCCATTCTGTGACTTTACCTACCTCCATTCTGAGTTCACACACCTCCATTCTGTGACTTCACACACCTCCATTCTGTGACTTCCCACACCTCCATTCTTTTACTTCACACACCTCCATTCTATGACTTCACATACCTATATTCTGACGTCTCACACCTCCATTCTATGACTTCACACACCTCCATTCTGACTTCACACACCTCCATTCTATGACTTCGCACACCTCTATTCTGACTTCACACACCTCCATTCTGTGACTTCACACACCTCCATTCTATGACTTCACACACCTCTATTCTGACTTCACACACCTACATTCTTTGACTTCACACACAACCATTTTGTCTTCACACCTCCATTCTGTGACTTCACACACTTACATTTGTGACTTCTCACACCACCTTTTTGACTTCACCCATCTCCATTCTGTGACTTCACACACCTCCAATCTGTGACTTCACACACCTCCATTCTGTGACTTCACACACCTCCATTCTGTGATTTCACACATCTCCCTTCCGTGACTTCACCCACCTCTATTCTATGACTTCACACACCTCCATTCTATGACATCACACACCTCCATTCTATGACTTCACACACTTCCACTCTTTGACTTCACACACCACCATTCTATGACTTCAAACACCTCCATTCTATGACTTCCCACACATGCATTCTAACTTCACACACCTCCATCTATGACTTCACACACCTTCATTCTGACATCACACACCTCCATTCTATGACTTCACAGACCTCGAATCTGTGACTTCACTCACCTGCACTCTATGACTTCACACTCCTCCATTCTATGACATTCCACACCTCTTTTCTATGACTTCACCACCTCCAATCTATGACTACACACCTCCATTCTGACTTAACACACCTTCATTCTGTGAATTCGCACACCTGCATTCTATGTGTTCACACACCTCCATTCTATGACTTCACACACCTTCATTCTTACTTCAGAAACATCAGTTCTATGACTTCACACAACTCCATTCTATGACTTCACAAACCTCCATTCTGTGAATTCACACACCTCCATTCTATGACTTCACACAATTCCATTCTATGACTTCACACACCTCCATTCTGTGACTTCACACACCTCCATTCTGTGTTCGCACACTTCCATTCTGTGACTTCACACACCTCCATTCTGTGACTTCACACACCTCCATTCTGTGACTTCACACACTTCCATTCTATGACTTCACACACCTCCATTCTATGACTTCACACACCTCCATTCTGTGAGTTCACACACCTCCATTATATGACCTCACACACCCTCATTCTATGGTTTCACACACCTCCATTCTATGAATTCACACATCCATTTTGACTTCACACACCTCCAATATATGACTTCAATCACCTCAATTCTGTGACTTCACACCTCCATTCTATGAGTTCAAACCATCCATTCTGTGACTTCACACACCTCAATTCTATGACTTCACACCCTTCCATTCTATGACTTCATACACCTCCATTCTGTTACTTTACATACCTCCATTCTGAGTACACACACCTCCATTCTATGACTTCACACACCTCTATTCTGACGTCACACACCTCCATTCTATGACTTCACACACCTCCATTCTGACTTCACACACCTCCATTCTATGACTTCGCACACCTCTATTCTGACTTCACACACCTCCATTCTGTGACTTCACACACCTCCATTCGATGACTTCACACACCTACATTCCTTGACTTCACACACAACCATTTTGACTTCACAACTCCATTCTGTGACTTCACACACTAACATTTGTGACTTCTCACACCACCTTTTTGACTTCACACATCTCCATTCTGTGACTTCACACACCTCCATTCTGTGACTTCACACACCTCCATTCTGTGACTTCACACACCTCCATTCTGTGATTTCACATACCTCCCTTCCGTGACTTCACCCACCTCCATTCTATGACTTCACACACCTCCATTCTATGACATCACACACCTCCATTCTATGACTTCACACACTTCCACTCTATGAGTTCACACAACACCATTCTATGACTTCACACACCTCCATGCTATGACTTCCTACAGATGCATTCTGACTTCACACACCTCCATTGTATGTCTTCACACATCTTGTTTCTGTAACTTCCCACACTTCCAAAGTTTGACTTCACAAACCACCATTCCATGACTTCACACACCTCCATTCTATGATTTCACACACCTCCATTCTTTGACTTCACACATCTCCATTTTGACTTCACACACCTACATTCTGTGACTTCACACACCTCCATTTGTGACTTCACACACCACCATTTTGATTTCACACACCACCATTCAGTGACTTCACACACCTCCATTCTTTGACTTCACACACCTCCATTTTGACTTCACACACTTCCATTCTGTGACTTCACACACCTCCATTCTGTGACTTCACACACCACCATTGTTTGACTTCACACACCTCCATTCTTTGACTTCACACACCTCCATTCTATGACTTCACACACCAACATTCTATGACTTAACACACTTCCATTCTATGATTTCACACATCCATTTTGACTTCACACACCTAAAATATATGACTTCATACCCGTCCATTCTGTGACTTCACATACCTCCATTCTATGACTTCACAAACCTCCATTCTGTGACTTCACACACCTCCATTCTATGATTTCTCACACCTCAATTCTATGACTTCACAACTCTAGTTTATGACGTCACACACCTCTATTTTGACTTCACACACCTCCAATATGTGACTTCACTCACATCCCTTCTGTGACTTCACACACCTCCATTCTATGACTTCACACACATTCATTCTTGACTTCACACACCTCCATTCTATGACTTCACACACTTCCATTCTATGATTTCACATACCTCCATGCTATGACTTCACACACCTCCATTCTGTGACTTCACACACCTCCATTCTGAGTTCACACACCTCCACTCTGTGACTTCACAAACCTCCATTCTATGATTTCACACACCTCCATTCTATGACTTCACACACCTCCATTTTATGACTTCACACACCTCCATTTTGGCTTCTCACACCTCCATTCTGTCACTTCACACACCTCCATTCTATGACTTCACACACTTCCTTTGTTACGTCACACACCTCCATTCTATGTGTTTACACACCTCCATTCGATGACTTCACACACCTCCATTCTGACTTCACACACCTCCATTCTATGACTTCACAGACCTTGAATATGTGACTTCACTCACCTCCACTCTAATACTTCACACTCCTCAAATCTATGACTTCCCACACCTCCTTTCTATGACTTCACCCACCTCCATTTTATGACATCACACACCTCCATTCTGTGACTTCACACACCTCCATTCTATGACCTCACACACCCTCATTCTATGATTTCACACACCTCCATTCTATGACTTCACACATCCATTTTGACTTCACACACCTCCAATATATGACTTCAAACACTTCAATTCTGTGACTTCACACACCTCCATTCTATGAGTTTGTACCTTCCATTCTGTGACTTCACAGACCTCCATTCTATGACTTCACACACTTCCATTATATGACTTCACACACCTCCATTCTGTGACTTTACACACCTCCATTCTGATTTCACACACCTCCATTCTGTGACGTCACATCCCTCCATTCTGTGACTTCCCATACCTCCATTATGTGACTTCACACACCTCCATTCTATGATTGCACACACCTCCATTCTATGACCTCACACACCTCCATTCTATGACTTCACACCTCCATTCTGACGTCACACACCTCCATTCTGTCACTTCACACACCTCCATTATATGACTTCACACACCTCCATTCTATGACTTCACACACCTCCATTCTATGACTTCACACACCTCCATGCTGTGACTTCACACACCTCCATTCTATGACTTCACACACCTTCTTCTTACTTCACAAACATACATTCTATAACTTCACACACCTCCATTCTATGACGTCACACACCTCCATTCTGTGACTTCACACACCTCCATTCTGACTTCACAGAGCTCCATTCTATGACTTCACACACCTCTATTCTTACTTTACAAATATCCACTCTATAACTTCACACACCTCCATTCTATGACTTTACACACCTTCATTCTGTGACTTCACATACCTCCATTCTATGACTTCACACACCTCCATTCTGTGACTTCACACAGCTCCATTCTATGAATTCACACACTTCCATTGTGACGTCACGCACCTCCATTCTATGAGTTCACACACCTCCATTCTGACTTCACACACCACCATTCTCTTACTTCACACACCTCCATTCTGAATTCACACAGCTCCATTCTGTGACCTCACAAAACTCCATTCTATGGTTTCACACACCTCCATACTATGACTTCACACAACTCCATCTATGACTTCACACACCTCCATTCTGACATCACACACCTGTATTCTATGACTTTGCACACCTCCATTCTGACATCACACACCTCCATTCTATGACTTCAAAGACCTCGAATCTTTGACTTCACTCACCTGCACTCTAGGACTTCACACTCCTCCATTCTATGACTTACCACACCTCCTTTCTATGACGTCACCCACCTCCAATCTATGACTACCCACCTCCATTCTGACTTCACAAACCTCCATTCTCTCACTTCACACACCTCCATTCTATGACTTCACACACCTTAATTTTTCCTTCAGAAACATCCATTCTATGACTTCACACACCTCCATTCTATGACTTCACACACCTCCATTCTGTGACTTCATACACCTCCATTCTATGACCTCAAACACCCTCATTCTATGATTTCACAAACCTCCATTCTATGACTTCAAACATCCATTTTTACTTCACACACCTCTAGTATATGACTTCAAACACCTCAATTCTGTGATTTCACACACCTCCATTCTATGACTTCACACACTTCGATTCTATGATTTCACATACCTCCATGCTATGACTTCACACACCTCCATTCTGTGACTTCACACACCTCCATTCTGAGTTCACACACCTCCATTCTGTGACTTCACAAACCTCCATTCTATGATTTCACACACCTCCATTCTATGACTTCACACACCTCCATTTTATGACGTCACACACCTCCATTTTGACTTCTCACACCTCCATTCTGTGACTTCACACACCTCCATTCTATGACTTCACACACTTCCATTGTGACATCACACACCTCCATTTTATGAGTTCACAAACCTCCATTCTATGACTTCACACACCTCCATTCTGACTTCACACATCTCCATTCTATGACTTCACAGACCTCGAATATGTGACTTCACTCACCTCCACTCTATGATTTCACACTCCTCCATTCTATGACTTCCCACACCTCCTTTCTATGACTTCCCCCACCTCCATTTTATGACTTCACACACCTCCATTCTGCGACTTCACACACCTCCATTCTATGACCTCACACTCCCTCATTGTATGATTTCACACAACTCCATTCTATGACTTCACACATCCATTTTGACTTCACACACCTCCAATATATGACCTCAAACACCTCAATTCTGTCACTTCACACACCTCCATTCTACGACCTCATACCCTCCATTCTGTGACTCCACACACCTCCATTCTATGACTTCACACACCTCCATTCTATGACTTCCCACACCTGCATTCTGAATTCACACACCTCCATTCTATGACTTCACACATCTTATTTCTGTAACTTCCCACACTTCCAATATTTCTCTTCACAAACCTCCATTCCATGACTTCACACACCTCCATTCTATGAGTTCACACACCTCCATTCTTTGACTTCACACACCTCCATTTTGACTTCACACACCTACATTCTGTGACTTCACACACCTCCATTTGTGACTTCACACACCACCATTTTGATTTCACACACCTTCATTCTGTGACTTCACACACTTCGATTCTATTAGTTCACACACCTCCATTCTGTGACTTCACAGACCTCCATTCTTTGAGTTCACACACCTCCGTTTTGACTTCACACACTTCCATTCTGTGACTTCACACACCTCCATTCTGTGACTTCACACACCACCATTGTTTGACTTCAAACACCTACATTCTGTGACTTCACACACCTCCATTCGGAGTTCACACACCTGCATTCGGTGACTTCACACACCTCCATTCTGACTTCACACACCTCAATTCTATGACTTCACACACCTCCATTCTGTGACTTCACACACCACCATTTTTTGACTTCAAACACCTCCATTCTGTGACTTCACACACCTCGATTCTATTAGTTCACACACATCCATTCTATGAGTTCACACACCACAATTTTGTCTTCACACACCTCCATTCTATGACTTCGCAAACCTCCATTCTGTGACTTCACACACCTCCATTTGGAGTTCACACACCTCCATTCGGTGACTTCACACACCTCAATTCTGACTTCACACACCTCCATTCTATGACTTCACACACTTCCATTCTGTGACTTCACACACCTCCATTCTGTGACTTCACAAACCTCCATTCTGACTTCACACTGCTCCATTCTATGACCTCACACACCTCCATTCTTACTTTACAAACATCCATTCTATAACTTCACACACCTCCATTCTATGACTTTACACACCTCCATTCTGTGACTTCACATACCTCCATTCTATGACTTCACACACCTCCATTCTGTGACTTCAGACACCTCCATTCTGTGACTTCACACTCCTCCATTCTGACTTCACACAGCTCTATTCTATGACTTCACACACCTCCATTCTTACTTTACAAACATCCATTCTATAACTTCACACATCTCCATTCTATGACTTCACACACCTCCATTCTGTGACTTCACACACCTCCATTCTATGACTTCACGCACTTCCATTGTGACGTCACACACCTCCATTCTATGAGTTCACACACCTCCATTCTATGACTTCACAGACCTCGAATATGTGACTTCAATCACCTCCACTCTATTACTTCACACTCCTCCATTCTATGACTTCCCACACCTCCTTTCTATGACTTCACCCACCTCCATTTTATCACTTCACACACCTCCATTCTGTGCCTTCACACACCACCAGTTTTTGACTTCAAACACCTCCATTCTTTGACTTCACGCACCTCCATTTTGAGTTCACACACCTGCATTCTGTGACTTCACACACCTCCATTCTGACTTCACACACCTCAATTCTATGACTTCACACACCTCCATTCTGTGACTTCACACACCTCCATTCTGACTTCACACAGCTCCATTCTATGACTTCACACACCTCCATTCTTTCTTTACAAACATCCATTCTATAACTTCACACAACTCCATTCTATGACTTTACACACCTCCATTCTGTGGCTTCACATACCTCCATTCTATGACTTCACACACCTCCATTCTGTGACTTCACACACCTCCATTCTATGACTACACACACCTCCATTCTGACTTCACACACCTCCATTCTATTACTTCACACACCGCCATTCTGAATTCACACAGCTCCATTCTGTGACTTCACAAAACTCCATTCTATGGTTTCACACACCTCCATACTACGACTTCAGACAACTCCATCTATGACTTCACACACCTCCATTCTGACATCACACACCTCTATTGTATGACTTTGCACACCTCCATTCTGACATCACACACCTCCATTCTATGACTTCACAGACCTCGAATCTGTGACTTCACTCACCTGCACTCTAGGACTTCACACTCCTCCATTCTATGACTTACCACACCTCCTTTCTATGTCGTCACCCACCTCCAATCTATGACTACCCACCTCCATTCTGACTTCACACACCTCCATTCTCTGACTTCACACACCTCCATTCTTTGAATTCACACACCTTCATTTTTCCTTCAGAAACATCCATTCTATGACTTCACACACCTCTATTCTATGACTTCACAAACTTCCATTCTGTGACTTCACACACCTCCATTCTGAGTTGACACAACTGCATTCGGTGACGTCACACATCTCCATTCTGACTTCACACACCTCCATTCTGAATTCACACAGCTCAATTCTGTGACTTCACAAAACTCCATTCTATGATTTCACACACATCCATACTATGACTTCACACAACTCCATCTATGACTTCACACACCTCCATTCTGACTTCACACACCTCTATTCTATGACTTCGCACACCTCAATTCTGACATCACACACCTCCATTCTATGGCTTCACAGACCTCGAATCTGTGATTCACTCACCTGCACTCTATGACTTCACAGTCCTCCATTCTATAACTTCCCACACCTCCTTTCTATGACTTCACCGACCTCCAATCTATGACTACACACCTCCATTCTGACTTCACACACCTCCATTCTGTGACTTCACACACCTCCATTCTATGACTTCACACACCTTCATTTTTCCTTCAGAAACATCCATTCTATGACCTCACACACCTCCATTCTATGACTTCACAAACCTCCATTCTGTGACTTCACACACCTCCATTCTGAGTTCACACACCTCCATTCTGTGACTTCACACACCTCCATTCTATGACCTCACACACCCTCATTCTATGATTTCACACACCTCCATTCTATGACTTCACACATCCATTTTGACTTCACACACCTCTAATATATGACTTCAAACACCTCAATTCTGTGACTTCACACACCTCCATTCTATGACTTCACATACTTACATTCTATGACTTCACACACCTCCATTCTGTGTTCACACACCTGAATTCTGTGACTTCACACACCTCCATTCTGACTTCACATACCTCCATTCTATGACTTCACACACCTGCATTCTATGACTTCACACACCTCCATTCTTTGACTTCACACACCTAAATTCTGAGTTGACACACCTCCATTCTGTGACTTCACAAACCTCCATTCTGACTTCGCACAGCTCCATTCTATGACTTTGCACACCTTCATTCTTGGACGTCACACACCTCCATTCTATGACTTCACACACCTATATTATTACATTACAAACATCCATTCTATAACTTCACACATCTCCATTCTATGACTTTACACACCTCCATTCTGTGACTTCACATACCTCCATTCTATGACTTCACACACCTCCATTCTGTGACTTCACACACCTCCATTCTATGACTTCACACACTTCCATTCTGTGACTTCACACACCTCCATTCTATAAGTTCACACACCTCCATTCTGACTTCACACACCTCCATTCTATGACTTCACACACCTCCATTCTGAATTCACACAGCTCCATTCTGTGACTTCACAAAACTCCATTCTATGATTTCACACACCTCCATACTATGACTTCACACAACTCCATCTATGACTTCACACACCTCCATTCTGACTTCACACAACTCCATTCTATGGCTTCACAGACCTCGAATCTGTGACTTCACTCACCTGCACTCTGACATCATACTCCTCCATTCCATGACTTCCCACACCTTCTTTCTATGACTTCACCCACCTCCAATCTATGACTACACACCTCCATTCTGACTTCACACACCTCCATTCTGTGACTTCACACACCTCCATTCTATGAGTTCACACACCTTCATTTTTACTTGAGAAACATCCATTCTATGACTTCACACACCTCCATTCTATGACTTCACAAACCTCCATTCGGTGACTTCACACATCTCCATTCTGACTTCAAACACCTCCATTCTATGACTTCACTCATTTCCATTCTATGACTTTACACACCTTCATTCTGTGACTTCACAAACCTCCATTCTGAGTCACACACCTCCATTCTGTGACTTCACCCATCTCCATTCTGTGACTTCACACACCTCCATTGTGTGACTTCACACACTTCCATTCTATGACTTCACACACCTCCATTTTATGACTTCACACATCTCCATTCTGTGACTTCACACACCTCCATTCTATGACCTCACACACCCTCACTCTATGATTTCACACACCTCCATTCTATGAATTCACACATCCATTTTGAATTCACAGACCTCCAATATATGACTTCAAACACCTCAATTCTGTAACTTCCCACACCTCCATTCTATGACTTAATACCGTCCATTCTGTGACCTCACACACCTCCATTCTATGACTTCACACACTTCCATTCTAAGACTTCACACACTTCCATTCTATGACTTCACACACCTACATTCTGTGACTTTACACACCTCCATTCTGAGTTCACACACCTCCATTCTGTGAATTCACACACCTCCATTCTATGAATTCACACCTCCATTCTGACATCACACACCTCCATTCTGTGACATCACACACCTCCATTCTATGACTTCACACACTTCCATTCTATGACTTCACACACCTCCATTGTGTGACTTCACACACTTCCATTCTATGACTTCACACACCTCCATTTTATAACTTCACACACCTCCATTCTGTGACTTCACACACCTCCATTCTATGATTTCACACACCTCCATTCTATGACTTCACACACCTCCATTTTATGACGTCACACACCTCCATTTTGACTTCTCACACCTCCATTCTGTGACTTCACACACCTCCATTCGATGACTTCACACACCTCCATTCTGACTTCACACACCTCCATTCTATGACTTCAGAGACCTCGAATATGTGACTTCACTCACCTCCACTCTATGACTTCTCACTCCACCATTCTATGACTTCCCACACCTCCTTTCTATGACTTCACCCACCTCCATTTTATGACTTCACACACCTCCATTCTGTGACTTCACACACCTCCATTCTATGACCTCACACACCCTCATTCTATGATTTCACACACCTCCATTCTATGACTTCACACATACATTTTGAATTCAGACACCTCCAATATATGACTTCAAACACCTCAATTCTGTCACCTCACACACCTCCATTCTATGACCTTATACCCTCCATTCTGTGACTTCCCACACCTCCATTCTGTGACTTCACACACCTCCTTTCTATGACTTCACACACCTCTCTTCTGACTTCACACAACTTCATTCTATGACTTCACACACCTCTATTCTGACTTCACACACCTCCATTCTATGACTTCACACACCTCCATTCTGACTTCACACACCTCCATTCTATGACTTTGCACATCTCTATTCTGACTTCACACACCTCCATTCTGTGACTTCACACACCTCCCTTCGATGACTTCACACACCTACATTCTTTGACTTCACACACAACCATTTTGACTTCACACCTCCATTCTGTGACTTCACACACTTACATTTGTGACTTCTCACACCACCTTTTTGACTTCACACATCTCCATTCTGTGACTTCACACACCTCCATTCTATGACTTCCCACACCTGCATTCTGACTTCACACACCTCCATTGTATGACTTCACACATCTTCTTTCTGTACCTTCCCACACTTCCAATGTTTGACTTCACAAACCTCCATTCCATGACTTCACACACCTCCATTCTATGAGTTCACACACCTCCATTCTTTGACTTCACGGACCTCCATTTTGATTTCACACACCTACATTCTGTGACTTCACACACCTCCATTTGTGACTTCACACACCACCATTTTGATTTCACACACCACCATCCTGTGACTTCACACACCTCCATTCTTTGACTTCACACACCTCCGTTTTGACTTCACACACTTCCATTCTGTGACTTCACACACCTCCATTCTGAGTTCACACACCTCCATTTTGTGACTTCACAAACCTCTATTCTATGATTTCACACACCTCCATTTTAGGACGTCACACACCTCCATTTTGACTTCACACAATTTCATTCTGTGACTTCACACACCTCCATTCTATGATTTCACATACCTTCATGCGATGACTTCACACACCTCCATTCTCTGACTTCACACACCTCCATTCTGAGTTCACACACCTCCATTCTGTGACTTCCCAAACCTCTATTCTATGATTTCACACACCTCCATTCTATGACTTCACACACCTCCATTTTAGGACGTCACACACCTCCATTTTGACTTCACACACTTCCACTTTGTGACTTCACACACCTAAATTCTATGACTTCACACACTTCCATTGTGACGTCACACACCTCCATTCTATTGGTTCACACACCTACATTCTATGACTTCACACACCTTCATTCGACTTCACAGACCTCCATTCTGACTTCACACACCTCCATTATGTGACTTCACACACCTCCATTATATGACGTCATACAACTCCGTTCTATGACTTCACACACCTCCATTCTATGACTTCACACACCTCCATTCTGTGACTTCACACACCTCCATTCTATGAGTTCACACACCTTCATTTTTACTTGAGAAACATCCATTCTATGACTTCACACACCTCCATTCTATGACTTCACACATCTCCATTCTTTGACTTCACACACCTCCATTCTGTGACTTCACACACCTCCATTCTGTGACTTCACACAGCTCCATTCTGTGACTTCACACACCTCCATTCTCCGACTTCACACACCTCCATTCTATGACTTCACACATCCATTTTGACTTCACACACCTCCAATATATAACTTCAAACACTTCAATTCTGTGACTTCACACACCTCCATTCTATGAAATCATACACGTCCATTCTGTGTCTTCACACACTTCCATTCTTTGACTTCACACACCTCCATTCTGTGACTTCACCCACCTCCATTCTGTGACTTCCCACACCTCCATTCTCCGACTTCACACCCTTCCAATTTGACTTCACATACCTCCATTCTATGACTTCACACACCTCCATTCTGTGACTTCACACACCTCCATACTGTGACTTCACAAACCTCCATTCTATGATTTCACACACCTCCAATCTATGACTTCATAGACCTACATTTTATGACGTCACACACCTCCATTTTAACTTCACACACCTCCATTATGTGACTCCACACACCTCGCTTCTGTGACTTCACACACCTCCATTCTATGACTTCACACACCTTCATTGTATGACTTCGCACACCTCCATTCTATGACTTCACACTCTTCCATTCTATGATTTCACATACCTTCATACGATGACTTCACACACCTCCATTCCGTGACTTCACACACCTGCATTGTGAGTTCACACACCATTCTGTGACCTCACACACTTCCATTCTGCGATTTCACACACCTCCATTCTGAGATGTCACACCTCCATTCTATGAATTCACACACCTCCATTCTGTGATTTCACACACCTCAATTCTCTGACTTCACACAACTCCATTCTGAGTTCACACACCTCCATTCTGTGACTTTACACACCTCCATTCTGTGACTTCACACACCTCCATTCTATGACTTCACACACCTCCATTCTGTGACTTCACCTACCTCCATTCTATGACTTCACAAACCTCCATTCTGTGACTTCACTCACCTCCATTCTGTGACTTCACAAACCTCCATTCTATGATTTAACATACCTCCATTCTATGACTTCACACACCTCCATTTTATGACGTCACACACCTCCATTTTGACTTCTCACACCTCCATTATGTGACTTCACACACCTCTCTTCTGTGACTTCACACACCTCCATTCTATGACTTCACACACCTTCATTGTATGACTTCGCACACCTCCATTCTATGACTTCTCACACCTCCATTTTAGGACGTCACACACCTCCATTTTGACTTCACACACTTCCATTCTGTGACTTCACAAACCTCTATTCTATGATTTCACACACCTCCATTCTATGACTTCTCACGCCTCCATTTTAGGACGTCACACACCTCCATTTTGACTTCACACACTTCCATTCTGTGACTTCACACAGCTCCATTCTATGGCTTCACACACTTCCATTGGGACGTCACACACCGCCATTCTATAAGTTCACACACCTTCATTCGACATCACACACCTCCATTCTATGACTTCACAGACCTCGAATCTGTGACTTCACTCACCTCCAATCTATGACTTCACACTCCTCCATTCTATGACTTCCCACAGCTCCTTTCTATGACTTCACACCTCCATTCTGACTGCACACACCTCCATTATGTGACTTCACACACCTCCATTATATGACGTCACACAACTCCGTTCTATGACTTCACACACCTCTATTCTAGGACTTCACACACCTCCATTCTGTGACTTCACACACCTCCATTCTATGACTTCACACACCTGCATTCTTACTTCACAAACATACATTCTATGACTTCACACACCTCCATTCTTTGACTTCACACACCGCCATTCTTTGACTTCACACACCTCCATTCTGGGACTTCACACACCTCCATTCTGTGACTTCACACAGCTCCATTCTGTGACTTCACACACCTCCATTCTCCGACTTCACACACTTCCATTCTATGACTTCACACATCCATTTTGACTTCACACAACTCCAATATATAACTTCAAACACCTCAATTCTTTGACTTCACACACCTCCATTCTATGAATTCATACCGGTCCATTCTGTGACTTCACACACCTTCATTCTTTAAGTTCACACACCTCCATTCTGTGACTTCACCCACCTCCATTCTGTGACTTCCCACACCTCCATTCTCCGACTTCACACCCCTCCAATTTGACGTCACATACCTCCATTCTATGACTTCACACACCTCCATTCTGTGACTTCACAAACCTCCATTCTATGATTTCACACACCTCCAATCTATGACTTCACACACCTACATTTTATGACGAAACACACTTCCATTTTGACTTCACACACCTCCATTATATGACTCCACACACCTCCATTCTATGACTTCACTCATTTCCATTCTATGACTTTACACACCTTCATTCTGTGACTTCACAAACCTCCATTCTGAGTCACACACCTCCATTCTGTGACTTCACACACCTCCATTCTGTGACTTCACACACCTCCATTGTGTGACTTCACACACTTCCATTCTATGACTTCACACACCTCCATTTTATGACTTCACACATCTCCATTCTGTGACTTCACACACCTCCATTCTATGACCTCACACACCCTCACTCTGTGATTTCACACACCTCCATTCTATGAATTCACACATCCATTTTGAATTCACAGACCTCCAATATATGACTTCAAACACCTCAATTCTGTAACTTCCCACACCTCCATTCTATGACTTAATACCGTCCATTCTGTGACCTCACACACCTCCATTCTATGACTTCACACACTTCCATTCTAAGACTTCACACACTTCCATTCTATGACTTCACACACCTCCATTCTGTGACTTCACACACCTCCATACTGTGACTTCACAAACCTCCATTCTATGATTTCACACACCTCCAATCTATGACTTCATAGACCTACATTTTATGACGTCACACACCTCCATTTTAACTTCACACACATCCATTATGTGACTCCACACACCTTGCTTCTGTGACTTCACACACCTCCATTCTATGACTTCACACACCTTCATTGTATGACTTCGCACACCTCCATTCTATGACTTCACACTCTTTCATTCTATGATTTCACATACCTTCATACGATGACTTCACACACCGCCATTCCGTGACTTCACACACCTGCATTGTGAGTTCACACACCATTCTGTGACCTCACACACCTCCATTCTGCGATTTCACACACCTCCATTCTGAGATGTCACACCTCCATTATATGAATTCACACACCTCCATTCTGTGATTTCACACACCTCAATTCTCTGACTTCACACAACTCCATTCTGTGACTTCACACATCTCCATTCTGAGTTCACACACGTCCATTCTGTGACTTTACACACCTCCATTCTGTGACTTCACACACCTCCATTCTATGACTTCACACACCTTCATTGTATGACTTCGCACACCTCCATTCTATGACTTCTCACACCTCCATTTTAGGACGTCACACCTCCATTTTGACTTCACACACTTCCATTCTGTGACTTTACAAACCTCTATTCTATGATTTCACACACCTCCATTCTATGACTTCTCACACCTCCATTTTAGAACGTCACACACCTCCATTTTGACTTCACACACTTCCATTCTGTGACTTCACACAGCTCCATTCTATGACTTCACACACTTCCATTGGGACGTCACACACCTCCATTCTATGAGTTAACACACCTTCATTCGACTTCACACACCTCCATTCTATGACTTCACAGACCTCGAATCTGTGACTTCACTCACCTCCAATCTATGACTTCACACTCCTCCATTCTATGACTTCCCACACCTCCTTTCTATGACTTCACACCTCCATTCTGACTGCACACACCTCCATTATGTGACTTCACACACCTCCATTATATGACGTCACACAACTCCGTTCTATGACTTCACACACCTCTATTCTATGACTTCACACACCTCCATTCTGTGACTTCACACACCTCCATTCTATGACTACACACACCTTCATTCTTACTTCACAAACATACATTCTATGACTTCACACACCTCCATTCTTTGACTTCACACACCGCCATTCTTTGACTTCACACACCTCCATTCTGTGACTTCACACACCTCCATTCTGTGACTTCACACAGCTCCATTCTGTGACTTCACACACCTCCATTCTCCGACTTCACACACCTCCATTCTATGACTTCACACACCCATTTTGACTTCACACAACTCCAATATATAACTTCAAACACCTCAATTCTGTGACTTCACACACCTCCATTCTATGAATTCATACCCGTCCATGCTGTGACTTCACACACCTCCATTCTTTGACTTCACACACCTCCATTCTGTGACTTCACCCACCTCCATTCTGTGACTTCCCACACCTCCATTCTCCGACTTCACACCCCTCCAATTTGACTTCACATACCTCCATTCTATGACTTCACACACCTCCATTCTGTGACTTCACAAACCTCCATTCTATGATTTCACACACCTCCAATCTATGACTTCACACACCTACATTTTATGACGTCACACACCTCCATTTTGACTTCACACACCTCCATTATGTGACTCCACACACCTCCCTTCTGTGACTTCACACACCTCCATTCTATGACTTCACACACTTCCATTCTATGACTTCACACACCGCCATTCCGTCACTTCACACACCTTCATTGTGAGTTCACACACCTCCATTCTGTGACCTCACACACCTCCATTCTGCGATTTCACACACCTCAATTCTGAGATGTCACACCTCCATTCTATTAATTCACACACCTCCGTTCTGTGATTTCACACACCTCAATTCTATGACTTCACAGAACTCCATTCTGTGACTTCACACATCTCCATTCTGAGTTCACACACCTCCATTCTGTGACTTCACACACCTCCATTCTGTGATTTCACACACCCCCATTCTATGACTTCACACACCTCCATTCTGTGAGTTCACAATCCTCTATTCTATGATTTCACACACCTCCAATCTATGACTTCACACACCTCCATTTTATGATTTCACATACCTCCATGCTATGACTTCACACAGCTCTATTCTGTGACTTCACACACCTCCATTCTATGACTTCACACACCTCCATTCTGTGACTTCACATACCTTCATTCTATGATTTCACACACCTCCATTCTATGACTTCACACACCTCCATTCTTTGACTTCACACACCTCCATTCTGTGACTTCACACACCTCCATTCTGTGACTTCACACAGCTCCATTCTGTGACTTCAAACACCTCAATTCTATGAATTCATACCCGTCCATTCTGTGACTTCACACACCTCCATTCTTTAACTTCACACACCTCCATTCTGTGACTTCACCCACCTCAATTCTGTGACTTCCCACACCTCCATTCTCCGACTTCACACCCCTCCAATTTGACTTCACATACCTCCATTCTATGACTTCACACACCTCCATTCTGTGACTTCACAAGCCTCCATTCTATGATTTCACACACCTCCAATCTCTGACTTCACACACCTAAATTTTTGACGTCACACACCTCCATTTTGACTTCACATACCTCCATTCTATGACTTCACACACCTCCATTCTGTGACTTCACACACCTCCATTCTATGACTTCACACACCTCAATTCTGTGACTTCACAAACCTCTATTCTATGATTTCACACACCTCCATTCTATAACTTCTCACACCTCCATTTTAGGACGTCACACACCTCCATTTTGACTTCACACACTTCCATTCTGTGACTTCACACAGCTCCATTCTATGACTTCACACACTTCCATTGGGACATCACACACCTCCATTCTGTGACTTCCCACACCTCCATTCTCCGACTTCACACCCCTCCAATTTGACGTCACATACCTCCATTCTATGACTTCACACACCTCCATTCTGTGACTTCACAAACCTCCATTCTATGATTTCACACACCTCCAATCTATGACTTCACACACCTACATTTTATGACGTCACACACCTCCATTTTGACTTCACACACCTCTATTATATGACTCCACACACCTCCATTCTATGACTTCACTCATTTCCATTCTATGACTTTACACACCTTCATTCTGTGACTTCACAAACCTCCATTCTGAGTCACACACCTCCATTCTGTGACTTCACACACCTCCATTCTGTGAGTTCACACACCTCCATTGTGTGACTTCACACACTTCCATTCTATGACTTCACACACCTCCATTTTATGACTTCACACATCTCCATTCTGTGACTTCACACACCTCCATTCTATGACCTCACACACCCTCACTCTGTGATTTCACACACCTCCATTCTATGAATTCACACATCCATTTTGAATTCACAGACCTCCAATATATGACTTCAAACACCTCAATTCTGTAACTTCACACACCTCCATTCTATGACTTAATACCGTCCATTCTGTGACCTCACACACCTCCATTCTATGACTTCACACACTTCCATTCTAAGACTTCACACACTTCCATTCTATGACTTCACACACCTACATTCTGTGACTTTACACACCTCCATTCTGAGTTCACACACCTCCATTCTGTGACTTCACACACCTCCATTCTATGACTTCACACCTCCATTCTGACTTCACACACCTCCATTCTGTGACATCACACACCTCCATTCTCTGACTTCACACACTTCCATTCTATGACTTCACACACCTCCATTGTGTGACTTCACACACTTCCATTCTATGACTTCACACACCTCCATTTTATAACTTCACACACCTACATTCTGTGACTTCACACACCTCCATTCTATGACCTCACACACCCTCATTCTATGATTTCACAGACCTCCATTCTATGACTTCAAACATCCATTTCGACTTCAAACACCTCTAATATATGACTTCAAACACCTCAATTCTGTGAATTCACACACCTCCATTCTATGACTTCACACACTTCCATTCTATGTTTTCACATACCTCCATGCTATGACTTCACACACCTCCATTCTGTGACTTCACACACATCCATTCTGAGTTCACACACCTCCATTCTGTGACTTCACAAACCTCCATTCTATGATTTCACACACCTCCATTCTATGACTTCACACACCTCCATTTTATGACGTCACACACCTCCATTTTGACTTCTCACACCTCCATTCTGTGACTTAACACACCTCCATTCTATGACTTCACACACTTCCATTGTGACATCACACACCTCCTTTCTATGAGTTCACACACCTCCATTCTATGACTTCACACACCTCCATTCTGACTTCACACACCTCCATTCTATGACTTCAGAGACCTCGAATATGTGACTTCACTCACCTCCACTCTATGACTTCTCACTGCACCATTCTATGACTTCCCACACCTCCTTTCTATGACTTCACCCACCTCCATTTTATGACTTCACACACCTCCATTCTGTGACTTCACACACCTCCATTCTATGACCTCACACACCCTCATTCTATGATTTCACACACCTCCATTCTATGACTTCACACATACATTTTGAATTCAGACACCTCCAATATCTGACTTCAAACACCTCAATTCTGTCACCTCACACACCTCCATTCTATGACCTCATACCCTCCATTCTGTGACTTCCCACACCTCCATTCTGTGACTTCACACACCTCCATTCTATGACTTCACACACCTCTCTTCTGACTTCACACAACTTCATTCTATGACTTCACACACCTCTATTCTCACTTCACACACCTCCATTCTATGACTTCACACACCTCCATTCTGACTTCACACACCTCCATTCTATGGCTTCACAGACCTCGAATCTGTGATTCACTCACCTGCACTCTATGACTTCACAGTCCTCCATTCTATAACTTCCCACACCTCATTTCTATGACTTCACCCACCTCCAATCTATGACTACACACCTCCATTCTGACTTCACACACCTCCATTCTGTGACTTCACACATCTCCATTCTATGACTTCACACACCTTCATTTTTCCTTCAGAAACATCCATTCTATGACCTCACACACCTCCATTCTATGACTTCACAAACCTCCATTCTGTGACTTCACACACCTCCATTCTGAGTTCACACACCTCCATTCTGTGACTTCACACACCTCCATTCTATGACCTCACACACCCTCATTCTATGATTTCACACACCTCCATTCTATGACTTCACACATCCATTTTGACTTCACACACCTCTAATATATGACTTCAAACACCTCAATTCTGTGACTTCACACACCTCCATTCTATGACTTCACATACTTACATTCTATGACTTCACACACCTCCATTCTGTGTTCACACACCTGAATTCTGTGACTTCACACACCTCCATTCTGACTTCACACACCTCCATTCTATGACTTCACACACCTGCATTCTATGACTTCACACACCTCCATTCTTTGACTTCACACACCTAAATTCTGAGTTGACACACCTCCATTCTGTGACTTCACACACCTCCATTCTGACTTCGCACAGCTCCATTCTATGACTTTGCACACCTTCATTCTTGGACGTCACACACCTCCATTCTATGACTTCACCCACCTATATTATTACATTACAAACATCCATTCTATAACTTCACACATCTCCATTCTATGACTTTACACACCTCCATTCTGTGACTTCACATACCTCCATTCTATGACTTCACACACCTCCATTCTGTGACTTCACACACCTCCATTCTATGACTTCACACACTTCCATTCTGTGACTTCAAACACCTCCATTCTATAAGTTCACACACCTCCATTCTGACTTCACACACCTCCATTCTATGACTTCACACACCTCCATTCTGAATTCACAAAGCTCCATTCTGTGACTTCACAAAACTCCATTCTATGATTTCACACACCTCCATACTATGACTTCACACAACTCCATCTATGACTTCACACACCTCCATTCTGACTTCACACAACTCCATTCTATGGCTTCACAGACCTCGAATCTGTGACTTCACTCACCTGCACTCTGACTTCATACTCCTCCATTCCATGACTTCCCACACCTTCTTTCTATGACTTCACCCACCTCCAATCTATGACTACACACCTCCATTCTGACTTCACACACCTCCATTCTGTGACTTCACACACCTCCATTCTATGAGTTCACACACCTTCATTTTTACTTGAGAAACATCCATTCTATGACTTCACACACCTCCATTCTATGACTTCACAAACCTCCATTCGGTGACTTCACACATCTCCATTCTGACTTCAAACACCTCCATTCTATGACTTCACTCATTTCCATTCTATGACTTTACACACCTTCATTCTGTGACTTCACAAACCTCCATTCTGAGTCACACACCTCCATTCTGTGACTTCACACACCTCCATTCTGTGACTTCACACACCTCCATTGTGTGACTTCACACACTTCCATTCTATGACTTCACACACCTCCATTTTATGACTTCACACATCTCCATTCTGTGACTTCACACACCTCCATTCTATGACCTCACACACCCTCACTCTATGATTTCACACACCTCCATTCTATGAATTCACACATCCATTTTGAATTCACAGACCTCCAATATATGACTTCAAACACCTCAATTCTGTAACTTCCCACACCTCCATTCTATGACTTAATACCGTCCATTCTGTGACCTCACACACCTCCATTCTATGACTTCACACACTTCCATTCTAAGACTTCACACACTTCCATTCTATGACTTCACACACCTACATTCTGTGACTTTACACACCTCCATTCTGAGTTCACACACCTCCATTCTGTGAATTCACACACCTCCATTCTATGAATTCACACCTCCATTCTGACATCACACACCTCCATTCTGTGACATCACACACCTCCATTCTATGACTTCACACACTTCCATTCTATGACTTCACACACCTCCATTGTGTGACTTCACACACTTCCATTCTATGACTTCACACACCTCCATTTTATAACTTCACACACCTCCATTCTGTGACTTCACACACCTCCATTCTATGATTTCACACACCTCCATTCTATGACTTCACACACCTCCATTTTATGACGTCACACACCTCCATTTTGACTTCTCACACCTCCATTCTGTGACTTCACACACCTCCATTCGATGACTTCACACACCTCCATTCTGACTTCACACACCTCCATTCTATGACTTCAGAGACCTCGAATATGTGACTTCACTCACCTCCACTCTATGACTTCTTACTCCACCATTCTATGACTTCCCACACCTCCTTTCTATGACTTCACCCACCTCCATTTTATGACTTCACACACCTCCATTCTGTGACTTCACACACCTCCATTCTATGACCTCACACACCCTCATTCTATGATTTCACACACCTCCATTCTATGACTTCACACATACATTTTGAATTCAGACACCTCCAATATATGACTTCAAACACCTCAATTCTGTCACCTCACACACCTCCATTCTATGACCTTATACCCTCCATTCTGTGACTTCCCACACCTCCATTCTGTGACTTCACACACCTCCATTCTATGACTTCACACACCTCTCTTCTGACTTCACACAACTTCATTCTATGACTTCACACACCTCTATTCTGACTTCACACACCTCCATTCTATGACTTCACACACCTCCATTCTGACTTCACACACCTCCATTCTATGACTTTGCACATCTCTATTCTGACTTCACACACCTCCATTCTGTGACTTCACACACCTCCCTTCGATGACTTCACACACCTACATTCTTTGACTTCACACACAACCATTTTGACTTCACACCTCCATTCTGTGACTTCACACACTTACATTTGTGACTTCTCACACCACCTTTTTGACTTCACACATCTCCATTCTGTGACTTCACACACCTCCATTCTGTGACTTCACACACCTCCATTCTTTGATTTCACACACCTCCCTTCCGTGACGTCACCCACCTCCATTCTATGACTTCACACACCTCCATTCTATGACTTCACACACTTCCATTCTATGACTTCACACACCTCCATTCTCTGACTTCACACACCTCCATTCTATGACTTCCCACACCTGCATTCCGACTTCACACACCTCCATTGTATGACTTCACACATCTTCTTTCTGTACCTTCCCACACTTCCAATGTTTGACTTCACAAACCTCCATTCCATGACTTCACACACCTCCATTCTATGAGTTCACACACCTCCATTCTTTGACTTCACGGACCTCCATTTTGATTTCACACACCTACATTCTGTGACTTCACACACCTCCATTTGTGACTTCACACACCACCATTTTGATTTCACACACCACCATCCTGTGACTTCACACACCTCCATTCTCTGACTTCACACACCTCCATTCTGTGACTTCACAAACCTCCATTCTATGATTTCACACACCTCCATTCTATGACTTCACACACCTCCATTTTATGACGTCACACACCTCCATTTTGACTTCTCACACCTCCATTCTGTGACTTAACACACCTCCATTCTAGGACTTCACACACTTCCATTGTGACATCACACACCTCCTTTCTATGAGTTCACACACCTCCATTCTATGACTTCACACACCTCCATTCTGACTTCACACACCTCCATTCTATGACTTCAGAGACCTCGAATATGTGACTTCACTCACCTCCACTCTATGACTTCTCACTCCACCATTCTATGACTTCCCACACCTCCTTTCTATGACTTCACCCACCTCCATTTTATGACTTCACACACCTCCATTCTGTGACTTCACACACCTCCATTCTATGACCTCACACACCCTCATTCTATGATTTCACACACCTCCATTCTATGACTTCACACATACATTTTGAATTCAGACACCTCCAATATCTGACTTCAAACACCTCAATTCTGTCACCTCACACACCTCCATTCTATGACCTCATACCCTCCATTCTGTGACTTCCCACACCTCCATTCTGTGACTTCACACACCTCCATTCTACGACTTCACACACCTCTCTTCTGACTTCACACAACTTCATTCTATGACTTCACACACCTCTATTCTGACTTCACACACCTCCATTCTATGACTTCACACACCTCCATTCTGACTTCACACACCTCCATTCTATGGCTTCACATACCTCGAATCTGTGATTCACTCACCTGCACTCTATGACTTCACAGTCCTCCATTCTATAACTTCCCACACCTAATTTCTATGACTTCACCCACCTCCAATCTATGACTACACACCTCCATTCTGACTTCACACACCTCCATTCTGTGACTTCACACACCTCCATTCTATGACTTCACACACCTTCATTTTTCCTTCAGAAACATCCATTCTATGACCTCACACACCTCCATTCTATGACTTCACAAACCTCCATTCTGTGACTTCACACACCTCCATTCTGAGTTCACACACCTCCATTCTGTGACTTCACACACCTCCATTCTATGACCTCACACACCCTCATTCTATGATTTCACACACCTCCATTCTATGACTTCACACATCCATTTTGACTTCACACACCTCTAATATATGACTTCAAACACCTCAATTCTGTGACTTCACACACCTCCATTCTATGACT
Organism: Megascapheus bottae; assembly: GCA_024803745.1. Lineage (NCBI taxonomy): Eukaryota > Metazoa > Chordata > Mammalia > Rodentia > Geomyidae > Megascapheus > Megascapheus bottae. Next base: position 645,401 of record JANJXV010000339.1, read on the forward strand.
TCACATACTTACATTCTATGACTTCACACACCTCCATTCTGTGTTCACACACCTGAATTCTGTGACTTCACACACCTCCATTCTGACTTCACACACCTCCATTCTATGACTTCACACACCTGCATTCTATGACTTCACACACCTCCATTCTTTGACTTCACACACCTAAATTCTGAGTTGACATACCTCCATTCTGTGACTTCACACACCTCCATTCTGACTTCGCACAGCTCCATTCTATGACTTTGCACACCTTCATTCTTGGACGTCACACACCTCCATTCTATGACTTCATCCACCTATATTATTACATTACAAACATCCATTCTATAACTTCACACATCTCCATTCTATGACTTTACACACCTCCATTCTGTGACTTCACATACCTCCATTCTATGACTTCACACACCTCCATTCTGTGACTTCACACACCTCCATTCTATGACTTCACACACTTCCATTCTGTGACTTCAAACACCTCCATTCTATAAGTTCACACACCTCCTTTCTGACTTCACACACCTCCATTCTATGACTTCACACACCTCCATTCTGAATTCACAAAGCTCCATTCTGTGACTTCACAAAACTCCATTCTATGATTTCACACACCTCCATACTATGACTTCACACAACTCCATCTATGACTTCACACACCTCCATTCTGACTTCACACAACTCCATTCTATGGCTTCACAGACCTCGAATCTGTGACTTCACTCACCTGCACGCTGACTTCATACTCCTCCATTCCATGACTTCCCACACCTTCTTTCTATGACTTCACCCACCTCCAATCTATGACTACACACCTCCATTCTGACTTCACACACCTCCATTCTGTGACTTCACACACCTCCATTCTATGAGTTCACACACCTTCATTTTTACTTGAGAAACATCCATTCTATGACTTCACACACCTCCATTCTATGACTTCACAAACCTCCATTCGGTGACTTCACACATCTCCATTCTGACTTCAAACACCTCCATTCTATGACTTCACTCATTTCCATTCTATGACTTTACACACCTTCATTCTGTGACTTCACAAACCTCCATTCTGTGACTTCACACACCTCCATTGTGTGACTTCACACACTTCCATTCTATGACTTCACACACCTCCATTTTATGACTTCACACATCTCCATTCTGTGACTTCACACACCTCCATTCTATGACCTCACACACCCTCACTCTATGATTTCACACACCTCCATTCTATGAATTCACACATCCATTTTGAATTCACAGACCTCCAATATATGACTTCAAACACCTCAATTCTGTAACTTCCCACACCTCCATTCTATGACTTAATACCGTCCATTCTGTGACCTCACGCACCTCCATTCTATGACTTCACACACTTCCATTCTAAGACTTCACACACTTCCATTCTATGACTTCACACACCTACATTCTGTGACTTTACACACCTCCATTCTGAGTTCACACACCTCCATTCTGTGAATTCACACACCTCCATTCTATGAATTCACACCTCCATTCTGACATCACACACCTCCATTCTGTGACATCACACACCTCCATTCTATGACTTCACACACTTCCATTCTATGACTTCACACACCTCCATTGTGTGACTTCACACACTTCCATTCTATGACTTCACACACCTCCATTTTATAACTTCACACACCTCCATTCTGTGACTTCACACACCTCCATTCTATGATTTCACACACCTCCATTCTATGACTTCACACACCTCCATTTTATGACGTCACACACCTCCATTTTGACTTCTCACACCTCCATTCTGTGACTTCACACACCTCCATTCGATGACTTCACACACCTCCATTCTGACTTCACACACCTCCATTCTATGACTTCAGAGACCTCGAATATGTGACTTCACTCACCTCCACTCTATGACTTCTCACTCCACCATTCTATGACTTCCCACACCTCCTTTCTATGACTTCACCCACCTCCATTTTATGACTTCACACACCTCCATTCTGTGACTTCACACACCTCCATTCTATGACCTCACACACCCTCATTCTATGATTTCACACACCTCCATTCTATGACTTCACACATACATTTTGAATTCAGACACCTCCAATATATGACTTCAAACACCTCAATTCTGTCACCTCACACACCTCCATTCTATGACCTTATACCCTCCATTCTGTGACTTCCCACACCTCCATTCTGTGACTTCACACACCTCCATTCTATGACTTCACACACCTCTCTTCTGACTTCAAACAACTTCATTCTATGACTTCACACACCTCTATTCTGACTTCACACACCTCCATTCTATGACTTCACACACCTCCATTCTGACTTCACACACCTCCATTCTATGACTTTGCACATCTCTATTCTGACTTCACACACCTCCATTCTGTGACTTCACACACCTCCCTTCGATGACTTCACACACCTACATTCTTTGACTTCACACACAACCATTTTGACTTCACACCTCCATTCTGTGACTTCACACACTTACATTTGTGACTTCTCACACCACCTTTTTGACTTCACACATCTCCATTCTGTGACTTCACACACCTCCATTCTGTGACTTCACACACCTCCATTCTTTGATTTCACACACCTCCCTTCCGTGACGTCACCCACCTCCATTCTATGACTTCACACACCTCCATTCTATGACTTCACACACTTCCATTCTATGACTTCACACACCTCCATTCTATGACTTCACACACCTCCATTCTATGACTTCCCACACCTGCATTCTGACTTCACACACCTCCATTGTATGACTTCACACATCTTCTTTCTGTACCTTCCCACACTTCCAATGTTTGACTTCACAAACCTCCATTCCATGACTTCACACACCTCCATTCTATGAGTTCACACACCTCCATTCTTTGACTTCACGGACCTCCATTTTGATTTCACACACCTACATTCTGTGACTTCACACACCTCCATTTGTGACTTCACACACCACCATTTTGATTTCACACACCACCATCCTGTGACTTCACACACCTCCATTCTCTGACTTCACACACCTCCATTCTGTGACTTCACAAACCTCCATTCTATGATTTCACACACCTCCATTCTATGACTTCACACACCTCCATTTTATGACGTCACACACCTCCATTCTATGACTTCACACACCTCCATTCTGTGACTTAACACACCTCCATTCTATGACTTCACACACTTCCATTGTGACATCACACACCTCCTTTCTATGAGTTCACACACCTCCATTCTATGACTTCACACACCTCCATTCTGACTTCACACACCTCCATTCTATGACTTCAGAGACCTCGAATATGTGACTTCACTCACCTCCACTCTATGACTTCTCACTCCACCATTCTATGACTTCCCACACCTCCTTTCTATGACTTCACCCACCTCCATTTTATGACTTCACACACCTCCATTCTGTGACTTCACACACCTCCATTCTATGACCTCACACACCCTCATTCTATGATTTCACACACCTCCATTCTATGACTTCACACATACATTTTGAATTCAGACACCTCCAATATCTGACTTCAAACACCTCAATTCTGTCACCTCACACACCTCCATTCTATGACCTCATACCCTCCATTCTGTGACTTCCCACACCTCCATTCTGTGACTTCACACACCTCCATTCTATGACTTCACACACCTCTCTTCTGACTTCACACAACTTCATTCTATGACTTCACACACCTCTATTCTCACTTCACACACCTCCATTCTATGACCTCACACACCCTCACTCTATGATTTCACACACCTCCATTCTATGAATTCACACATCCATTTTGAATTCACAGACCTCCAATATATGACTTCAAACACCTCAATTCTGTAACTTCCCACACCTCCATTCTATGACTTAATACCGTCCATTCTGTGACCTCACACACCTCCATTCTATGACTTCACACACTTCCATTCTAAGACTTCACACACTTCCATTCTATGACTTCACACACCTACATTCTGTGACTTTACACACCTCCATTCTGAGTTCACACACCTCCATTCTGTGAATTCACACACCTCCATTCTATGAATTCACACCTCCATTCTGACATCACACACCTCCATTCTGTGACATCACACACCTCCATTCTATGACTTCACACACTTCCATTCTATGACTTCACACACCTCCATTGTGTGACTTCACACACTTCCATTCTATGACTTCACACACCTCCATTTTATAACTTCACACACCTCCATTCTGTGACTTCACACACCTCCATTCTATGATTTCACACACCTCCATTCTATGACTTCACACACCTCCATTTTATGACGTCACACACCTCCATTTTGACTTCTCACACCTCCATTCTGTGACTTCACACACCTCCATTCGATGACTTCACACACCTCCATTCTGACTTCACACACCTCCATTCTATGACTTCAGAGACCTCGAATATGTGACTTCACTCACCTCCACTCTATGACTTCTCACTCCACCATTCTATGACTTCCCACACCTCCTTTCTATGACTTCACCCACCTCCATTTTATGACTTCACACACCTCCATTCTGTGACTTCACACACCTCCATTCTATGACCTCACACACCCTCATTCTATGATTTCACACACCTCCATTCTATGACTTCACACATACATTTTGAATTCAGACACCTCCAATATATGACTTCAAACACCTCAATTCTGTCACCTCACACACCTCCATTCTATGACCTTATACCCTCCATTCTGTGACTTCCCACACCTCCATTCTGTGACTTCACACACCTCCATTCTATGACTTCACACACCTCTCTTCTGACTTCAAACAACTTCATTCTATGACTTCACACACCTCTATTCTGACTTCACACACCTCCATTCTATGACTTCACACACCTCCATTCTGACTTCACACACCTCCATTCTATGACTTTGCACATCTCTATTCTGACTTCACACACCTCCATTCTGTGACTTCACACACCTCCCTTCGATGACTTCACACACCTACATTCTTTGACTTCACACACAACCATTTTGACTTCACACCTCCATTCTGTGACTTCACACACTTACATTTGTGACTTCTCACACCACCTTTTTGACTTCACACATCTCCATTCTGTGACTTCACACACCTCCATTCTGTGACTTCACACACCTCCATTCTTTGATTTCACACACCTCCCTTCCGTGACGTCACCCACCTCCATTCTATGACTTCACACACCTCCATTCTATGACTTCACACACTTCCATTCTATGACTTCACACACCTCCATTCTATGACTTCACACACCTCCATTCTATGACTTCCCACACCTGCATTCTGACTTCACACACCTCCATTGTATGACTTCACACATCTTCTTTCTGTACCTTCCCACACTTCCAATGTTTGACTTCACAAACCTCCATTCCATGACTTCACACACCTCCATTCTATGAGTTCACACACCTCCATTCTTTGACTTCACGGACCTCCATTTTGATTTCACACACCTACATTCTGTGACTTCACACACCTCCATTTGTGACTTCACACACCACCATTTTGATTTCACACACCACCATCCTGTGACTTCACACACCTCCATTCTCTGACTTCACACACCTCCATTCTGTGACTTCACAAACCTCCATTCTATGATTTCACACACCTCCATTCTATGACTTCACACACCTCCATTTTATGACGTCACACACCTCCATTCTATGACTTCACACACCTCCATTCTGTGACTTAACACACCTCCATTCTATGACTTCACACACTTCCATTGTGACATCACACACCTCCTTTCTATGAGTTCACACACCTCCATTCTATGACTTCACACACCTCCATTCTGACTTCACACACCTCCATTCTATGACTTCAGAGACCTCGAATATGTGACTTCACTCACCTCCACTCTATGACTTCTCACTCCACCATTCTATGACTTCCCACACCTCCTTTCTATGACTTCACCCACCTCCATTTTATGACTTCACACACCTCCATTCTGTGACTTCACACACCTCCATTCTATGACCTCACACACCCTCATTCTATGATTTCACACACCTCCATTCTATGACTTCACACATACATTTTGAATTCAGACACCTCCAATATCTGACTTCAAACACCTCAATTCTGTCACCTCACACACCTCCATTCTATGACCTCATACCCTCCATTCTGTGACTTCCCACACCTCCCTTCTGTGACTTCACACACCTCCATTCTATGACTTCACACACCTCTCTTCTGACTTCACACAACTTCATTCTATGACTTCACACACCTCTATTCTCACTTCACACACCTCCATTCTATGACTTCACACACCTCCATTCTGACTTCACACACCTCCATTCTATGGCTTCACAGACCTCGAATCTGTGATTCACTCACCTGCACTCTATGACTTCACAGTCCTCCATTCTATAACTTCCCACACCTACTTTCTATGACTTCACCCACCTCCAATCTATGACTACACACCTCCATTCTGACTTCACACACCTCCATTCTGTGACTTCACACACCTCCATTCTATGACTTCACACACCTTCATTTTTCCTTCAGAAACATCCATTCTATGACCTCACACACCTCCATTCTATGACTTCACAAACCTCCATTCTGTGACTTCACACACCTCCATTCTGAGTTCACACACCTCCATTCTGTGACTTCACACACCTCCATTCTATGACCTCACACACCCTCATTCTATGATTTCACACACCTCCATTCTATGACTTCACACATCCATTTTGACTTCACACACCTCTAATATATGACTTCAAACACCTCAATTCTGTGACTTCACACACCTCCATTCTATGACTTCACATACTTACATTCTATGACTTCACACACCTCCATTCTGTGTTCACACACCTGAATTCTGTGACTTCACACACCTCCATTCTGACTTCACACACCTCCATTCTATGACTTCACACACCTGCATTCTATGACTTCACACACCTCCATTCTTTGACTTCACACACCTAAATTCTGAGTTGACACACCTCCATTCTGTGACTTCACACACCTCCATTCTGACTTCGCACAGCTCCATTCTATGACTTTGCACACCTTCATTCTTGGACGTCACACACCTCCATTCTATGACTTCACCCACCTATATTATTACATTACAAACATCCATTCTATAACTTCACACATCTCCATTCTATGACTTTACACACCTCCATTCTGTGACTTTACATACCTCCATTCTATGACTTCACACACCTCCATTCTGTGACTTCACACACCTCCATTCTATGACTTCACACACTTCCATTCTGTGACTTCAAACACCTCCATTCTATAAGTTCACACACCTCCATTCTGACTTCACACACCTCCATTCTATGACTTCACACACCTCCATTCTGAATTCACAAAGCTCCATTCTGTGACTTCACAAAACTCCATTCTATGATTTCACACACCTCCATACTATGACTTCACACAACTCCATCTATGACTTCACACACCTCCATTCTGACTTCACACAACTCCATTCTATGGCTTCACAGACCTCGAATCTGTGACTTCACTCACCTGCACTCTGACTTCATACTCCTCCATTCCATGACTTCCCACACCTTCTTTCTATGACTTCACCCACCTCCAATCTATGACTACACACCTCCATTCTGACTTCACACACCTCCATTCTGTGACTTCACACACCTCCATTCTATGAGTTCACACACCTTCATTTTTACTTGAGAAACATCCATTCTATGACTTCACACACCTCCATTCTATGACTTCACAAACCTCCATTCGGTGACTTCACACATCTCCATTCTGACTTCAAACACCTCCATTCTATGACTTCACTCATTTCCATTCTATGACTTTACACACCTTCATTCTGTGACTTCACAAACCTCCATTCTGAGTCACACACCTCCATTCTGTGACTTCACACACCTCCATTCTGTGACTTCACACACCTCCATTGTGTGACTTCACACACTTCCATTCTATGACTTCACACACCTCCATTTTATGACTTCACACATCTCCATTCTGTGACTTCACACACCTCCATTCTATGACCTCACACACCCTCACTCTATGATTTCACACACCTCCATTCTATGAATTCACACATCCATTTTGAATTCACAGACCTCCAATATATGACTTCAAACACCTCAATACTGTAACTTCCCACACCTCCATTCTATGACTTAATACCGTCCATTCTGTGACCTCACACACCTCCATTCTATGACTTCACACACTTCCATTCTAAGACTTCACACACTTCCATTCTATGACTTCACACACCTACATTCTGTGACTTTACACACCTCCATTCTGAGTTCACACACCTCCATTCTGTGAATTCACACACCTCCATTCTATGAATTCACACCTCCATTCTGACATCACACACCTCCATTCTGTGACATCACACACCTCCATTCTATGACTTCACACACTTCCATTCTATGACTTCACACATCTCCATTGTGTGACTTCACACACTTCCATTCTATGACTTCACACACCTCCATTTTATAACTTCACACACCTCCATTCTGTGACTTCACACACCTCCATTCTATGATTTCACACACCTCCATTCTATGACTTCACACACCTCCATTTTATGACGTCACACACCTCCATTTTGACTTCTCACACCTCCATTCTGTGACTTCACACACCTCCATTCGATGACTTCACACACCTCCATTCTGACTTCACACACCTCCATTCTATGACTTCAGAGACCTCGAATATGTGACTTCACTCACCTCCACTCTATGACTTCTCACTCCACCATTCTATGACTTCCCACACCTCCTTTCTATGACTTCACCCACCTCCATTTTATGACTTCACACACCTCCATTCTGTGACTTCACACACCTCCATTCTATGACCTCACACACCCTCATTCTATGATTTCACACACCTCCATTCTATGACTTCACACATACATTTTGAATTCAGACACCTCCAATATATGACTTCAAACACCTCAATTCTGTCACCTCACACACCTCCATTCTATGACCTTATACCCTCCATTCTGTGACTTCCCACACCTCCATTCTGTGACTTCACACACCTCCATTCTATGACTTCACACACCTCTCTTCTGACTTCACACAACTTAATTCTATGACTTCACACACCTCTATTCTGACTTCACACACCTCCATTCTATGACTTCACACACCTCCATTCTGACTTCACACACCTCCATTCTATGACTTTGCACATCTCTATTCTGACTTCACACACCTCCATTCTGTGACTTCACACACCTCCCTTCGATGACTTCACACACCTACATTCTTTGACTTCACACACAACCATTTTGACTTCACACCTCCATTCTGTGACTTCACACACTTACATTTGTGACTTCTCACACCACCTTTTTGACTTCACACATCTCCATTCTGTGACTTCACACACCTCCATTCTGTGACTTCACACACCTCCATTCTTTGATTTCACACACCTCCCTTCCGTGACGTCACCCACCTCCATTCTATGACTTCACACACCTCCATTCTATGACTTCACACACTTCCATTCTATGACTTCACACACCTCCATTCTATGACTTCACACACCTCCATTCTATGACTTCCCACACCTGCATTCTGACTTCACACACCTCCATTGTATGACTTCACACATCTTCTTTCTGTACCTTCCCACACTTCCAATGTTTGACTTCACAAACCTCCATTCCATGACTTCACACACCTCCATTCTATGAGTTCACACACCTCCATTCTTTGACTTCACGGACCTCCATTTTGATTTCACACACCTACATTCTGTGACTTCACACACCTCCATTTGTGACTTCACACACCACCATTTTGATTTCACACACCACCATCCTGTGACTTCACACACCTCCATTCTTTGACTTCACACACCTCCATTCTTTGACTTCACGGACCTCCATTTTGATTTCACACACCTACATTCTGTGACTTCACACACCTCCATTTGTGACTTCACACACCACCATTTTGACTTCACACACTTCCATTCTGTGACTTCACACACCTCCATTCTGATTTCACACACCTCCATTTTGTGACTTCACAAACCTCTATTCTATGATTTCACACACCTCCATTTTAGGACGTCACACACCTCCATTTTGACTTCACACAATTTCATTCTGTGACTTCACACACCTCCATTCTATGATTTCACATACCTTCATGCGATGACTTCACACACCTCCATTCTCTGACTTCACACACCTCCATTCTGAGTTCACACACCTCCATTCTGTGACTTCCCAAACCTCTATTCTATGATTTCACACACCTCCATTCTATGACTTCACACACCTCCATTTTAGGACGTCACACACCTCCATTTTGACTTCACACACTTCCACTTTGTGACTTCACACACCTAAATTCTATGACTTCACACACTTCCATTGTGACGTCACACACCTCCATTCTATTGGTTCACACACCTACATTCTATGACTTCACACACCTTCATTCGACTTCACAGACCTCCATTCTGACTTCACACACCTCCATTATGTGACTTCACACACCTCCATTATATGACGTCATACAACTCCGTTCTATGACTTCACACACCTCCATTCTATGACTTCACACACCTCCATTCTGTGACTTCACACACCTCCATTCTATGAGTTCACACACCTTCATTTTTACTTGAGAAACATCCATTCTATGACTTCACACACCTCCATTCTATGACTTCACACATCTCCATTCTTTGACTTCACACACCTCCATTCTGTGACTTCACACACCTCCATTCTGTGACTTCACACAGCTCCATTCTGTGACTTCACACACCTCCATTCTCCGACTTCACACACCTCCATTCTATGACTTCACACATCCATTTTGACTTCACACACCTCCAATATATAACTTCAAACACTTCAATTCTGTGACTTCACACACCTCCATTCTATGAAATCATACACGTCCATTCTGTGTCTTCACACACTTCCATTCTTTGACTTCACACACCTCCATTCTGTGACTTCACCCACCTCCATTCTGTGACTTCCCACACCTCCATTCTCCGACTTCACACCCTTCCAATTTGACTTCACATACCTCCATTCTATGACTTCACACACCTCCATTCTGTGACTTCACACACCTCCATACTGTGACTTCACAAACCTCCATTCTATGATTTCACACACCTCCAATCTATGACTTCATAGACCTACATTTTATGACGTCACACACCTCCATTTTAACTTCACACACCTCCATTATGTGACTCCACACACCTCGCTTCTGTGACTTCACACACCTCCATTCTATGACTTCACACACCTTCATTGTATGACTTCGCACACCTCCATTCTATGACTTCACACTCTTCCATTCTATGATTTCACATACCTTCATACGATGACTTCACACACCGCCATTCCGTGACTTCACACACCTGCATTGTGAGTTCACACACCATTCTGTGACCTCACACACTTCCATTCTGCGATTTCACACACCTCCATTCTGAGATGTCACACCTCCATTCTATGAATTCACACACCTCCATTCTGTGATTTCACACACCTCAATTCTCTGACTTCACACAACTCCATTCTGAGTTCACACACCTCCATTCTGTGACTTTACACACCTCCATTCTGTGACTTCACACACCTCCATTCTATGACTTCACACACCTCCATTCTGTGACTTCACCTACCTCCATTCTATGACTTCACAAACCTCCATTCTGTGACTTCACTCACCTCCATTCTGTGACTTCACAAACCTCCATTCTATGATTTCACATACCTCCAATCTATGACTTCACACACCTCCATTTTATGACGTCACACACCTCCATTTTGACTTCTCACACCTCCATTATGTGACTTCACACACCTCTCTTCTGTGACTTCACACACCTCCATTCTATGACTTCACACACCTTCATTGTATGACTTCGCACACCTCCATTCTATGACTTCTCACACCTCCATTTTAGGACGTCACACACCTCCATTTTGACTTCACACACTTCCATTCTGTGACTTCACAAACCTCTATTCTATGATTTCACACACCTCCATTCTATGACTTCTCACACCTCCATTTTAGGACGTCACACACCTCCATTTTGACTTCACACACTTCCATTCTGTGACTTCACACAGCTCCATTCTATGGCTTCACACACTTCCATTGGGACGTCACACACCTCCATTCTATGAGTTCACACACCTTCATTTGACATCACACACCTCCATTCTATGACTTCACAGACCTCGAATCTGTGACTTCACTCACCTCCAATCTATGACTTCACACTCCTCCATTCTATGACTTCACACAGCTCCTTTCTATGACTTCACACCTCCATTCTGACTGCACACACCTCCATTATGTGACCTCACACACCTCCATTATATGACGTCACACAACTCCGTTCTATGACTTCACACACCTCTATTCTATGACTTCACACACCTCCATTCTGTGACTTCACACACCTCCATTCTATGACTTCACACACCTTCATTCTTACTTCACAAACATACATTCTATGACATCACACACCTCCATTCTTTGACTTCACACACCGCCATTCTTTGACTTCACAAACCTCCATTCTGGGACTTCACACACCTCCATTCTGTGACTTCACACAGCTCCATTCTGTGACTTCACACACCTCCATTCTCCGACTTCACACACTTCCATTCTATGACTTCACACATCCATTTTGACTTCACACAACTCCAATATATAACTTCAAACACCTCAATTCTTTGACTTCACACACCTCCATTCTATGAATTCATACCGGTCCATTCTGTGACTTCACACACCTTCATTCTTTAAGTTCACACACCTCCATTCTGTGACTTCACCCACCTCCATTCTGTGACTTCCCACACCTCCATTCTCCGACTTCACACCCCTCCAATTTGACGTCACATACCTCCATTCTATGACTTCACACACCTCGATTCTGTGACTTCACAAACCTCCATTCTATGATTTCACACACCTCCAATCTATGACTTCACACACCTACATTTTATGACGAAACACACCTCCATTTTGACTTCACACACCTCCATTATATGACTCCACACACCTCCATTCTATGACTTCACTCATTTCCATTCTATGACTTTACACACCTTCATTCTGTGACTTCACAAACCTCCATTCTGAGTCACACACCTCCATTCTGTGACTTCACACACCTCCATTCTGTGACTTCACACACCTCCATTGTGTGACTTCACACACTTCCATTCTATGACTTCACACACCTCCATTTTATGACTTCACACATCTCCATTCTGTGACTTCACACACCTCCATTCTATGACCTCACACACCCTCACTCTGTGATTTCACACACCTCCATTCTATGAATTCACACATCCATTTTGAATTCACAGACCTCCAATATATGACTTCAAACACCTCAATTCTGTAACTTCCCACACCTCCATTCTATGACTTAATACCGTCCATTCTGTGACCTCACACACCTCCATTCTATGACTTCACACACTTCCATTCTAAGACTTCACACACTTCCATTCTATGACTTCACACACCTCCATTCTGTGACTTTACACACCTCCATTCTGAGTTCACACACCTCCATTCTGTGACTTCACACACCTCCATTCTATGACTTCACACCTCCATTCTGACTTCACACACCTCCATTCTGTGACATCACACACCTCCATTCTATGACTTCATACACTTCCATTCTATGACTTCACACACCTCCATTGTGTGACTTCACACACTTCCATTCTATGACTTCACACACCTCCATTTTATAACTTCACACACCTACATTCTGTGACTTCACACACCTCCATTCTATGACCTCACACACCCTCATTCTATGATTTCACAGACCTCCATTCTATGACTTCAAACATCCATTTTGACTTCACACACCTCTAATATATGACTTCAAACACCTCAATTCTGTGATTTCACACACCTCCATTCTATGACTTCACACACTTCCATTCTATGTTTTCACATACCTCCATGCTATGACTTCACACACCTCCATTCTGTGACTTCACACACATCCATTCTGAGTTCACACACCTCCATTCTGTGACTTCACAAACCTCCATTCTATGATTTCACACACCTCCATTCTATGACTTCACACACCTCCAGTTTATGACGTCACACACCTCCATTTTGACTTCTCACACCTCCATTCTGTGACTTAACACACCTCCATTCTATGACTTCACACACTTCCATTGTGACATCACACACCTCCTTTCTATGAGTTCACACACCTCCATTCTATGACTTCACACACCTCCATTCTGACTTCACACACCTCCATTCTATGACTTCAGAGACCTCGAATATTTGACTTCACTCACCTCCACTCTATGACTTCTCACTCCACCATTCTATGACTTCCCACACCTCCTTTCTATGACTTCACCCACCTCCATTTTATGACTTCACACACCTCCATTCTGTGACTTCACACACCTCCATTCGTTGACACCAAAAACCACCATTCTATGACTTCACACAACTCCATTTTAACTTCACACACCTCCGTTCTATGAGTTCACACACCTCCATTTTATGACGTCACACACCTCCATTCTATGACTTCACACACCTCAATTCTATGACTTCACACACCTCCATTCTATGACTTCACACACCTCCATTCTGTGATTTCACACACCTTCATTCTGACTTCACACACCTCCATTCTGTGACTTCACACACCTCAATTCTGTGACATCACACACCTCCATTCTGACTTCACACACCTTCATTCTATGACTTCACACACCTCCATTCTATGACTTCACACACCTCCATTTTGTGACTTCACACAACTAAATTCTATGACTTCACACACCTCCATTGTGACTTCACACACCTCCATTCTATGAGTCCACACACGTCCATTCTGACTTCACACAACTCCATTCTATGACTTCACACACCTCCATTCTATGACTTCACACACCTCCATTCTGTGACTTCACACACCTCCATTCTGTGATTTCACACACCTCTATTTTTTCACTTCACACACCTCCTTTCTTTGACTTCACACACCGCCATTCCATGACTTCACAAACCTCCATTCTATGAGTTCACACACCTCCTTTCTATGAGTTCACACACCTCCAATTTGACTTCACACATCTCCATTCTGTGACTTCACACACCTTCATTCTTACTTCAGAAACATCCATTCTCTGACTTCACACACCTCCATTCTATGACTCCACAAACCTCCATTCTGTGACTTCACACACTTCCATTCTGAGTTCACACACCTCCTTTCTATGACTTCACACACTTCCATTCTATGACTTCACACACCTCCATTCTGTGGCTTCACACACCTACATTCTGAGTTCACACACCTCCATTCTGTGACTTCACACACCTCCATTCTGTGACTTCACACACCTCCATTCTGTGACTTCACACACCTCGATCCTATGACTTCACACACCTCCATTCTATGAATTAACACACCTCCATTCTGTGAGTTCACAAACCCCCATTCTATGACTTCACACACCTCCATTCTGTGACTTCACACACCTCCATTCTGACTTCACACACCTCCATTCTATGACTTCACAAACCTCCATTCTGAGTTCAAAGACCTCCATTCTATGACTTAACACACCTCCATTCTATGACTTCACTCACCTCCATTCTGTGATTTCACACACCTCCAATCTGACTTCACACACCTCCATTCTATGACTTCACACACCTCCACTCGTTGACATCAAAAAACACCATTCTATGACTTCACACAACTCCACTTTGACTTCACACACCTCCATTCTATGAGTTCACACACCTCCATTTTATGACTTCACAGACCTCCATTCTGTGATATCACACACCTCCAATCTCAATTCACACACCTCCATTCTGTGACTCACACACCTCGATCCTATGAATTCACACACCTCCATTCTATGAATTCACACACCTCCATTCTATGACTTCACACACCTCCATTCTGTGACTTCACACACCTCCATTCTGAGTTCACACACCTCCATTCTATGACTTCACAAACCCCCATTCTGAGTTCACAGACCTCCATTCTATGACTTCACACACTTCCATTCTATGACTTCACACACCACCATTCTGACTTCACACACCTCAATTCTGACTTCACACACCTCAATTCGTTGACTTCACACACCTCCATTCTATGATTTCACCCACTTCCATTCTATGACTTCACACACCTCCATTCTATGACTTCACACACCTCATTTCTGAGTTGACACACCTCCATTCTGTGATTTCACACACCTCCAATCTGACTTCACTCACCTGCATTCTATGACTTCACACACCTCCATTCGTTGACATCAAAAACAACCACTCTATGACTTCACACAACTCCATTGTGACTTCACACACCTCCATTCTATGAATTCACACACCTCCATTTTATGACTTCACACACCCCCATTCTATGACTTCACACACCCCCATTCTATGACTTCACACACCTCCATTCTATGACTTCACAAACCCCCATTCTGAGTTCACAGACCTCCATTCTATGACTTCACACACTTCCATTCTATGACTTCACACACCTCCATTCTGACTTCACACACCTCCATTATGACTTCACACACCTCAATTCTTTGATTTCACACACCTCCATTCTATGATTTCACACACCTCCATTCTATGACTTCACACACCTCCATTCTATGACTTCACACACCTCATTTCTGAGTTGACACACTTCCATTCTGTGATTTCACACACCTCCAATCTGACTTCACTCACCTCCATTCGTTGACATCGAAAACAACCATTCTATGACTTCACACAACTCCATTGTGACTTCACACACCTCCATTCTATGAATTCACACACCTCCATTTCATGACTTCACACACCTCCATTCTATGACTTCACACACCTCCATTCTGTGACTTCACACACCTCCATTCTATGACTTCACAAACCTGCATTCTGAGTTCACAGACCTCCATTCTATGACTTCACACACCTCCATTCTGTGACTTCACACACCTCCACTCTATGACTTCAAACACCTTCATTCTTACTTCACAAACATCCATTCTGTGACTTCACACACCTCCATTCTGTGACTTCCCACACCGTCATTCTGACTTCACACACCTCCATTCTGTGACTTCACACACCTCAATTCTCTGACTTCACACACCTCCATTCTGACTTCACATACCTCCATTCTATGATTTCACACACCTCCATTCTATGACTTCACACACCTCCATTCTGTGACTTCACACACCTCCATTCTGTGACTTCACACACCTCCGTTTTGACTTCACACACTTCCATTCTATGAATTCACACACCTCCATTCCATGACTTCACACACCTCCATTCTATGAGTTCACACACCTCCATTCTATGAGTTCACACACCTCCAATTTGACTTCACACACCTCCATTCTATGACTTCACACACCTTCATTCTTATTTCAGAAACATCCATTCTCTGACTTCACACACCTCCATTCTATGACTTCACAAACCTCCATTCTGTGACTTCACACACCTCCATTCTGAGTTCACACACGTCCATTCTGTGACTTCACACACCTCCATTCGTTGACACCAAAAACCACCATTCTATGACTTCACACAACTCCATTTTAACTTCACACACCTCCATTCTATGAGTTCACACACCTCCATTTTATGACTTCACACACCTCCATTCTATGACTTCACACACCTCCATTCTGTGATTTCACACACCTTCATTCTGACTTCACACACCTCCATTCTGTGACTTCACTCACCTCCATTCTGTGACTTCACAAACCTCCATTCTATGATTTCACATACCTCCAATCTATGACTTCACACACCTCCATTTTATGACGTCACACACCTCCATTTTGACTTCTCACACCTCCATTATGTGACTTCACACACCTCTCTTCTGTGACTTCACACACCTCCATTCTATGACTTCACACACCTTCATTGTATGACTTCGCACACCTCCATTCTATGACTTCTCACACCTCCATTTTAGGACGTCACACACCTCCATTTTGACTTCACACACTTCCATTCTGTGACTTCACAAACCTCTATTCTATGATTTCACACACCTCCATTCTATGACTTCTCACACCTCCATTTTAGGACGTCACACACCTCCATTTTGACTTCACACACTTCCATTCTGTGACTTCACACAGCTCCATTCTATGGCTTCACACACTTCCATTGGGACGTCACACACCTCCATTCTATGAGTTCACACACCTTCATTTGACATCACACACCTCCATTCTATGACTTCACAGACCTCGAATCTGTGACTTCACTCACCTCCAATCTATGACTTCACACTCCTCCATTCTATGACTTCACACAGCTCCTTTCTATGACTTCACACCTCCATTCTGACTGCACACACCTCCATTATGTGACCTCACACACCTCCATTATATGACGTCACACAACTCCGTTCTATGACTTCACACACCTCTATTCTATGACTTCACACACCTCCATTCTGTGACTTCACACACCTCCATTCTATGACTTCACACACCTTCATTCTTACTTCACAAACATACATTCTATGACATCACACACCTCCATTCTTTGACTTCACACACCGCCATTCTTTGACTTCACAAACCTCCATTCTGGGACTTCACACACCTCCATTCTGTGACTTCACACAGCTCCATTCTGTGACTTCACACACCTCCATTCTCCGACTTCACACACTTCCATTCTATGACTTCACACATCCATTTTGACTTCACACAACTCCAATATATAACTTCAAACACCTCAATTCTTTGACTTCACACACCTCCATTCTATGAATTCATACCGGTCCATTCTGTGACTTCACACACCTTCATTCTTTAAGTTCACACACCTCCATTCTGTGACTTCACCCACCTCCATTCTGTGACTTCCCACACCTCCATTCTCCGACTTCACACCCCTCCAATTTGACGTCACATACCTCCATTCTATGACTTCACACACCTCGATTCTGTGACTTCACAAACCTCCATTCTATGATTTCACACACCTCCAATCTATGACTTCACACACCTACATTTTATGACGAAACACACCTCCATTTTGACTTCACACACCTCCATTATATGACTCCACACACCTCCATTCTATGACTTCACTCATTTCCATTCTATGACTTTACACACCTTCATTCTGTGACTTCACAAACCTCCATTCTGAGTCACACACCTCCATTCTGTGACTTCACACACCTCCATTCTGTGACTTCACACACCTCCATTGTGTGACTTCACACACTTCCATTCTATGACTTCACACACCTCCATTTTATGACTTCACACATCTCCATTCTGTGACTTCACACACCTCCATTCTATGACCTCACACACCCTCACTCTGTGATTTCACACACCTCCATTCTATGAATTCACACATCCATTTTGAATTCACAGACCTCCAATATATGACTTCAAACACCTCAATTCTGTAACTTCCCACACCTCCATTCTATGACTTAATACCGTCCATTCTGTGACCTCACACACCTCCATTCTATGACTTCACACACTTCCATTCTAAGACTTCACACACTTCCATTCTATGACTTCACACACCTCCATTCTGTGACTTTACACACCTCCATTCTGAGTTCACACACCTCCATTCTGTGACTTCACACACCTCCATTCTATGACTTCACACCTCCATTCTGACTTCACACACCTCCATTCTGTGACATCACACACCTCCATTCTATGACTTCATACACTTCCATTCTATGACTTCACACACCTCCATTGTGTGACTTCACACACTTCCATTCTATGACTTCACACACCTCCATTTTATAACTTCACACACCTACATTCTGTGACTTCACACACCTCCATTCTATGACCTCACACACCCTCATTCTATGATTTCACAGACCTCCATTCTATGACTTCAAACATCCATTTTGACTTCACACACCTCTAATATATGACTTCAAACACCTCAATTCTGTGATTTCACACACCTCCATTCTATGACTTCACACACTTCCATTCTATGTTTTCACATACCTCCATGCTATGACTTCACACACCTCCATTCTGTGACTTCACACACATCCATTCTGAGTTCACACACCTCCATTCTGTGACTTCACAAACCTCCATTCTATGATTTCACACACCTCCATTCTATGACTTCACACACCTCCAGTTTATGACGTCACACACCTCCATTTTGACTTCTCACACCTCCATTCTGTGACTTAACACACCTCCATTCTATGACTTCACACACTTCCATTGTGACATCACACACCTCCTTTCTATGAGTTCACACACCTCCATTCTATGACTTCACACACCTCCATTCTGACTTCACACACCTCCATTCTATGACTTCAGAGACCTCGAATATTTGACTTCACTCACCTCCACTCTATGACTTCTCACTCCACCATTCTATGACTTCCCACACCTCCTTTCTATGACTTCACCCACCTCCATTTTATGACTTCACACACCTCCATTCTGTGACTTCACACACCTCCATTCTATGACCTCACACACCCTCATTCTATGATTTCACACACCTCCGTTCTATGACTTCACACATACATTTTGAATTCAGACACCTCCAATATATGATTTCAAACACCTCAATTCTGTCACCTCACACACCTCCATTCTATGACCTCATACCCTCCATTCTGTGACTTCCCACACCTCCATTCTGTGACTTCACACACCTCCATTCTATGACTTCACACACCTCTCTTCTGACTTCACACACCTCCATTCTATGACTTCACACACCTCCATTCTGACTTCACACACCTCCATTCTATGACTTTGCACACCTCTATTCTGACTTCACACACCTCCATTCTGTGACTTCACACACCTCCCTTCGATGACTTCACACACCTACATTCTTTGACTTCACACACAACCATTTTGACTTCACACCTCCATTCTGTGACTTCACACACTTACATTTGTGACTTCTCACACCACCTTTTTGACTTCACACATCTCCATTCTGTGACTTCACACACCTCCATTCTGTGACTTCACACACCTCCATTCTGTGATTTCACACACCTCCCTTCCGTGACGTCACCCACCTCCATTCTATGACTTCACACACCTCCATTCTATGACTTCACACACCTTCATTCTTATTTCAGAAACATCCATTCTCTGACTTCACACACCTCCATTCTATGACTTCACAAACCTCCATTCTGTGACTTCACACACCTCCATTCTGAGTTCACACACGTCCATTCTGTGACTTCACACACCTCCATTCGTTGACACCAAAAACCACCATTCTATGACTTCACACAACTCCATTTTAACTTCACACACCTCCGTTCTATGAGTTCACACACCTCCATTTTATGACGTCACACACCTCCATTCTATGACTTCACACACCTCAATTCTATGACTTCACACACCTCCATTCTATGACTTCACACACCTCCATTCTGTGATTTCACACACCTTCATTCTGACTTCACACACCTCCATTCTGTGACTTCACACACCTCAATTCTGTGACATCACACACCTCCATTCTGACTTCACACACCTTCATTCTATGACTTCACACACCTCCATTCTATGACTTCACACACCTCCATTTTGTGACTTCACACAACTAAATTCTATGACTTCACACACCTCCATTGTGACTTCACACACCTCCATTCTATGAGTCCACACACGTCCATTCTGACTTCACACAACTCCATTCTATGACTTCACACACCTCCATTCTATGACTTCACACACCTCCATTCTGTGACTTCACACACCTCCATTCTGTGATTTCACACACCTCTATTTTTTCACTTCACACACCTCCTTTCTTTGACTTCACACACCGCCATTCCATGACTTCACAAACCTCCATTCTATGAGTTCACACACCTCCTTTCTATGAGTTCACACACCTCCAATTTGACTTCACACATCTCCATTCTGTGACTTCACACACCTTCATTCTTACTTCAGAAACATCCATTCTCTGACTTCACACACCTCCATTCTATGACTCCACAAACCTCCATTCTGTGACTTCACACACTTCCATTCTGAGTTCACACACCTCCTTTCTATGACTTCACACACTTCCATTCTATGACTTCACACACCTCCATTCTGTGGCTTCACACACCTACATTCTGAGTTCACACACCTCCATTCTGTGACTTCACACACCTCCATTCTGTGACTTCACACACCTCCATTCTGTGACTTCACACACCTCGATCCTATGACTTCACACACCTCCATTCTATGAATTAACACACCTCCATTCTGTGAGTTCACAAACCCCCATTCTATGACTTCACACACCTCCATTCTGTGACTTCACACACCTCCATTCTGACTTCGCACACCTCCATTCTATGACTTCACAAACCTCCATTCTGAGTTCAAAGACCTCCATTCTATGACTTAACACACCTCCATTCTATGACTTCACTCACCTCCATTCTGTGATTTCACACACCTCCAATCTGACTTCACACACCTCCATTCTATGACTTCACACACCTCCACTCGTTGACATCAAAAAACACCATTCTATGACTTCACACAACTCCACTTTGACTTCACACACCTCCATTCTATGAGTTCACACACCTCCATTTTATGACTTCACAGACCTCCATTCTGTGATATCACACACCTCCAATCTCACTTCACACACCTCCATTCTGTGACTCACACACCTCGATCCTATGAATTCACACACCTCCATTCTATGAATTCACACACCTCCATTCTATGACTTCACACACCTCCATTCTGTGACTTCACACACCTCCATTCTGAGTTCACACACCTCCATTCTATGACTTCACAAACCCCCATTCTGAGTTCACAGACCTCCATTCTATGACTTCACACACTTCCATTCTATGACTTCACACACCACCATTCTGACTTCACACACCTCAATTCTGACTTCACACACCTCAATTCGTTGACTTCACACACCTCCATTCTATGATTTCACCCACTTCCATTCTATGACTTCACACACCTCCATTCTATGACTTCACACACCTCATTTCTGAGTTGACACACCTCCATTCTGTGATTTCACACACCTCCAATCTGACTTCACTCACCTGCATTCTATGACTTCACACACCTCCATTCGTTGACATCAAAAACAACCACTCTATGACTTCACACAACTCCATTGTGACTTCACACACCTCCATTCTATGAATTCACACACCTCCATTTTATGACTTCACACACCCCCATTCTATGACTTCACACACCCCCATTCTATGACTTCACACACCTCCATTCTATGACTTCACAAACCCCCATTCTGAGTTCACAGACCTCCATTCTATGACTTCACACACTTCCATTCTATGACTTCACACACCTCCATTCTGACTTCACACACCTCCATTATGACTTCACACACCTCAATTCTTTGATTTCACACACCTCCATTCTATGATTTCACACACCTCCATTCTATGACTTCACACACCTCCATTCTATGACTTCACACACCTCATTTCTGAGTTGACACACTTCCATTCTGTGATTTCACACACCTCCAATCTGACTTCAATCACCTCCATTCGTTGACATCAAAAACAACCATTCTATGACTTCACACAACTCCATTGTGACTTCACACACCTCCATTCTATGAATTCACACACCTCCATTTCATGACTTCACACACCTCCATTCTATGACTTCACACACCTCCATTCTGTGACTTCACACACCTCCATTCTATGACTTCACAAACCTGCATTCTGAGTTCACAGACCTCCATTCTATGACTTCACACACCTCCATTCTGTGACTTCACACACCTCCACTCTATGACTTCAAACACCTTCATTCTTACTTCACAAACATCCATTCTGTGACTTCACACACCTCCATTCTGTGACTTCCCACACCGTCATTCTGACTTCACACACCTCCATTCTGTGACTTCACACACCTCAATTCTCTGACTTCACACACCTCCATTCTGACTTCACATACCTCCATTCTATGATTTCACACACCTCCATTCTATGACTTCACACACCTCCATTCTGTGACTTCACACACCTCCATTCTGTGACTTCACACACCTCCGTTTTGACTTCACACACTTCCATTCTATGAATTCACACACCTCCATTCCATGACTTCACACACCTCCATTCTATGAGTTCACACACCTCCATTCTATGAGTTCACACACCTCCAATTTGACTTCACACACCTCCATTCTATGACTTCACACACCTTCATTCTTATTTCAGAAACATCCATTCTCTGACTTCACACACCTCCATTCTATGACTTCACAAACCTCCATTCTGTGACTTCACACACCTCCATTCTGAGTTCACACACGTCCATTCTGTGACTTCACACACCTCCATTCGTTGACACCAAAAACCACCATTCTATGACTTCACACAACTCCATTTTAACTTCACACACCTCCATTCTATGAGTTCACACACCTCCATTTTATGACGTCACACACCTCCATTCTATGACTTCACACACCTCAATTCTATGACTTCACACACCTCCATTCTATGACTTCACACACCTCCATTCTGTGATTTCACACACCTTCATTCTGACTTCACACACCTCCATTCTGTGACTTCACACACCTCAGTTCTGTGACATCACACACCTCCATTCTGACTTCACACACCTTCATTCTATGACTTCACACACCTCCATTCTATGACTTCACACACCTCCATTTTGTGACTTCACACAACTAAATTCTATGACTTCACACACCTCCATTGTGACTTCACACACCTCCATTCTATGAGTCCACACACGTCCATTCTGACTTCACACAACTCCATTCTATGACTTCACACACCTCCATTCTATGACTTCACACACCTCCATTCTGTGACTTCACACACCTCCATTCTGTGATTTCACACACCTCTATTTTTTCACTTCACACACCTCCATTCTTTGACTTCACACACCGCCATTCCATGACTTCACAAACCTCCATTCTATGAGTTCACACACATCCTTTCTATGAGTTCACACACCTCCAATTTGACTTCACACATCTCCATTCTGTGACTTCACACACCTTCTTTCTTACTTCAGAAACATCCATTCTCTGACTTCACACACCTCCATTATATGACTCCACAAACCTCCATTCTGTGACTTCACACACCTCCATTCTGAGTTCACACACCTCCTTTCTATGACTTCACACACTTCCATTCTATGACTTCACACACCTCCATTCTGTGGCTTCACACACCTACATTCTGAGTTCACACACCTCCATTCTGTGACTTCACACACCTCCATTCTGTGACTTCACACACCTCCATTCTGTGACTTCACACACCTCGATCCTATGACTTCACACACCTCCATTCTATGAATTAACACACCTCCATTCTGTGAGTTCACAAACCCCCATTCTATGACTTCACACACCTCCATTCTGTGACTTTACACACCTCCATTCTGACTTCACACACCTCAATTCTATGATTTCACACACTTCCATTCTATGACTTCACACACCTCCATTCTGTGGCTTCACACACCTACATTCTGAGTTTACACACCTCCATTCTGTGACTTCACACACCTCCATTCTGTGATTTCACACACCTCCAATCTGACTTCACACACCTCCATTCTATGACTTCACACCCTCCACTCGTTGACATCAAAAAACACCATCTATGACTTCACACAACTCCACTTTGACTTCACACACCTCCATTCTATCAGTTCACACACCTCCATTTTATGACTTCACAGACCTCCATTCTGTGATATCACACACCTCCAATCTCACTTCACACACCTCCATTCTGTGACTCACACACCTCGATCCTATGAATTCACACACCTCCATTCTATGAATTCACACACCTCCATTCTATGACTTCACACACCTCCATTCTGTGATTTCACACACCTCCATTCTGAGTTCACACACCTCCATTCTATGACTTCACAAACCCCCATTCTGAGTTCACAGACCTCCATTGTATGACTTCACACACTTCCATTCTATGACTTCACACACCACCATTCTGACTTCACACACCTCAATTCTGACTTCACACACCTCAATTCTTTGACTTCACACACCTCCATTCTATGATTTCACCCACTTCCATTCTATGACTTCACACACCTCCATTCTATGACTTCACACACCTCATTTCTGAGTTGACACACCTCCATTCTGTGATTTCACACACCTCCAATCTGATTTCACTCACCTGCATTCTATGACTTCACACACCTCCATTCGTTGACATCAAAACAACCATTCTATGACTTCACACAACTCCATTGTGACTTCACACACCTCCATTCTATGAATTCACACACCTCCATTTTATGACTTCACACACCCCCATTCTATGACTTCACACACCCCCATTCTATGACTTCACACACCTCCATTCTATGACTTCACAAACCCCCATTCTGAGTTCACAGACCTCCATTCTATGACTTCACACACTTCCATTCTATGACTTCACACACCTCCATTCTGACTTCACACACCTCCATTATGACTTCACACACCTCAATTCTTTGATTTCACACACCTCCATTCTATGATTTCACACACCTCCATTCTATGACTTCACACACCTCCATTCTATGACTTCACACACCTCATTTCTGAGTTGACACACTTCCATTCTGTGATTTCACACACCTCCAATCTGACTTCACTCACCTCCATTCGTTGACATCAAAAACAACTATTCTATGACTTCACACAACTCCATTGTGACTTCACACACCTCCATTCTATGAATTCACACACCTTCATTTCATGACTTCACACACCTCCATTCTATGACTTCACACACCTCCATTCTGTGACTTCACACACCTCCATTCTATGACTTCACAAACCTGCATTCTGAGTTCACAGACCTCCATTCTATGACTTCACACACCTCCATTCTGTGACTTCACACACCTCCACTCTATGACTTCAAACACCTTCATTCTTACTTCACAAACATCCATTCTGTGACTTCACACACCTCCATTCTGTGACTTCCCACACCGTCATTCTGACTTCACACACCTCCATTCTGTGACTTCACACACCTCAATTCTCTGACTTCACACACCTCCATTCTGACTTCACATACCTCCATTCTATGATTTCACACACCTCCATTCTATGACTTCACACACCTCCATTCTGTGACTTCACACACCTCCATTCTGTGACTTCACACACCTCCGTTTTGACTTCACACACTTCCATTCTATGAATTCACACACCTCCATTCCATGACTTCACACACCTCCATTCTATGAGTTCACACACCTCCATTCTATGAGTTCACACACCTCCAATTTGACTTCACACACCTCCATTCTATGACTTCACACACCTTCATTCTTATTTCAGAAACATCCATTCTCTGACTTCACACACCTCCATTCTATGACTTCACAAACCTCCATTCTGTGACTTCACACACCTCCATTCTGAGTTCACACACGTCCATTCTGTGACTTCACACACCTCCATTCGTTGACACCAAAAACCACCATTCTATGACTTCACACAACTCCATTTTAACTTCACACACCTCCATTCTATGAGTTCACACACCTCCATTTTATGACGTCACACACCTCCATTCTATGACTTCACACACCTCAATTCTATGACTTCACACACCTCCATTCTATGACTTCACACACCTCCATTCTGTGATTTCACACACCTTCATTCTGACTTCACACACCTCCATTCTGTGACTTCACACACCTCAGTTCTGTGACATCACACACCTCCATTCTGACTTCACACACCTTCATTCTATGACTTCACACACCTCCATTCTATGACTTCACACACCTCCATTTTGTGACTTCACACAACTAAATTCTATGACTTCACACACCTCCATTGTGACTTCACACACCTCCATTCTATGAGTCCACACACGTCCATTCTGACTTCACACAACTCCATTCTATGACTTCACACACCTCCATTCTATGACTTCACACACCTCCATTCTGTGACTTCACACACCTCCATTCTGTGATTTCACACACCTCTATTTTTTCACTTCACACACCTCCATTCTTTGACTTCACACACCGCCATTCCATGACTTCACAAACCTCCATTCTATGAGTTCACACACATCCTTTCTATGAGTTCACACACCTCCAATTTGACTTCACACATCTCCATTCTGTGACTTCACACACCTTCATTCTTACTTCAGAAACATCCATTCTCTGACTTCACACACCTCCATTATATGACTCCACAAACCTCCATTCTGTGACTTCACACACCTCCATTCTGAGTTCACACACCTCCTTTCTATGACTTCACACACTTCCATTCTATGACTTCACACACCTCCATTCTGTGGCTTCACACACCTACATTCTGAGTTCACACACCTCCATTCTGTGACTTCACACACCTCCATTCTGTGACTTCACACACCTCCATTCTGTGACTTCACACACCTCGATCCTATGACTTCACACACCTCCATTCTATGAATTAACACACCTCCATTCTGTGAGTTCACAAACCCCCATTCTATGACTTCACACACCTCCATTCTGTGACTTCACACACCTCCATTCTGACTTCACACACCTCAATTCTATGATTTCACACACTTCCATTCTATGACTTCACACACCTCCATTCTGTGGCTTCACACACCTACATTCTGAGTTTACACACCTCCATTCTGTGACTTCACACACCTCCATTCTGTGATTTCACACACCTCCAATCTGACTTCACACACCTCCATTCTATGACTTCACACCCTCCACTCGTTGACATCAAAAAACACCATCTATGACTTCACACAACTCCACTTTGACTTCACACACCTCCATTCTATGAGTTCACACACCTCCATTTTATGACTTCACAGACCTCCATTCTGTGATATCACACACCTCCAATCTCACTTCACACACCTCCATTCTGTGACTCACACACCTCGATCCTATGAATTCACACACCTCCATTCTATGAATTCACACACCTCCATTCTATGACTTCACACACCTCCATTCTGTGATTTCACACACCTCCATTCTGAGTTCACACACCTCCATTCTATGACTTCACAAACCCCCATTCTGAGTTCACAGACCTCCATTGTATGACTTCACACACTTCCATTCTATGACTTCACACACCACCATTCTGACTTCACACACCTCAATTCTGACTTCACACACCTCAATTCTTTGACTTCACACACCTCCATTCTATGATTTCACCCACTTCCATTCTATGACTTCACACACCTCCATTCTATGACTTCACACACCTCATTTCTGAGTTGACACACCTCCATTCTGTGATTTCACACACCTCCAATCTGACTTCACTCACCTGCATTCTATGACTTCACACACCTCCATTCGTTGACATCAAAACAACCATTCTATGACTTCACACAACTCCATTGTGACTTCACACACCTCCATTCTATGAATTCACACACCTCCATTTTATGACTTCACACACCCCCATTCTATGACTTCACACACCCCCATTCTATGACTTCACACACCTCCATTCTGTGACTTCACAAACCTCCATTCTGAGTTCACAGACCTCCATTCTATGACTTCACACACCTCCATTCTATGACTTCAATCACCTCCATTCTGACTTCACACACCTGAATTCTGTGCCTTCACACACCTCCATTCAATGATTTCACATACTTCCATTCTATGACTTCACACACCTCCATTCTGTGGCTTCACACACCTCCAATCTGACTTCACACACCTCCATTCTATGACTTCACACACCTCCATTCGTTGACATCAAAGAACACCATTCTATGACTTCACACAACTCCATTTTGACTTCACACACCTCCATTCTATGACTTCACACACCTCCATTCTGTGACTTCACACACCTCCACTCTATGACTTCAAACACCTTCATTCTTACTTCACAAACATCCATTCTGTGACTTCACACACCTCCATTCTGTGACTTCACACTCCTTCATTCTGATTGCACACACCTCCATTCTGTGACTTCACACACCTCAATTCTGTGACTTCACACATCTCCATTCTGACTTCACATACCTCCATTCTATGATTTCACTCACCTCCATTCTATGAGTTCATACACCTCCATTCTGTGACTTCACACACCACCTTTTTGACTTCACACACATCCATTCTGTGACTTCACACACCTCCATTCTGTGACTTCACACACCTCCGTTTTGACTTCACACACTTCCAATCTGTGACTTCACACACCTCCATTCTGTGACTTCACACACCTCTATTGTTTCACTTCACACACCTCCATTCTTTGACTTCAAACACCGCCATTCCATGACTTCACAAACCTCCATTCTATGAGTTCACACACCTCCATTCTATGAGTTCACACACCTCCAATTTGACTTCACACATCTCCATTCTTTGACTTCACACACCTTCATTCTTACTTCAGAAACATCCATTCTCTGACTTCACACACCTCCATTCTATGACTTCACAAACCTCCATTCTGTGACTTCACACACCTCCATTCTGAGTTCACACACCTCCTTTCTATGACTTCACACACTTCCATTCTACGACTTCACACACCTCCACTCTGTGGCTTCACACACCTACATTCTGAGTTCACACACCTCCATTCTGTGACTTCACAAACCTCCATTCTGTGACTTCAAACACCTTCATTATGTGACTTCACACACCTCGATCCTATGACTTCACACACCTCCATTCTATGAATTAACACACCTCCATTCTGTGAGTTCACAAACCTCCATTCTATGACTTCACACACCTCCATTCTGTGACTTCACACACCTCCATTCTGAGTTCACACACCTCCATTCTATGACTTCACAAACCTCCATTCTGAGTTCACAGACCTCCATTCTATGACTTCACACACCTCCATTCTATGACTTCACTCACCTCCATTCTGACTTCACACACATCCATTCTGACTTCACACACCTTAATTCTGTGACTTCACACAACTCCATTCTATGATTTCACACACTTCCATTCTATGACTTCACACACCTCCATTCTGTGGCGTCACACACCTACATTCTGAGCTTACACACCTCCATTCTGTGACTTCACACACCTCCATTCCGTGATTTCACACACCTCCAATCTGACTTCACACACCTCCATTCTATGACTTCACACACCTCCATTCGTTGATAGCAAAAAACACCATGCTAGGACTTCACACAACTCCATTTTGACTTCACACACCTCCATTCTATGACTTTACACACCTCCATTCTGAGATTTCACACACCTCCAATCTGACTTCACACACCTCCATTCTGTGACTTCACAAACCTTCATTCTGTAACTTCACACACCTCCATTCTGAATTCACACACCTCCATTCTGTGACTTCACACCCCTCCATTCTTCCTTCACACACCTCCATTATATGACTTCACACACTTCCATTCTATGACTTCACACACCTCCATTCTGTGGCTTCACACACCTCCATTCTGAGTTCACACACCTCCATTCTGTGACTTACACACCTCCATTCTGTGACTTCACACACCTCCATTCTGTGACTTCACACACCTCAATCCTATGACTTCACACACCTCCATTCTATGAATTCACACACCTCCATTCTATGACTTCACACACCTCCATTCTGTGACTTCACACACCTCCATTCTGAGTTCTCACACCTCCATTCTATGACTTCACAAACCCCCAATCTGAGTTCACAGACCTCCAATCTATGACTTCACACACTTCCATTCTATGACTTCACACACCTCCATTCTGACTTCACACACCTCCATTCTATGATTTCACACACCTCCATTCTATGACTTCACACACCTCCATTCTATGACTTCACACACCTCATTTCTGCGTTGACACACCTCCATTCTGTGATTTCACACACCTCCAATCTGACTTCACTCACCTCCATTCGTTGACATCAAAAACAACCATTCTATGACTTCACACAACTCCATTGTGGCTTCACACACCTCCATGCTATGAATTCACACACCTCCATTTTATGACTTCACACACCTCCATTCTATGACTTCACACACCTCCATTCTGTGACTTCACACACCTCCATTCTATGATTTCACAAACCTCCATTCTGAGTTCACAGACCTCCATTCTATGACTTCACACACCTCCATTCTATGACTTCACTCACCTCCATTCTGACTTCACACTCCTCCATTCTGACTTCACACACCTCATTTCTGTGGCTTCACACACCTCCATTCAATGATTTCACACACTTCCATTCTATGACTTCACACACCTCCATTCTGTGGCTTCACACACCTAAATTCTGAGTTCACACACCTCCATTCTGTAACTTCCCACACCTCCATTCTGTGATTTCACACACCTCCAATCTGACTTCACACACCTCCATTCTATGACTTCACACACCTCCATTCCTTGACATCAAAAAACACCATTCTATGACTTCACACAACTCCATTTTGACTTTACACACCTCCATTCTATGAGTTCACACATCTCCATTTTATGACTTCACATACCTCCATTCTATGACTTCACACACCTCAATTCTATGACTTCACACACCTCCATTCTATGACTTCACACACCTCCATTCTGTGACTTCACACACCTCCACTCTATGACTTCAAACACCTTCATTCTTACTTCACAAACATCCATTCTGTGACTTCACACACCTCCATTCTGTGACTTCACACACCTTCATTCTGACTTCACACACCTCCATTCTGTGACTTCACACACCTCAATTCTGTGACTTCACACACCTCCATTCTGACTTCACATACCTCCATTCTATGAGTTCACACACCTCCAATTTGACTTCACACACCTCCATTCTATGACTTCACACACCTTCATTCTGACTTCACACACTTCCATTCTGTGACTTCACACACCTCCATTCCATGACTTCACACACTTCCATTCTGTGACTTCACACACCTCCATTCCATGACTTCACACACCTCCATTCTATGAGTTCACACACCTCCATTCTATGAGTTCACACACCTCCATTCTACGAGTTCACACACCTCCATTCTATGACTTCACACACTTTCATTCTTACTTCAGAAACATCCATTCTCTGACTTCACACACCTCCATTCTATGACTTCACAAACCTCCATTCTGTGACTTCACACACCTCCATTCTGAGTTCACACACCTCCATTCTTTGACCTCACACATCTCCATTCGTTGACATCAAAAACCACCAGTCTATGACTTCACACAACTCCATTTTAACTTCACACACCTCCATTCTATGAGGTCACACATCTCCATTTTATGACTTCACACACCTCCATTCTATGACTTCACACACCTCAATTCTATGACTTCACAAACCTCCATTCTATGACTTCACACACCTCCATTCTGTGACTTCACACACCTCCACTCTATGACTTCAAAAACCTTCATTCTTACTTCACAAACATCCATTCTGTGGCTTCATACACCTCCATTCTGTGATTTCACACACCTTCATTCTGACTTCACACACCTCCATTCTGTGACTTCACACACCTCAATTCTGTGACTTCACACACCTCCATTCTGACTTCACACACCTTCATTCTATGACTTCACACACCTCCATTTTGACTTCACACACCTCCATTCTATGAGTTCACACACCTCCATTCTGACTTCACACACCTCCATTCTATGATTTCACACACCTCCATTCTATGAGTTCACACACCTCCATTCTGTGACTTCACACACCTCCATTCTGTGACTTCACACACCTCCGTTTTGCCTTCACACACTTCCAATCTGTGACTTCACACACCTCTATTCTGTGACTTCACAAACCTCTATTGTTTCACTTCACACACCTCCATTCTGACTTCACACACCTCCATTCTATGACTTCACACACCTCCATTCTGTGACTTCACACACCTCGATCCTATGACTTCACACACCTCCATTCTATGAATTCACACACCTCCATTCTATGACTTCACACACCTCCATTCTGTGACTTCACACACCTCCATTCTGAGTTCACACACTCCATTCTATGACTTCACAAACCCCCATTCTGAGTTCACAGTCCTCCATTCTATGACTTCACACACTTCCATTCTATGACTTCACACACCTCCATTCTGACTTCACACACCTCCATTCTGACTTCACACATTTCAATTCTTTGACTTCACACACCTCCATTCTCTGATTTCACACACTTCCATTCTATGACTTCACACACCTCCAGTCTATGACTTCACACACCTCATTTCTGAGTTGACACACCTCCATTCTGTGATTTCACACACCTCCAATCTGACTTCACTCACCTCCATTCTATGACTTCACACACCTCCATTCGTTGACATCAAAAACAACCATTCTATGACTTCACACAACTCCATTTTGACTTCACACACCTCCATTCTATGAATTCACACACCTCCATTTTATGACTTCACACACCTCCATTCTATGACTTCACACACCTCCATTCTGTGACTTCACACACCTCCATTCTATGATTTCACAAACCTCCATTCTGAGTTCACAGACCTCCATTCTATGACTTCACACACCTCCATTCTATGACTTCACTCACCTCCATTCTGACTTCACACTCCTCCATTCTGACTTCACACACCTCATTTCTGTGGCTTCACACACCTCCATTCAATGATTTCACACACTTCCATTCTATGACTTCACACACCTCCATTCTGTGGCTTCACACACCTAAATTCTGAGTTCACACACCTCCATTCTGTGACTTCACTCACCTCCATTCTGTGATTTCACACACCTCCAATCTGACTTCGCACACCTCCATTCTATGACTTCACACACCTCCATTCGTTGACATCAAAAAACAACATTATTTGACTTCACACAACTCCATTTTGACTGTACACACCTCCATTCTATGAGTTCACACATCTCCATTTTATGACTTCACATACCTCCATTCTATGACTTCACACACCTCAATTCTATGACTTCACACACCTCCATTCTATGACTTCACACACCTCCATTCTGTGACTTCACACACCTCCACTCTATGACTTCAAACACCTTCATTCTTACTTCACAAACATCCATTCTGTGACTTCACACACCTCCATTTTGTGACTTCACACACCTTCATTCTGACTTCACACACCTCCATTCTGTGACTTCACACACCTCAATTCTGTGACTTCACACACCTCCATTCTGACTTCACATACCTCCATTCTATGAGTTCACACACCTCCAATTTGACTTCACACACCTCCATTCTATGACTTCACACACCTTCATTCTGACTTCACACACTTCCATTCTGTGACTTCACACACCTCCATTCCATGACTTCACACACTTCCATTCTGTGGCTTCACACACCTCTATTCCATGACTTCACACACCTCCATTCTATGAGTTCACACACCTCCATTCTATGAGTTCACACACCTCCATTCTATGAGTTCACACACCTCCATTCTATGACTTCACACACCTTCATTCTTACTTCAGAAACATCCATTCTCTGACTTCACACACCTCCATTCTATGACTTCACAAACCTCCATTCTGTGACTTCACACACCTCCATTCTGAGTTCACACACCTCCATTCTTTGACCTCACACACCTCCATTCGTTGACATCAAAAACCACCAGTCTATGACTTCACACAACTCCATTTTAACTTCACACACCTCCATTCTATGAGTTCACACATCTCCATTTTATGACTTCACACACCTCCATTCTATGACTTCACACACCTCAATTCTATGACTTCACAAACCTCCATTCTATGACTTCACACACCTCCATTCTGTGACTTCACACACCTCCATTCTATGACTTCAAAAACCTTCATTCTTTCTTCACAAACATCCATTCTGTGGCTTCATACACCTCCATTCTGTGATTTCACACACCTTCATTCTGACTTCACACACCTCCATTCTGTGACTTCACACACCTCAATTCTGTGACTTCACACACCTCCATTCCGACTTCACACACCTTCATTCTATGACTTCACACACCTCCATTTTGACTTCACACACCTCCATTCTATGAGTTCACACACCTCCATTCTGACTTCACACACCTCCATTCTATGATTTCACACACCTCCATTCTATGAGTTCACACACCTCCATTCTGTCACTTCACACACCTCCATTCTGTGACTTCACACACCTCCGTTTTGCCTTCACACACTTCCAATCTGTGACTTCACACACCTCTATTCTGTGACTTCACAAACCTCTATTGTTTCACTTCACACACCTCCATTCTTTGACTTCACACACCGCCATTCCATAACTTCACAAACCTCCATTCTATGAGTTCAAACACCTCCAATTTGACTTCACACATCTCCATTCTATGACTTCACACACATTCATTCTTACTTCAGAAACATCCATTCTCTGACTTCACACACCTCCATTCTATGACTTCACAAACCTCCATTCTGTGACTTCACACACCTCCATTCTGAGTTCACACACCTCCTTTCTATGACTTCACACACTTCCATTCTATGACTTCACACACCTCCATTCTGTGGCTTCACACACCTACATTCTGAGTTCACACACCTCCATTCTGTGACTTCACACACCTCCATTCTGTGACTTCACACACCTCCATTCTGTGACTTCACACACCTCGATCCTATGACTTCACACACCTCCATTCTATGAATTAACACACCTCCATTCTGTGAGTTCTCAAACCTCCATTCTATGACTTCACAAACCTCCATTCTGAGTTCACAGACCTCCATTCTATGACTTCACACACCTCCATTCTATGACTTCACTCACCTCCATTCTGACTTCACACACCTCCATTCTGACTTCACACACCTCAATTCTGTGACTTCACACACCTCCATTCTATGATTTCACACACTTCCATTCTATGACTTCACACACCTCCATTCTGTGGCTTCACACACCTACATTCTGAGTTTAGACACCTCCATTCTGTGACTTCACACACCTCCATTCTGTGATTTCACACACCTCCAATCTGACTTCACACACCTCCATTCTATGACTTCACACACCTCCATTCGTTGACAACAAAAAACACCATTCTATGACTTCACACAACTTCATTTTGACTTCACAAACCTCCATTCTATGAGTTCACACACCTCCATTTTATGACTTCACACACCTCATTCTATGACTTCACACACCTCCATTCTGTGATATCACACACCTTCAATCTCACTTCACACACCTCCATTCTGTGACTTCACACACCTCCACTCTATGACTTCAAACACCTTCATTCTTACTTCACAAACATCCATTCTGTGACTTCACACACCTCCATTCTGTGACTTCACACACCTTCATTCTGACTTCACACACCTCCATTCTGTGACTTCATACACCTCAATTCTGTGACTTCACACACCTCCATTCTGACTTCACACACCTCCATTCTGTGACTTCACACACCTCCATTCTGTGGCTTCACACACCTCCGTTTTGACTTCACACATTCCATTCTGTGACTTCACACACCTCCATTCTATGACTTCACACACCTCCAGTCTATGACTTCACACACCTCTATTCCATGACTTCACACACCTCCATTCTATGAGTTCACACAACTCCATTCTATGAGTTCACACACCTCCAATTTGACTTCACACACCTCCATTCTATGACTTCACACACCTTCATT
Source organism: Megascapheus bottae (assembly GCA_024803745.1). Classification (NCBI taxonomy): domain Eukaryota; kingdom Metazoa; phylum Chordata; class Mammalia; order Rodentia; family Geomyidae; genus Megascapheus; species Megascapheus bottae. The sequence goes on from JANJXV010000339.1 coordinate 683,280, forward strand.
CTTACTTCAAAAACATCCATTCTCTGACGTCACACACCTCCATTCTATGACTTCACAAACCTCCATTCTGTGACTTCACACACCTCCATTCTGTGGCTTCACACACCTCCATTCTGACTTCACACACCTCCATTCTGTGACTTCACACACCTCCATTCTGTGACTTCACACACCTCGATCCTATGACTTCACACACCTCCATTCTATGAATTCACACACCTCCATTCTATGACTTCACACACCTCCATTCTGTGACTTCACACACCTCCATTCTGAGTTCACACACCTCCATTCTTTGACCGCACACACCTCCATTCGTTGACATCAAAAACCACCAGTCTATGACTTCACACAACTCCATTTTAATTTCACACACCTCCATTCTATGAGTTCACACATCTCCATTTTATGACTTCACACACCTCCATTCTATGACTTCACACACCTCAATTCTATGACTTCACAAACCTCCATTCTATGACTTCACACACCTCCATTCTGTGACTTCACACACCTCCACTCTATGACTTCAAAAACCTTCATTCTTACTTCACAAACATCCATTCTGTGGCTTCATACACCTCCATTCTGTGATTTCACACACCTTCATTCTGACTTCACACACCTCCATTCTGTGACTTCACACACCTCAATTCTGTGACTTCACACACCTCCATTCTGACTTCACACACCTTCATTCTATGACTTCACACACCTCCATTTTGACTTCACACACCTCCATTCTATGAGTTCACACACCTCCATTCTGACTTCACACACCTCCATTCTATGATTTCACACACCTCCATTCTATGAGTTCACACACCTCCATTCTGTGACTTCACACACCTCCATTCTGTGACTTCACACACCTCCGTTTTGCCTTCACACACTTCCAATCTGTGACTTCACACACCTGTATTCTGTGACTTCACAAACCTCTATTGTTTCACTTCACACACCTCCATTGTTTGACTTCACACACCGCCATTCCATAACTTCACAAACCTCCATTCTATGAGTTCAAACACCTCCAATTTGACTTCACACATCTCCATTCTATGACTTCACACACATTCATTCTTACTTCAGAAACATCCATTCTCTGACTTCACACACCTCCATTCTATGACTTCACAAACCTCCATTCTGTGACTTCACACACCTCCATTCTGAGTTCACACACCTCCTTTCTATGACTTCACACACTTCCATTCTATGACTTCACACACCTCCATTCTGTGGCTTCACACACCTACATTCTGAGTTCACACACCTCCATTCTGTGACTTCACACACCTCCATTCTGTGAGTTCACACACCTCCATTCTGTGACTTCACACACCTCGATCCTATGACTTCACACACCTCCATTCTATGAATTAACACACCTCCATTCTGTGAGTTCACAAACCTCCATTCTATGACTTCACACACCTCCATTCTGTGACTTCACACACCTCTATTGTGAGTTCACACACCTCCATTCTATGACTTCACAAACCTCCATTCTGAGTTCACAGACCTCCATTCTATGACTTCACACACCTCCATTCTATGACTTCACTCACCTCCATTCTGACTTCACACACCTCCATTCTGACTTCACACACCTCAATTCTGTGACTTCACACACCTCCATTCTATGATTTTACAAACTTCCATTCTATGACTTCACACACCTCCATTCTGTGGCTTCACACACCTACATTCTGAGTTTACACACCTCCATTCTGTGACTTCACACACCTCCATTCTGTGATTTCACACACCTCCAATCTGACTTCACACACCTCCATTCTATGACTTCACACACCTCCATTCGTTGACAACAAAAAACACCATTCTATGACTTCACACAACTTCATTTTGACTTCACACACCTCCATTCTATGAGTTCACACACCTCCATTTTATGACTTCACACACCTCATTCTATGACTTCACACCTCCATTCTGTGATATCACACACCTTCAATCTCACTTCACACACCTCCATTCTGTGACTTCACACACCTCCACTCTATGATTTCAAACACCTTCATTCTTACTTCACAAACATCCATTCTGTGACTTCACACACCTCCATTCTGTGACTTCACACACCTTCATTCTGACTTCACACACCTCCATTCTGTGACTTCATACACCTCAATTCTGTGACTTCACACACCTCCATTCTGACTTCACACACCTCCATTCTGTGACTTCACACACCTCCATTCTGTGGCTTCACACACCTCCGTTTTGACTTCACACACTTCCATTCTGTGACTTCACACACCTCCATTCTATGACTTCACACACCTCCAGTCTATGACTTCACACACCTCTATTCCATGACTTCACACACCTCCATTCTATGAGTTCACACAACTCCATTCTATGAGTTCACACACCTCCAATTTGACTTCACACACCTCCATTCTATGACTTCACACACCTTCATTCTTACTTCAAAAACATCCATTCTCTGACGTCACACACCTCCATTCTATGACTTCACAAACCTCCATTCTGTGACTTCACACACCTCCATTCTGTGGCTTCACACACCTCCATTCTGACTTCACACACCTCCATTCTGTGACTTCACACACCTCCATTCTGTGACTTCACACACCTCGATCCTATGACTTCACACACCTCCATTCTATGAATTCACACACCTCCATTCTATGACTTCACACACCTCCATTCTGTGACTTCACACACCTCCATTCTGAGTTCACACACCTCCATTCTTTGACCGCACACACCTCCATTCGTTGACATCAAAAACCACCAGTCTATGACTTCACACAACTCCATTTTAATTTCACACACCTCCATTCTATGAGTTCACACATCTCCATTTTATGACTTCACACACCTCCATTCTATGACTTCACACACCTCAATTCTATGACTTCACAAACCTCCATTCTATGACTTCACACACCTCCATTCTGTGACTTCACACACCTCCACTCTATGACTTCAAAAACCTTCATTCTTACTTCACAAACATCCATTCTGTGGCTTCATACACCTCCATTCTGTGATTTCACACACCTTCATTCTGACTTCACACACCTCCATTCTGTGACTTCACACACCTCAATTCTGTGACTTCACACACCTCCATTCTGACTTCACACACCTTCATTCTATGACTTCACACACCTCCATTTTGACTTCACACACCTCCATTCTATGAGTTCACACACCTCCATTCTGACTTCACACACCTCCATTCTATGATTTCACACACCTCCATTCTATGAGTTCACACACCTCCATTCTGTGACTTCACACACCTCCATTCTGTGACTTCACACACCTCCGTTTTGCCTTCACACACTTCCAATCTGTGACTTCACACACCTGTATTCTGTGACTTCACAAACCTCTATTGTTTCACTTCACACACCTCCATTCTTTGACTTCACACACCGCCATTCCATAACTTCACAAACCTCCATTCTATGAGTTCAAACACCTCCAATTTGACTTCACACATCTCCATTCTATGACTTCACACACATTCATTCTTACTTCAGAAACATCCATTCTCTGACTTCACACACCTCCATTCTATGACTTCACAAACCTCCATTCTGTGACTTCACACACCTCCATTCTGAGTTCACACACCTCCTTTCTATGACTTCACACACTTCCATTCTATGACTTCACACACCTCCATTCTGTGGCTTCACACACCTACATTCTGAGTTCACACACCTCCATTCTGTGACTTCACACACCTCCATTCTGTGACTTCACACACCTCCATTCTGTGACTTCACACACCTCGATCCTATGACTTCACACACCTCCATTCTATGAATTAACACACCTCCATTCTGTGAGTTCACAAACCTCCATTCTATGACTTCACACACCTCCATTCTGTGACTTCACACACCTCCATTGTGAGTTCACACACCTCCATTCTATGACTTCACAAACCTCCATTCTGAGTTCACAGACCTCCATTCTATGACTTCACACACCTCCATTCTATGACTTCACTCACCTCCATTCTGACTTCACACACCTCCATTCTGACTTCACACACCTCAATTCTGTGACTTCACACACCTCCATTCTATGATTTTACAAACTTCCATTCTATGACTTCACACACCTCCATTCTGTGGCTTCACACACCTACATTCTGAGTTTACACACCTCCATTCTGTGACTTCACACACCTCCATTCTGTGATTTCACACACCTCCAATCTGACTTCACACACCTCCATTCTATGACTTCACACACCTCCATTCGTTGACAACAAAAAACACCATTCTATGACTTCACACAACTTCATTTTGACTTCACACACCTCCATTCTATGAGTTCACACACCTCCATTTTATGACTTCACACACCTCATTCTATGACTTCACACCTCCATTCTGTGATATCACACACCTTCAATCTCACTTCACACACCTCCATTCTGTGACTTCACACACCTCCACTCTATGATTTCAAACACCTTCATTCTTACTTCACAAACATCCATTCTGTGACTTCACACACCTCCATTCTGTGACTTCACACACCTTCATTCTGACTTCACACACCTCCATTCTGTGACTTCATACACCTCAATTCTGTGACTTCACACACCTCCATTCTGACTTCACACACCTCCTTTCTGTGACTTCACACACCTCCATTCTGTGGCTTCACACACCTCCGTTTTGACTTCACACACTTCCATTCTGTGACTTCACACACCTCCATTCTATGACTTCACACACCTCCAGTCTATGACTTCACACACCTCTATTCCATGACTTCACACACCTCCATTCTATGAGTTCACACAACTCCATTCTATGAGTTCACACACCTCCAATTTGACTTCACACACCTCCATTCTATGACTTCACACACCTTCATTCTTACTTCAAAAACATCCATTCTCTGACGTCACACACCTCCATTCTATGACTTCACAAACCTCCATTCTGTGACTTCACACACCTCCATTCTGTGGCTTCACACACCTCCATTCTGACTTCACACACCTCCATTCTGTGACTTCACACACCTCCATTCTGTGACTTCACACACCTCGATCCTATGACTTCACACACCTCCATTCTATGAATTCACACACCTCCATTCTATGACTTCACACACCTCCATTCTGTGACTTCACACACCTCCATTCTGAGTTCACACACTCCATTCTATGACTTCACAAACCCCCATTCTGAGTTCACAGACCTCCATTCTATGACTTCACACACTTCCATTCTATGACTTCACACACCTCCATTCTGACTTCACACACCTCCATTCTGACTTCACACATTTCAATTCTTTGACTTCACACACCTCCATTCTATGATTTCACACACTTCCATTCTATGACTTCACACACCTCCAGTCTATGACTTCACACACCTCATTTCTGAGTTGACACACCTCCATTCTGTGATTTCACACACCACCAATCTGACTTCACTCACCTCCATTTTATGACTTCACACACCTACATTCATTGACATCAAAAACAACCATTCTATGACTTCACACAACTCCATTGTGACTTCACACACCTCCATTCTATGAATTCACACACCTCCATTTTATGACTTCACACACCTCCATTCTATGACTTCACACACCTCCATTCTGTGACTTCACACACCTCCATTCTATGATTTCACAAACCTCCATTCTGAGTTCACAGACCTCCATTCTATGACTTCACACACCTCCATTCTATGACTTCACTCACCTCCATTCTGACTTCACACTCCTCCATTCTGACTTCACACACCTCATTTCTGTGGCTTCACACACCTCCATTCAATGATTTCACACACTTCCATTCTATGACTTCACACACCTCCATTCTGTGGCTTCACACACCTAAATTCTGAGTTCACACACCTCCATTCTGTGACTTCACACACCTCCATTCTGTGATTTCACACACCTCCAATCTGACTTCACACACCTCCATTCTATGACTTCACACACCTCCATTCGTTGACATCAAAAAACACCATTCTATGACTTCACACAACTCCATTTTGACTTTACACACCTCCATTCTATGAGTTCACACATCTCCATTTTATGACTTCACATACCTCCATTCTATGACTTCACACACCTCAATTCTATGACTTCACACACCTCCATTCTATGACTTCACACACCTCCATTCTGTGACTTCACACACCTCCACTCTATGACTTCAAACACCTTCATTCTTACTTCACAAACATCCATTCTGTGACTTCACACACCTCCATTCTGTGACTTCACACACCTTCATTCTGACTTCACACACCTCCATTCTGTGACTTCACACACCTCAATTCTGTGACTTCACACACCTCCATTCTGACTTCACATACCTCCATTCTATGAGTTCACACACCTCCAATTTGACTTCACACACCTCCATTCTATGACTTCACACACCTTCATTCTGACTTCACACACTTCCATTCTGTGACTTCACACACCTCCATTCCATGACTTCACACACCTCCATTCTATGAGTTCACACACCTCCATTCTATGAGTTCACACACCTCCATTCTATGAGTTCACACACCTCCATTCTATGACTTCACACACCTTCATTCTTACTTCAGAAACATCCATTCTCTGACTTCACAAACCTCCATTCTATGACTTCACAAACCTCCATTCTGTGACTTCACACACCTCCATTCTGATTTCACACACCTCCATTCTTTGACCTCACACACCTCCATTCGTTGACATCAAAAACCACCAGTCTATGACTTCACACAACTCCATTTTAACTTCACACACCTCCATTCTATGAGTTCACACATCTCCATTTTATGACTTCACACACCTCCATTCTATGACTTCACACACCTCAATTCTATGACTTCACAAACCTCCATTCTATGACTTCACACACCTCCATTCTGTGACTTCACACACCTCCACTCTATGACTTCAAAAACCTTCATTCTTTCTTCACAAACATCCATTCTGTGGCTTCATACACCTCCATTCTGTGATTTCACACACCTTCATTCTGACTTCACACACCTCCATTCTGTGACTTCACACACCTCAATTCTGTGACTTCACACACCTCCATTCTGACTTCACACACCTTCATTCTATGACTTCACACACCTCCATTTTGACTTCACACACCTCCATTCTATGAGTTCACACACCTCCATTCTGACTTCACACACCTCCATTCTATGATTTCACACACCTCCATTCTATGAGTTCACACACCTCCATTCTGTGACTTCACACACCTCCATTCTGTGACTTCACACACCTCCGTTTTGCCTTCACACACTTCCAATCTGTGACTTCACACACCTGTATTCTGTGACTTCACAAACCTCTATTGTTTCACTTCACACACCTCCATTCTTTGACTTCACACACCGCCATTCCATAACTTCACAAACCTCCATTCTATGAGTTCAAACACCTCCAATTTGACTTCACACATCTCCATTCTATGACTTCACACACATTCATTCTTACTTCAGAAACATCCATTCTCTGACTTCACACACCTCCATTCTATGACTTCACAAACCTCCATTCTGTGACTTCACACACCTCCATTCTGAGTTCACACACCTCCTTTCTATGACTTCACACACTTCCATTCTATGACTTCACACACCTCCATTCTGTGGCTTCACACACCTACATTCTGAGTTCACACACCTCCATTCTGTGACTTCACACACCTCCATTCTGTGAGTTCACACACCTCCATTCTGTGACTTCACACACCTCGATCCTATGACTTCACACACCTCCATTCTATGAATTAACACACCTCCATTCTGTGAGTTCACAAACCTCCATTCTATGACTTCACACACCTCCATTCTGTGACTTCACACACCTCCATTGTGAGTTCACACACCTCCATTCTATGACTTCACAAACCTCCATTCTGAGTTCACAGACCTCCATTCTATGACTTCACACACCTCCATTCTATGACTTCACTCACCTCCATTCTGACTTCACACACCTCCATTCTGACTTCACACACCTCAATTCTGTGACTTCACACACCTCCATTCTATGATTTCACACACTTCCATTCTATGACTTCACACACCTCCATTCTGTGGCTACAGACACCTACATTCTGAGTTTACACACCTCCATTCTGTGACTTCACACACCTCCATTCTGTGATTTCACACACCTCCAATCTGACTTCACACACCTCCATTCTATGACTTCACACACCTCCATTCGTTGACAACAAAAAACACCATTCTATGACTTCACACAACTTCATTTTGACTTCACACACCTCCATTCTATGAGTTCACACACCTCCATTTTATGACTTCACACACCTCATTCTATGACTTCACACACCTCCATTCTGTGATATCACACACCTTCAATCTCTCTTCACACACCTCCATTCTGTGACTTCACACACCTCCACTCTATGACTTCAAACACCTTCATTCATACTTCACAAACATCCATTCTGTGACTTCACACACCTCCATTCTGTGATTTCACACACCTTCATTCTGACTTCACACACCTCCATTCTGTGACTTCATACACCTCAATTCTGTGACTTCACACACCTCCATTCTGACTTCACACACCTCCATTCTGTGACTTCACACACCTCCATTCTGTGGCTTCACACACCTCCGTTTTGACTTCACACACTTCCATTCTGTGACTTCACACACCTCCATTCTATGACTTCACACACCTCCAGTCTATGACTTCACACACCTCCATTCCATGACTTCACACACCTCCATTCTATGAGTTCACACACCTCCATTCTATGAGTTCACACACCTCCAATTTGACTTCACACACCTCCATTCTATGACTTCACACACCTTCATTCTTACTTCAAAAACATCCATTCTCTGACGTCACACACCTCCATTCTATGACTTCACAAACCTCCATTCTGTGACTTCACACACCTCCAATCTGTGGCTTCGCACACCTCCATTCTGACTTCACACACCTCCATTCTGTGACTTCACACACCTCCATTCTGTGACTTCACACACCTCGATCCTATGACTTCACACACCTCCATTCTATGAATTCACACACCTCCATTCTATGACTTCACACACCTCCATTCTGTGACTTCACACACCTCCATTCTGAGTTCACACACTCAATTCTATGACTTCACAAACCCCCATTCTGAGTTCACAGACCTCCATTCTATGACTTCACACACTTCCATTCTATGACTTCACACACCTCCATTCTGACTTCACACACCTCCATTCTGACTTCACACATTTCAATTCTTTGACTTCACACACCTCCATTCTATGATTTCACACACTTCCATTCTATGACTTCACACACCTCCAGTCTATGACTTCACACACCTCATTTCTGAGTTGACACACCTCCATTCTGTGATTTCACACACCTCCAATCTGACTTCACTCACCTCCATTCTATGACTTCACACACCTCCATTCGTTGACATCAAAAACAACCATTCTATGTCTTCACACAACTCCATTGTGACTTCACACACCTCCATTCTATGAATTCACACACCTCCATTTTATGACTTCACACACCTCCATTCTATGACTTCACACACCTCCATTTGTGACTTCACACACCTCCATGCTATGACTTCACAAACCTCCATTCTGAGTTCACAGACCTCCATTCTATGACTTCACACACCTCCATTCTATGACTTCACTCACCTCCATTCAGACTTCACACACCTCCATTCTGACTTCACACACCTCAATTCTGTGACTTCACACACCTCCATTCAATGATTTCACACACTTCCATTCTATGACTTCACACACCTCCATTCTGTGGCTTCACACACCTAAATTCTGAGTTCACACACCTCCATTCTGTGACTTAACACACCTCCATTCTGTGATTTCACACACCTCCAATCTGACTTCACACACCTCCATTCTATGACTTCACACACCTCCATTCGTTGACATCAAAAAACACCATTCTATGACTTAACACAACTCCATTTTGACTTCACACACCTCCATTCTATGAGTTTACACACCTCCATTTTATGACTTCACACACCTCCATTCTATGACTTCACACACCTCAATTCTATGACTTCACACACCTCCTTTCTATGACTTCAGACACCTCCATTCTGTGACTTCACACACCTCCACTCTATGACTTCAAACACCTTCATTCTTACTTCACAAACATCCATTCTCTGACTTCACACACCTCCATTCTGTGACTTCACACACCTTCATTCTGACTTCACACACCTCCATTCTTTGACTTCACACACCTCAATTCTGTGACTTCACACACCTCCATTCTGACTTCACATACCTCCATTCTATGATTTCACACACCTCCATTCTATGACTTCACACACCTGCATTCTGTGACTTCACACACCACCTTTTTGACTTCACACACCTACATTCTGTGACTTCACACACCTCCATTCTGTGACTTCACACACCTCCGTTTTGCCTTCACACACTTCCAATCTGTGACTTCACACACCTCCATTCTGTGACTTCACACACCTCTATTGTTTCACTTCACACACCTCCATTCTTTGACTTCAAACACCGCCATTCCATGACTTCACAAACCTCCATTCTATGAGTTCACACACCTCCATTCTTTGAGTTCACACACCTCCAATTTGACTTCACGCATCTCCATTCTATGACTTCACACACCTTCATTCTAACTTCAGAAACATCCATTCTCTGACTTCACACACCTCCATTCTATGACTTCACAAACCTCTATTCTGTGACTTCACACACCTCCATTCTGAGTTCACACACCTCCTTTCTATGACTTCACACACTTCCATTCTATGACTTCACACACCTCCATTCTGTGGCTTCACACACCTACATTCTGAGACAACACACCTCCATTCTGTGACTTCACACACCTCCATTCTGTGACTTCACACACCTCCATGCTATGACTTCACAAACCTCCATTCTGAGTTCACAGACCTCCATTCCATGACTTCACACACCTCCATTCTATGACTTCACTCACCTCCATTCAGACTTCACACACCTCCATTCTGACTTCACACACCTCAATTCTGTGACTTCACACACCTCCATTCAATGATTTCACACACTTCCATTCTATGACTTCACACACCTCCATTCTGTGGCTTCACACACCTACATTCTGAGTTCACACACCTCCATTCTGTGACTTAACACACCTCCATTCTGTGATTTCACACACCTCCAATCTGACTTCACACACCTCCATTCTATGACTTCACACACCTCCATTCGTTGACATCAAAAAACACCATTCTATGACTTCACACAACTCCATTTTGACTTCACACACCTCCATTCTATGAGTTTACACACCTCCATTTTATGACTTCACACACCTCAATTCTATGACTTCACACACCTCCATTCTATGACTTCACACACCTCCATTCTGTGACTTCACACACCTCCACTCTATGACTTCAAACACCTTCATTCTTACTTCACAAACATCCATTCTCTGACTTCACACACCTCCATTCTGTGACTTCACACACCTTCATTCTGACTTCACACACCTCCATTCTTTGACTTCACACACCTCAATTCTGTGACATCACACACCTCCATTCTGACTTCACATACCTCCATTCTATGATTTCACACACGTCCATTCTATGACTTCACACACCTGCATTCTGTGACTTCACACACCTCCATTCTCTGACTTCACACACCTCGATCCTATGACTTCACACACCTCCATTCTATGACTTCACAAACCTCCATTCTGAGTTCACAGACCTCCATTCTATGACTTCACACACCTCCATTCTATGACTTCACTCACCTCCATTCTGACTTCACACACCTCCGTTCTGACTTCATACACCTTAATTCTGTGACTTCACACACCTCCATTCTATGATTTCACACACTTCCATTCTATGACTTCACACACCTCCATTCTGTGGCGTCACACACCTACATTCTGAGTTTACACACCTCCATTCTTTGACTTCACACACCTCCATTCTGTGATTTCTCACACCTCCACTCTATGACTTCAAACACCTTCATTCTTACTTCAAAAACATCCATTCTGTGACTTCACACACCTCCATTCTGTGACTTCACACACCTTCATTCTGACTTCACACACCTCCATTCTGTGACTTCATACACCTCAATTCTGTGACTTCACACACCTCCATTCTGACTTCACACACCTCCATTCTATGATTTCACACACCTCCATTCTATGACTTCACACACCTCCATTCTGTGACTTCATACACCACCTTTTTGACTTCACACAGCTCCATTCTGTGACTTCACACACCTCCATTCTGTGACTTCACACACCTCCGTTTTGACTTCACACACTTCCATTCTGTGACTTCACACACCTCCATTCTGTGACTTCACACACCTCTATTGTTTCACTTCACACACCTCCATTCTTTGACTTCACACACCTCCATTCCATGACTTCACACACCTCCATTCTATGAGTTCACACAACTCCAATTTGACTTCACACACCTCCATTCTATGACTTCACACACCTTCATTCTTACTTCAGAAACATCCATTCTCTGACTTCACACACCTCCATTCTATGACTTCACAAACCTCCATTCTGTAACTTCACACACCTCCATTCTGAATTCACACACCTCCATTCTGTGACTTCACACCCCTCCATTCTTCCTTCACACACCTCCATTCTATGACTTCACACACTTCCATTCTATGACTTCACATACCTCCATTCTGTGGCGTCACACACCTCCATTCTGAGTTCACACACCTCCATTCTGTGACTTCACACACCTCCATTCTGTGACTTCACACACCTCGATCCTATGACTTCACACACTTCCATTCTATGAATTCACACACCTCCATTCTATGACTTCAAACACCTCCATTCTGTGACTTCACACACCTCCATTCTGAGTTAACACACCTCCATTCTATGACTTCACAAACCCACATTCTGAGTTCACAGACCTCCATTCTATGACTTCACACACTTCCATTCTATGACTTCACACACCTCCATTCTGACTTCACACACCTCAATTCTGACTTCACACACCTCAATTCTTTGACTTCACACACCTCCATTCTATGACTTCACACACCTCCATTCGTTGACATCAAAAAACACCATTCTATGACTTCACACAACTCCATTTTGACTTCACACACCTCCATTTTATGAGTTCACACATCTCCATTTTATGACTTCACACACATCCATTCTATGACTTCACACACCTCAATTCTATGACTTCACACACCTCCATTCTATGACTTCACACACCTCCATTCTGTGACTTCACACACCTCCACTCTATGACTTCAAACACCTTCATTCATACTTCAAAAACATCCATTCTCTGACTTCACACACCTCCATTCTGTGACTTCACACACCTCAATTCTGTGACTTCACACACCTCCATTCTGACTTCACATACCTCCATTCTATGATTTCACACACCTCCATTCTATGACTTCACACACCTCCATTCTGTGACTTCACACACCACCTTTTTGACTTCACACACCTCCATTCTGTGACTTCACACACCTCCATTCTGTGACTTCACACACCTCCGTTTTGACTTCACACACTTCCATTCTGTGACTTCACACACCTCCATTCTGTGACTTCACATACCTCTATTGTTTCACTTCACACACCTCCATTCTTTGACTTCACACACCTCCATTCCATGACTTCACACACCTCCATTCTATGAGTTCACACACCTCCATTCTATGAGTTCACACACCTCCAATTTGACTTCACACACCTCCATTCTATGATTCACACACCTTCATTCCTACTTCAGAAACATCCATTCTCTGACTTCACACACCTCCATTCTATGACTTCACAAACCTCCATTCTGTGACTTCACACACCTCCATTCTGAGTTCACACACCTCCATTCTATGACTTCACAAACCTCCATTCGTTGACATCAAAAAACACCATTCTATGACTTCACACAACTCCATTTTGACTTCACACACCTCCATTCTATGAGTTTACACACCTCCATTTTATGACTTCACACACCTCCATTCTATGACTTCACACACCTCAATTCTATGACTTCACACACCTCCATTCTATGACTTCACACACCTCCATTCTGTGACTTCACACACCTCCACTCTATGACCTCAAACACCTTCATTCTTACTTCACAAACATCCATTCTCTGACTTCACACACCTCCATTCTGTAACTTCACACACCTTCATTCTGACTTCACACACCTCCATTCTTTGAGTTCACATACCTCAATTCTGTGACTTCACACACCTCCATTCTGACTTCACATACCTCCATTCTATGATTTCACACACCTCCATTCTATGACTTCACACACCTGCATTCTGTGACTTCACACACCACCTTTTTGACTTCACACACCTACATTCTGTGACTTCACACACCTCCATTCTGTGACTTCACACACCTCCGTTTTGCCTTCACACACTTCCAATCTGTGACTTCACACACCTCCATTCTGTGACTTCACACACCTCTATTGTTTCACTTCACACACCTCCATTCTTTGACTTCAAACACCGCCATTCCATGACTTCACAAACCTCCATTCTATGAGTTCACACACCTCCATTCTTTGAGTTCACACACCTCCAATTTGACTTCACGCACCTCCATTCTATGACTTCACACACCTTCATTCTTACTTCAGAAACATCCATTCTCTGACTTCACACACCTCCATTCTATGACTTCACAAACCTCTATTCTGTGACTTCACACACCTCCATTCTGAGTTCACACACCTCCTTTCTATGACTTCACACACTTCCATTCTATGACTTCACACACCTCCATTCTGTGGCTTCACACACCTACATTCTGAGTTCACACACCTCCATTCTGTGACTTCACACACCTCCATTCTGTGACTTCACACACCTCCATTCTCTGACTTCACACACCTCGATCCTATGACTTCACACACCTCCATTCTATGACTTCACAAACCTCCATTCTGAGTTCACAGACCTCCATTCTATAACTTCACACACCTCCATTCTATGACTTCACTCACCTCCATTCTGACTTCACACACCTCCGTTCTGACTTCATACACCTTAATTCTGTGACTTCACACACCTCCATTCTATGATTTCACACACTTCCATTCTATGACTTCACACACCTCCATTCTGTGGCGTCACACACCTACATTCTGAGTTTACACACCTCCATTCTTTGACTTCACACACCTCCATTCTGTGATTTCACACACCTCCACTCTATGACTTCAAACACCTTCATTCTTACTTCACAAACATCCATTCTGTGACTTCACACACCTCCATTCTGTGACTTCACACACCTTCATTCTGACTTCACACACCTCCATTCTGTGACTTCATACACCTCAATTCTGTGACTTCACACACCTCCATTCTGACTTCACACACCTCCATTCTATGATTTCACACACCTCCATTCTATGACTTCACACACCTCCATTCTGTGACTTCATACACCACCTTTTTGACTTCACACAGCTCCATTCTGTGACTTCACACACCTCCATTCTGTGACTTCACACACCTCCGTTTTTACTTCACACACTTCCATTCTGTGACTTCACACACCTCCATTCTGTGACTTCACACACCTCTATTGTTTCACTTCACACACCTCCACTCTTTGACTTCACACACCTCCATTCCATGACTTCACACACCTCCATTCTATGAGTTCACACACCTCCAATTTGACTTCACACACCTCCATTCTATGACTTCACACACCTTCATTCTTACTTCAGAAACATCCATTCTCTGACTTCACACACCTCCATTCTATGACTTCACAAACCTCCATTCTGTAACTTCACACACCTCCATTCTGAATTCACACACCTCCATTCTGTGACTTCACACCCCTCCATTCTTCCTTCACACACCTCCATTCTATAACTTCACACACTTCCATTCTATGACTTCACATACCTCCATTCTGTGGCTTCACACACCTCCATTCTGAGTTCACACACCTCCATTCTGTGACTTCACACACCTCCATTCTGTGACTTCACACACCTCGATCCTATGACTTCACACACTTCCATTCTATGAATTCACACACCTCCATTCTACGACTTCACACACCTCCATTCTGTGACTTCACACACCTCCATTCTGAGTTCACACACCTCCATTCTATGACTTCACAAACCCCCATTCTGAGTTCACAGACCTCCATTCTATGACTTCACACACTTCCATTCTATGACTTCACACACCTCCATTCTGACTTCACACACCTCAATTCTGACTTCACACACCTCAATTCTTTGACTTCACACACCTCCATTCTATGACTTCACACAACTCCATTCTATGACTTCACACACCTCATTTCTGAGTTGACACACCTCCATTCTGTGATTTCACACACCTCCAATCTGACTTCACACACCTCCATTCTATGACTTCACACACCTCCATTCGTTGACATCAAAAAACACCATTCTATGACTTCACACAACTCCATTTTGACTTCACACACCTCCATTTTATGAGTTCACACATCTCCATTTTATGACTTCACACACATCCATTCTATGACTTCACACACCTCCATTCTGTGACTTCACACACCTCCATTCTATGACTTCACACACCTCCATTCTGTGACTTCACACACCTCCACTCTATGACTTCAAACACCTTCATTCTTACTTCACAAACATCCATTCTCTGACTTCACACACCTCCATTCTGTGACTTCACACACCTCAATTCTGTGACTTCACACACCTCCATTCTGACTTCACATACCTCCATTCTATGATTTCACACACCTCCATTCTATGACTTCACACACCTCCATTCTGTGACTTCACACACCACCTTTTTGACTTCACACACCTCCATTCTGTGACTTCACACACCTCCATTCTGTGACTTCACACACCTCCGTTTTGACTTCACACACTTCCATTCTGTGACTTCACACACCTCCATTCTGTGACTTCACACACCTCTATTGTTTCACTTCACACACCTCCATTCTTTGACTTCACACACCTCCATTCCATGACTTCACACACCTCCATTCTATGAGTTCACACACCTCCATTCTATGAGTTCACACACCTCCAATTTGACTTCACACACCTCCATTCTATGACTTCACACACCTTCATTCCTACTTCAGAAACATCCATTCTCTGACTTCACACACCTCCATTCTATGACTTCACAAACCTCCATTCTGTGACTTCACACACCTCCATTCTGAGTTCACACACCTCCATTCTGTGACTTCACACACCTCCATTCGTTGACATCAAAAAGCACCATTCTATGACTTCACACAACTCCTTTTTAACTTCACACAGCTCCATTCTATGAGTTCACACACCTCCATTTTATGACTTCACACACCTCCATTCTATGACTTCACACACCTCAATTCTATGACTTCACACACCTCCATTCTATGACTTCACACACCTCCATTCTGTGACTTCACACACCTCCACTCTATGACTTCACACACCTTTATTCTATGATTTCACACACCTCCATTCTATGACTTCACACACCTCCATTCTGTGACTTCACACACCTCCATTCTGACTTCACACACCTCCATTCTGTGACTTCACACACCTCTATTGTTTCACTTCACACACCTCCATTCTTTGACTTCACACACCGCCATTCCATTACTTCACAAACCTCCATTCTATGAGTTCACACACCTCCATTCTATGAGTTCACACACCTCCAATTTGACTTCACACACCTCCATTCTATGACTTCACACACATTCATTCTTACTTCAGAAACATCCATTCTCTGACTTCACACACCTCCATTCTATGACTTCACAAACCTCCATTCTGTGAATTCACACACCTCCATTCTGAGTTCACACACCTCCTTTCTATGACTTCACACACTTCCATTCTATGACTTCACACACCTCCATTCTGTGGATTCACACACCTACATTCTGAGTTCACACACCTCCATTCTGTGACTTCACACACCTCCATTCTGTGACTTCACACACCTCCATTCTGTGACTTCACACACCTCGATCCTATGACTTCACACACCTCCATTCTATGAATTAACACACCTCCATTCTGTGAGTTCACAAACCTCCATTCTATGACTTCACACACCTCCATTCTGTGACTTCACACACCTCCATTGTGAGTTCACACACCTCCATTCTATGACTTCACAAACCTCCATTCTGAGTTCACAGACCTCCATTCTATGACTTCACACACCTCCATTCTATGACTTCACTCACCTCCATTCTGACTTCACACACCTCCATTCTGACTTCACACACCTCAATTCTGTGACTTCACACACCTCCATTCTATGATTTCACACACTTCCATTCTATGACTTCACACACCTCCATTCTGTGGCTTCACACACCTACATTCTGAGTTTACACACCTCCATTCTGTGACTTCACACACCTCCATTCTGTGATTTCACACACCTCCAATCTGACTTCACACACCTCCATTCTATGACTTCACACACCTCCATTCGTTGACAACAAAAAACACCATTCTATGACTTCACACAACTTCATTTTGACTTCACACACCTCCATTCTATGAGTTCACACACCTCCATTTTATGTCTTCACACACCTCATTCTATGACTTCACACACCTCCATTCTGTGATATCACACACCTTCAATCTCACTTCACACACCTCCATTCTGTGACTTCACACACCTCCACTCTATGACTTCAAACACCTTCATTCTTACTTCACAAACATCCATTCTGTGACTTCACACACCTCCATTCTGTGACTTCACACACCTTCATTCTGACTTCACACACCTCCATTCTGTGACTTCATACACCTCAATTCTGTGACTTCACACACCTCCATTCTGACTTCACACACCTCCATTCTGTGACTTCACACACCTCCATTCTGTGGCTTCACACACCTCCGTTTTGACTTCACACACTTCCATTCTGTGACTTCACACCCCTCCATTCTGTGACTTCACACACCTCCATTCTATGTCTTCACACACCTCCAGTCTATGACTTCACACACCTCCATTCCATGACTTCACACACCTCCATTCTATGAGTTCACACACCTCCATTCTATGAGTTCACACACCTCCAATTTGACTTCACACACCTCCATTCTATGACTTCACACACCTTCATTCTTACTTCAAAAACATCCATTCTCTGACGTCACACACCTCCATTCTATGACTTCACAAACCTCCATTCTGTGACTTCACACACCTCCATTCTGTGGCTTCACACACCTCCATTCTGACTTCACACACCTCCATTCTGTGACTTCACACACCTCCATTCTGTGATTTCACACACCTCGATCCTATGACTTCACACACCTCCATTGTATTAATTCACACACCTCCATTCTATGACTTCACACACTTCCATTCTATGACTTCACACACCTCCATTCTGACTTCACACACCTCCATTCTGACTTCACACATTTCAATTCTTTGACTTCACACACCTCCATTCTATGATTTCACACACTTCCATTCTATGACTTCACACACCTCCAGTCTATGACTTCACACACCTCATTTCTGAGTTGACACACCTCCATTCTGTGATTTCACACACCTCCAATCTGACTTCACTCACCTCCATTCTATGACTTCACACACCTCCATTCGTTGACATCAAAAACAACTATTCTATGACTTCACACAACTCCATTGTGACTTCACACACCTCCATTCTATGAATTCACACACTTCCATTCTATGACTTCACACACCTCCATTCTGTGGCTTCACACACCTATATGCTGAGTTCACACACCTCCATTCTGTGACTTAACACACCTCCATTCTGTGATTTCACACACCTCCAATCTGACTTCACACACCTCCATTCTATGACTTCACACACCTCCATTCGTTGACATCAAAAAACACCATTCTATGACTTCACACAACTCCATTTTGACTTCACACACCTCCATTCTATGAGTTTACACACCTCCATTTTATGACTTCACACACCTCCATTCTATGACTTCACACACCTCAATTCTATGACTTCACACACCTCCTTTCTATGACTTCACACACCTCCATTCTGTGACTTCACACACCTCCACTCTATGACTTCAAACACCTTCATTCTTACTTCACAAACATCCATTCTCTGACTTCACACACCTCCATTCTGTGACTTCACACACCTACATTCTGACTTCACACACCTCCATTCTTTGACTTCACACACCTTAATTCTGTGACTTCACACACCTCCATTCTGACTTCACATACCTCCATTCTATGATTTCACACACCTCCATTCTATGACTTCACACACCTGCATTCTGTGACTTCACACACCACCTTTTTGACTTCACACACCTACATTCTGTGACTTCACACACCTCCATTCTGTGACTTCACACACCTCCGTTTTGCCTTCACACACTTCCAATCTGTGACTTCACACACCTCCATTCTGTGACTTCACACACCTCCAATCTGACTTCACTCACTTCCATTCTATGACTTCACACACCTCCATTCGTTGACATAAAAACAACCATTCTATGACTTCACACAACTCCATTTTAACTTCACACAGCTCCATTCTATGAGTTCACACACCTCCATTTTATGACTTCACACACCTCCATTCTATGACTTCACACACCTCAATTCTATGACTTCACACACCTCCATTCTATGACTTCACACACCTCCATTCTATGACTTCACACACCTCCATTCTATGACTTCACACACCTCCATTCTGTGACTTCACACACCTCCACTCTATGACTTCACACACCTTCATTCTATGATTTCACACACCTCCATTCTATGACTTCACACACCTCCATTCTGTGACTTCACACACCTCCATTCTGACTTCACACACCTCCATTCTGTGACTTCACACACCTCTATTGTTTCACTTCACACACCTCCATTCTTTGACTTCACACACCGCCATTCCATTACTTCACAAACCTCCATTCTATGAGTTCACACACCTCCATTCTGTGAGTTCACACACCTCCAATTTGACTTCACACACCTCCATTCTATGACTTCACACACATTCATTCTTACTTCAGAAACATCCATTCTCTGACTTCACACACCTCCATTCTATGACTTCACAAACCTCCATTCTGTGACTTCACACACCTCCATTCTGAGTTCACACACCTCCTTTCTATGACTTCACACACTTCCATTCTATGACTTCACACACCTCCATTCTGTGGATTCACACACCTACATTCTGAGTTCACACACCTCCATTCTGTGACTTCACACACCTCCATTCTGTGACTTCACACACCTCCATTCTGTGACTTCACACACCTCGATCCTATGACTTCACACACCTCCATTCTATGAATTCACACACCTCCATTCTGTGAGTTCACAAACCTCCATTCTATGACTTCACACACCTCCATTCTGTGACTTCACACACCTCCATTGTGAGTTCACACACCTCCATTCTATGACTTCACAAACCTCCATTCTGAGTTCACAGACCTCCATTCTATGACTTCACACACCTCCATTCTATGACTTCACTCACCTCCATTCTGACTTCACACACCTCCATTCTGACTTCACAGACCTCAATTCTGTGACTTCACACACCTCCATTCTATGATTTCACACACTTCCATTCTATGACTTCACACACCTCCATTCTGTGGCTTCACACACCTACATTCTGAGTTTACACACCTCCATTCTGTGACTTCACACACCTCCATTCTGTGATTTCACACACCTCCAATCTGACTTCACACACCTCCATTCTATGACTTCACACACCTCCATTCGTTGACAACAAAAAACACCATTCTATGACTTCACACAACTTCATTTTGACTTCACACACCTCCATTCTATGAGTTCACACACCTCCATTTTATGACTTCACACACCTCATTCTATGACTTCACACACCTCCATTCTGTGATATCACACACCTTCAATCTCACTTCACACACCTCCATTCTGTGACTTCACACACCTCCACTCTATGACTTCAAACACCTTCATTCTTACTTCACAAACATCCATTCTGTGACTTCACACACCTCCATTCTGTGACTTCACACACCTTCATTCTGACTTCACACACCTCCATTCTGTGACTTCATACACCTCAATTCTGTGACTTCACACACCTCCATTCTGACTTCACACACCTCCATTCTGTGACTTCACACACCTCCATTCTGTGGCTTCACACACCTCCGTTTTGACTTCACACACTTCCATTCTGTGACTTCACACCCCTCCATTCTGTGACTTCACACACCTCCATTCTATGTCTTCACACACCTCCAGTCTATGACTTCACACACCTCCATTCCATGACTTCACACACCTCCATTCTATGAGTTCACACACCTCCATTCTATGAGTTCACACACCTCCAATTTGACTTCACACACATCCATTCTATGACTTCACACACCTTCATTCTTACTTCAAAAACATCCATTCTCTGACGTCACACACCTCCATTCTATGACTTCACAAACCTCCATTCTGTGACTTCACACACCTCCATTCTGTGGCTTCACACACCTCCATTCTGACTTCACACACCTCCATTCTGTGACTTCACACACCTCCATTCTGTGATTTCACACACCTCGATCCTATGACTTCACACACCTCCATTCTATTAATTCACACACCTCCATTCTATGACTTCACACACCTCCATTCTGTGACTTCACACACCTCCATTCTGAGTTCACACACTCCATTCTATGACTTCACAAACCCCCATTCTGAGTTCACAGACCTCCATTCTATGACTTCACACACTTCCATTCTATGACTTCACACACCTCCATTCTGACTTCACACACCTCCATTCTGACTTCACACATTTCAATTCTTTGACTTCACACACCTCCATTCTATGATTTCACACACTTCCATTCTATGACTTCACACACCTCCAGTCTATGACTTCACACACCTCATTTCTGAGTTGACACACCTCCATTCTGTGATTTCACACACCTCCAATCTGACTTCACTCACCTCCATTCTATGACTTCACACACCTCCATTCGTTGACATCAAAAACAACCATTCTATGACTTCACACAACTCCATTGTGACTTCACACACCTCCATTCTATGAATTCACACACCTCCATTTTATGACTTCACACACCTCCATTCTATGACTTCACACACCTCCATTTGTGACTTCACACACCTCCATGCTATGACTTCACAAACCTCCATTCTGAGTTCACAGATCTCCATTCTATGACTTCACACACCTCCATTCTATGACTTCACTCACCTCCATTCAGACTTCACACACCTCCATTCTGACTTCACACACCTCAATTCTGTGACTTCACACACCTCCATTCAATGATTTCACACACTTCCATTCTATGACTTCACACACCTCCATTCTGTGGCTTCACACACCTATATTCTGAGTTCACACACCTCCATTCTGTGACTTAACACACCTCCATTCTGTGATTTCACACACCTCCAATCTGACTTCACACACCTCCATTCTATGACTTCACACACCTCCATTCGTTGACATCAAAAAACACCATTCTATGACTTCACACAACTCCATTTTGACTTCACACACCTCCATTCTATGAGTTTACACACCTCCATTTTATGACTTCACACACCTCCATTCTATGACTTCACACACCTCAATTCTATGACTTCACACACCTCCTTTCTATGACTTCACACACCTCCATTCTGTGACTTCACACACCTCCACTCTATGACTTCAAACACCTTCATTCTTACTTCACAAACATCCATTCTCTGACTTCACACACCTCCATTCTGTGACTTCACACACCTACATTCTGACTTCACACACCTCCATTCTTTGACTTCACACACCTTAATTCTGTGACTTCACACACCTCCATTCTGACTTCACATACCTCCATTCTATGATTTCACACACCTCCATTCTATGACTTCACACACCTGCATTCTGTGACTTCACACACCACCTTTTTGACTTCACACACCTCCATTCTGTGACTTCACACACCTCCATTCTGTGACTTCACACACCTCCGTTTTGCCTTCACACACTTCCAATCTGTGACTTCACACACCTCCATTCTGTGACTTAACACACCTCCAATCTGACTTCACTCACTTCCATTCTATGACTTCACACACCTCCATTCGTTGACATCAAAAACAACCATTCTATGACTTCACACAACTCCATTGTGACTTCACACACCTCCATTCTATGAATTCACACACCTCCATTTTATGACTTCACACACCTCCATTCTATGACTTCACACACCTCCATTTGTGACTTCACACACCTCCATGCTATGACTTCACAAACCTCCATTCTGAGTTCACAGACCTCCATTCTATGACTTCACACACCTCCATTCTATGACTTCACTCACCTCCATTCAGACTTCACACACCTCCATTCTGACTTCACACACCTCAATTCTGTGACTTCACACACCTCCACTCTATGACTTCAAACACCTTCATTCTTACTTCACAAACATCCATTCTGTGACTTCACACACCTCCATTCTGTGACTTCACACACCTTCATTCTGACTTCACACACCTCCATTCTGTGACTTCATACACCTCAATTCTGTGACTTCACACACCTCCATTCTGACTTCACACACCTCCATTCTGTGACTTCACACACCTCCATTCTGTGGCTTCACACACCTCCGTTTTGACTTCACACACTTCCATTCTGTGACTTCACACCCCTCCATTCTGTGACTTCACACACCTCCATTCTATGTCTTCACACACCTCCAGTCTATGACTTCACACACCTCCATTCCATGACTTCACACACCTCCATTCTATGAGTTCACACACCTCCATTCTATGAGTTCACACACCTCCAATTTGACTTCACACACCTCCATTCTATGACTTCACACACCTTCATTCTTACTTCAAAAACATCCATTCTCTGACGTCACACACCTCCATTCTATGACTTCACAAACCTCCATTCTGTGACTTCACACACCTCCATTCTGTGGCTTCACACACCTCCATTCTGACTTCACACACCTCCATTCTGTGACTTCACACACCTCCATTCTGTGATTTCACACACCTCGATCCTATGACTTCACACACCTCCATTCTATTAATTCACACACCTCCATTCTATGACTTCACACACCTCCATTCTGTGACTTCACACACCTCCATTCTGAGTTCACACACTCCATTCTATGACTTCACAAACCCCCATTCTGAGTTCACAGACCTCCATTCTATGACTTCACACACTTCCATTCTATGACTTCACACACCTCCATTCTGACTTCACACACCTCCATTCTGACTTCACACATTTCAATTCTTTGACTTCACACACCTCCATTCTATGATTTCACACACTTCCATTCTATGACTTCACACACCTCCAGTCTATGACTTCACACACCTCATTTCTGAGTTGACACACCTCCATTCTGTGATTTCACACACCTCCAATCTGACTTCACTCACCTCCATTCTATGACTTCACACACCTCCATTCGTTGACATCAAAAACAACCATTCTATGACTTCACACAACTCCATTGTGACTTCACACACCTCCATTCTATGAATTCACACACCTCCATTTTATGACTTCACACACCTCCATTCTATGACTTCACACACCTCCATTTGTGACTTCACACACCTCCATGCTATGACTTCACAAACCTCCATTCTGAGTTCACAGATCTCCATTCTATGACTTCACACACCTCCATTCTATGACTTCACTCACCTCCATTCAGACTTCACACACCTCCATTCTGACTTCACACAGCTCAATTCTGTGACTTCACACACCTCCATTCAATGATTTCACACACTTCCATTCTATGACTTCACACACCTCCATTCTGTGGCTTCACACACCTATATTCTGAGTTCACACACCTCCATTCTGTGACTTAACACACCTCCATTCTGTGATTTCACACACCTCCAATCTGACTTCACACACCTCCATTCTATGACTTCACACACCTCCATTCGTTGACATCAAAAAACACCATTCTATGACTTCACACAACTCCATTTTGACTTCACACACCTCCATTCTATGAGTTTACACACCTCCATTTTATGACTTCACACACCTCCATTCTATGACTTCACACACCTCAATTCTATGACTTCACACACCTCCTTTCTATGACTTCACACACCTCCATTCTGTGACTTCACACACCTCCACTCTATGACTTCAAACACCTTCATTCTTACTTCACAAACATCCATTCTCTGACTTCACACACCTCCATTCTGTGACTTCACACACCTACATTCTGACTTCACACACCTCCATTCTTTGACTTCACACACCTTAATTCTGTGACTTCACACACCTCCATTCTGACTTCACATACCTCCATTCTATGATTTCACACACCTCCATTCTATGACTTCACACACCTGCATTCTGTGACTTCACACACCACCTTTTTGACTTCACACACCTCCATTCTGTGACTTCACACACCTCCATTCTGTGACTTCACACACCTCCGTTTTGCCTTCACACACTTCCAATCTGTGACTTCACACACCTCCATTCTGTGACTTCACACACCTCCAATCTGACTTCACTCACTTCCATTCTATGACTTCACACACCTCCATTCGTTGACATCAAAAACAACCATTCTATGACTTCACACAACTCCATTGTGACTTCACACACCACCATTCTATGAATTCACACACCTCCATTTTATGACTTCACACACCTCCATTCTATGACTTCACACACCTCCATTTGTGACTTCACACACCTCGATGCTATGACTTCACAAACCTCCATTCTGAGTTCACAGACCTCCATTCTATGACTTCACACACCTCCATTCTATGACTTCACTCACCTCCATTCAGACTTCACACACCTCCATTCTGACTTCACACACCTCAATTCTGTGACTTCACACACCTCCATTCAATGATTTCACACACTTCCATTCTATGACTTCACACACCTCCATTCTGTGGCTTCACACACCTACATTCTGAGTTCACACACCTCCATTCTGTGACTTAACACACCTCCATTCTGTGATTTCACACACCTCCAATCTGACTTCACACACCTCCATTCTATGACTTCACACACCTCCATTCGTTGACATCAAAAAACACCATTCTATGACTTCACACAACTCCATTTTGACTTCACACACCTCCATTCTATGAGTTTACACACCTCCATTTTATGACTTCACACACCTCCATTCTATGACTTCACACACCTCAATTCTATGACTTCACACACCTCCTTTCTATGACTTCACACACCTCCATTCTGTGACTTCACACACCTCCACTCTATGACTTCAAACACCTTCATTCTTACTTCACAAACATCCATTCTCTGACTTCACACACCTCCATTCTGTGACTTCACACACCTTCATTCTGACTTCACACACCTCCCTTCTTTGACTTCACACACCTCAATTCTGTGACTTCACACACCTCCATTCTGACTTCACATACCTCCATTCTATGATTTCACACACCTCCATTCTACGACTTCACACACCTGCATTCTGTGACTTCACACACCACCTTTTTGACTTCACACACCTACATTCTGTGACTTCACACACCTCCATTCTGTCACTTCACACACCTCCGTTTTGCCTTCACACACTTCCAATCTGTGACTTCACACACCTCCATTCTGTGACTTCACACACCTCTATTGTTTCACTTCACACACCTCCATTCTTTGACTTCAAACACCGCCATTCCATGACTTCACAAACCTCCATTCTATGAGTTCACACACCTCCATTCTTTGAGTTCACACACCTCCAATTTGACTTCACGCATCTCCATTCTATGACTTCACACACCTTCATTCTTACTTTAGAAACATCCATTCTCTGACTTCACACACCTCCATTCTATGACTTCACAAACCTCTATTCTGTGACTTCACACACCTCCATTCTGAGTTCACACACCTCCTTTCTATGACTTCACACACTTCCATTCTATGACTTCACACACCTCCATACTGTGGCTTCACACACCTCCGTTTTGACTTCACACACTTCCATTCTGTGACTTCACACCCCTCCATTCTGTGACTTCACACACCTCCATTCTATGTCTTCACACACCTCCAGTCTATGACTTCACACACCTCCATTCCATGACTTCACACACCTCCATTCTATGAGTTCACACACCTCCATTCTATGAGTTCACACACCTCCAATTTGACTTCACACACCTCCATTCTATGACTTCACACACCTTCATTCTTACTTCAAAAACATCCATTCTCTGACGTCACACACCTCCATTCTATGACTTCACAAACCTCCATTCTGTGACTTCACACACCTCCATTCTGTGGCTTCACACACCTCCATTCTGACTTCACACACCTCCATTCTGTGACTTCACACACCTCCATTCTGTGACTTCACACACCTCGATCCTATGACTTCACACACCTCCATTCTATTAATTCACACACCTCCATTCTATGACTTCACACACCTCCATTCTGTGACTTCACACACCTCCATTCTGAGTTCACACACTCCATTCTATGACTTCACAAACCCCCATTCTGAGTTCACAGACCTCCATTCTATGACTTCACACACTTCCATTCTATGACTTCACACACCTCCATTCTGACTTCACACACCTCCATTCTGACTTCACACATTTCAATTCTTTGACTTCACACACCTCCATTCTATGATTTCACACACTTCCATTCTATGACTTCACACACCTCCAGTCTATGACTTCACACACCTCATTTCTGAGTTGACACACCTCCATTCTGTGATTTCACACACCTCCAATCTGACTTCACTCACCTCCATTCTATGACTTCACACACCTCCATTCGTTGACATCAAAAACAACCATTCTATGACTTCACACAACTCCATTGTGACTTCACACACCTCCATTCTATGAATTCACACACCTCCATTTTATGACTTCACACACCTCCATTCTATGACTTCACACACCTCCATTTGTGACTTCACACACCTCCATGCTATGACTTCACAAACCTCCATTCTGAGTTCACAGATCTCCATTCTATGACTTCACACACCTCCATTCTATGACTTCACTCACCTCCATTCAGACTTCACACACCTCCATTCTGACTTCACACAGCTCAATTCTGTGACTTCACACACCTCCATTCAATGATTTCACACATTTCCATTCTATGACTTCACACACCTCCATTCTGTGGCTTCACACACCTATATTCTGAGTTCACACACCTCCATTCTGTGACTTAACACACCTCCATTCTGTGATTTCACACACCTCCAATCTGACTTCACACACCTCCATTCTATGACTTCACACACCTCCATTCGTTGACATCAAAAAACACCATTCTATGACTTCACACAACTCCATTTTGACTTCACACACCTCCATTCTATGAGTTTACACACCTCCATTTTATGACTTCACACACCTCCATTCTATGACTTCACACACCTCAATTCTATGACTTCACACACCTCCTTTCTATGACTTCACACACCTCCATTCTGTGACTTCACACACCTCCACTCTATGACTTCAAACACCTTCATTCTTACTTCACAAACATCCATTCTCTGACTTCACACACCTCCATTCTGTGACTTCACACACCTACATTCTGACTTCACACACCTCCATTCTTTGACTTCACACACCTTAATTCTGTGACTTCACACACCTCCATTCTGACTTCACATACCTCCATTCTATGATTTCACACACCTCCATTCTATGACTTCACACACCTGCATTCTGTGACTTCACACACCACCTTTTTGACTTCACACACCTCCATTCTGTGACTTCACACACCTCCATTCTGTGACTTCACACACCTCCGTTTTGCCTTCACACACTTCCAATCTGTGACTTCACACACCTCCATTCTGTGACTTCACACACCTCTATTGTTTCACTTCACACACCTCCATTCTTTGACTTCAAACACCGCCATTCCATGACTTCACAAACCTCCATTCTATGAGTTCACACACCTCCATTCTTTGAGTTCACACACCTCCAATTTGACTTCACGCATCTCCATTCTATGACTTCACACACCTTCATTCTTACTTCAGAAACATCCATTCTCTGACTTCACACACCTCCATTCTATGACTTCACAAACCTCTATTCTGTGACTTCACACACCTCCATTCTGAGTTCACACACCTCCTTTCTATGACTTCACACACTTCCATTCTATGAGTTCACACACCTCCATTCTATGAGTTCACACACCTCCAATTTGACTTCACACACCTCCATTCTATGACTTCACACACCTTCATTCTTACTTCAAAAACATCCATTCTCTGACTTCACACACCTCCATTCTATGACTTCACAAACCTCTATTCTGTGACTTCACACACCTCCATTCTGACTTCACACACCTCCATTCCATGACTTCACACACCTCCATTCTATGAGTTCACACACCTCCATTCTATGAGTTCACACACCTCCAATTTGACTTCACACACCTCCATTCTATGACTTCACACACCTTCATTCTTACTTCAAAAACATCCATTCTCTGACGTCACACACCTCCATTCTATGACTTCACAAACCTCCATTCTGTGACTTCACACACCTCCATTCTGTGGCTTCACACACCTCCATTCTGACTTCACACACCTCCATTCTGTGACTTCACACACCTCCATGCTGTGACTTCACACACCTCGATCCTATGACTTCACACACCTCCATTCTATTAATTCACACACCTCCATTCTATGACTTCACACACCTCCATTCTGTGACTTCACACACCTCCATTCTGAGTTCACACACTCCATTCTATGACTTCACAAACCCCCATTCTGAGTTCACAGACCTCCATTCTATGACTTCACACACTTCCATTCTATGACTTCACACACCTCCATTCTGACTTCACACACCTCCATTCTGACTTCACACATTTCAATTCTTTGACTTCACACACCTCCATTCTATGATTTCACACACTTCCATTCTATGACTTCACACACCTCCAGTCTATGACTTCACACACCTCATTTCTGAGTTGACACACCTCCATTCTGTGATTTCACACACCTCCAATCTGACTTCACTCACCTCCATTCTATGACTTCACACACCTCCATTCGTTGACATCAAAAACAACCATTCTATGACTTCACACAACTCCATTGTAACTTCACACACCTCCATTCTATGAATTCACACACCTCCATTTTATGACTTCACACACCTCCATTCTATGACTTCACACACCTCCATTTGTGACTTCACACACCTCCATGCTATGACTTCACAAACCTCCATTCTGAGTTCACAGATCTCCATTCTATGACTTCACACACCTCCATTCTATGACTTCACTCACCTCCATTCAGACTTCACACACCTCCATTCTGACTTCACACAGCTCAATTCTGTGACTTCACACACCTCCATTCAATGATTTCACACATTTCCATTCTATGACTTCACACACCTCCATTCTGTGGCTTCACACACCTATATTCTGAGTTCACACACCTCCATTCTGTGACTTAACACACCTCCATTCTGTGATTTCACACACCTCCAATCTGACTTCACACACCTCCATTCTATGACTTCACACACCTCCATTCGTTGACATCAAAAAACACCATTCTATGACTTCACACAACTCCATTTTGACTTCACACACCTCCATTCTATGAGTTTACACACCTCCATTTTATGACTTCACACACCTCCATTCTATGACTTCACACACCTCAATTCTATGACTTCACACACCTCCTTTCTATGACTTCACACACCTCCATTCTGTGACTTCACACACCTCCACTCTATGACTTCAAACACCTTCATTCTTACTTCACAAACATCCATTCTCTGACTTCACACACCTCCATTCTGTGACTTCACACACCTACATTCTGACTTCACACACCTCCATTCTTTGACTTCACACACCTTAATTCTGTGACTTCACACACCTCCATTCTGACTTCACATACCTCCATTCTATGATTTCACACACCTCCATTCTATGACTTCACACACCTGCATTCTGTGACTTCACACACCACGTTTTTGACTTCACACACCTCCATTCTGTGACTTCACACACCTCCATTCTGTGACTTCACACACCTCCGTTTTGCCTTCACACACTTCCAATCTGTGACTTCACACACCTCCATTCTGTGACTTCACACACCTCTATTGTTTCACTTCACACACCTCCATTCTTTGACTTCAAACACCGCCATTCCATGACTTCACAAACCTCCATTCTATGAGTTCACACACCTCCATTCTTTGAGTTCACACACCTCCAATTTGACTTCACGCATCTCCATTCTATGACTTCACACACCTTCATTCTTACTTCAGAAACATCCATTCTCTGACTTCACACACCTCCATTCTATGACTTGACACACCTCCATTCTGTGGCGTCACACACCTACATTCTGAGTTTACACACCTCCATTCTATGATTTCACACACCTCCATTCTATGATTTCACACACCTCCATTCTATGACTTCACACAACTCCATTCTGTGACTTCACACACCACCTTTTTGACTTCACACAGCTCCATTCTGTGACTTCACACACCTCCATTCTGTGACTTCACACACCTCCGTTTTGACTTCACACACTTCCATTCTGTGACTTCACACACCTCCATTCTGTGACTTCACACACCTCTATTGTTTCACTTCACACACCTCCGTTCTTTGACTTCACACACCTCCATTCCATGACTTCACACACCTCCATTCTATGAGTTCACACACCTCCAATTTGACTTCACACACCTCCATTCTATGACTTCACACACCTTCATTCTTACTTCAGAAACATCCATTCTCTGACTTCACACACCTCCATTCTATGACTTCACAAACCTCCATTCTGTAACTTCACACACCTCCATTCTGAATTCACACACCTCCATTCTGTGACTTCACACCCCTCCATTCTTCCTTCACACACCTCCATTCTATGACTTCACACACTTCCATTCTATGACTTCACATACCTCCATTCTGTGGCTTCACACACCTCCATTCTGAGTTCACACACCTCCATTCTGTGACTTCACACACCTCCATTCTGTGACTTCACACACCTCCATTCTGTGACTTCACACACCTCGATCCTATGACTTCACACACTTCCATTCTATGAATTCACACACCTCCATTCTATGACTTCACACACCTCCATTCTGTGACTTCACACACCTCCATTCTGAGTTCACACACCTCCATTCTATGACTTTACAAAGCCCCATTCTGAGTTCACAGACCTCCATTCTATGACTTCACACACTTCCATTCTATGACTTCACACACCTCCATTTTGACTTCACACACCTCAATTCTGACTTCACACACCTCAATTCTTTGACTTCACACACCTCCATTCTATGATTTCACACACCTCCATTCTATGACTTCACACAACTCCACTCTATGACTTCACACACCTCATTTCTGAGTTGACACACCTCCATTCTGTGATTTCACACACCTCCAATCTGACTTCACACACCTCCATTCGTTGACATCAAAAAACACCATTCTATGACTTCACACAACTCCATTTTGACTTCACACACCTCCATTGTATGAGTTCACACATCTCCATTTTATGACTTCACACACATCCATTCTATGACTTCACACACCTCAATCTATGACTTCACACACCTCCATTCTATGACTTCACACACCTCCATTCTGTGACTTCACACACCTCCACTCTATGACTATAAACTGCTTCATTCTTACTTCACAAACATCCCTTCTGTGACTTCACACACCTCCATTCTGTGACTTCACACACCTCAATTCTGTGACTTCACACACCACCATTCTGACTTCACATACCTCCATTCTATGATTTCACACACCTCCATTCTATGACTTCACACACCTCCATTCTGTGACTTCACACACCACCTTTTTGACTTCACACACCTCCATTCTGTGACTTCACACACCTCTATTCTGTGACTTCACACACCTCCGTTTTGACTTCACACACTTCCATTCTGTGACTTCACACACCTCCATTCTGTGACTTCACAAACCTCTATTGTTTCACTTCACACACCTCCATTCCTTGACTTCACACACCTCCATTCCATGACTTCACACACCTCCATTCTATGAGTTCACACACCTCCATTCTATGAGTTCACACACCTCCAATTTGACTTCACACACCTACATTCTATGACTTCACACACCTTCATTCCTACTTCAGAAACATCCATTCTCTGACTTCACACACCTCCATTCTATGACTTCACAAACCTCCATTCTGTGATTTCACACACCTCCACTCTATGACTTCAAACACCTTCATTCTTACTTCACAAACATCCATTCTGTGACTTCACACACCTCCATTCTGTGACTTCACACACCTTAATTCTGACTTCACACACCTCCATTCTGTGACTTCATACACCTCAATTCTGTGACTTCACACACCTCCATTCTGACTTCACACACCTCCATTCTATGATTTCACACACCTCCATTCTATGACTTCACACACCTCCATTCTGTGACTTCATACACCACCTTTTTGACTTCACACAGCTCCATTCTGTGACTTCACACACCTCCATTCTGTGACTTCACACACCTCCGTTTTGACTTCACACACTTCCATTCTGTGACTTCACACACCTCCATTTTGTGACTTCACACACCTCTATTGTTTCACTTCACACACCTCCATTCTTTGACTTCACACACCTCCATTCCATGACTTCACACACCTCCATTCTATGAGTTCACACACCTCCAATTTGACTTCACACACCTCCATTCTATGACTTCACACACCTTCATTCTTACTTCAGAAACATCCATTCTCTGACTTCACACACCTCCAATCTATGACTTCACAAACCTCCATTCTGTAACTTCACACACCTCCATTCTGAATTCACACACCTCCATTCTGTGACTTCACACCCCTCCATTCTTCCTTCACACACCTCCATTCTATGACTTCACACACTTCCATTCTATGACTTCACATACCTCCATTCTGTGGCTTCACACACCTCCATTCTGAGTTCACACACCTCCATTCTGTGACTTCACACACCTCCATTCTGTGACTTCACACACCTCGATCCTATGACTTCACACACTTCCATTCTATGAATTCACACACCTCCATTCTATGACTTCACACACCTCCATTCTGTGACTTCACACACCTCCATTCTGAGTTCACACACCTCCATTCTATGACTTCACAAACCCCCATTCTGAGTTCACAGACCTCCATTCTATGACTTCAAACACTTCCATTCTATGACTTCACACACCTCCATTCTGACTTCACACACCTCAATTCTGACTTCACACACCTCAATTCTTTAACTTCACACACCTCCATTCTATGATTTCACAGACCTCCATTCTATGACTTCACACAACTCCATTCTATGACTTCACACACCTCATTTCTGAGTTGACACACCTCCATTCTGTGATTTCACACACCTCCAATCTGACTTCACACACCTCCATTCTATGACTTCACACACCTCCATTCGTTGACATCAAAAAACACCATTCTATGACTTCACACAACTCCATTTTGACTTCATACACCTCCATTGTATGAGTTCACACATCTCCATTTTATGACTTCACACACATCCATTCTATGACTTCACACACCTCAATTCTATGACTTCACACACCTCCATTCTATGAATTCACACACCTCCATTCTGTGACTTCACACACCTCCACTCTATGACTTCAAACACCTTCATTCTTACTTCACAAACATCCATTCTCTGACTTCACACACCTCCATTCTGTGACTTCACACACCTCAATTCTGTGACTTCACACACCTCCATTCTGACTTCACATACCTCCATTCTATGATTTCACACACCTCCATTCTATGACTTCACACACCTCCATTCTGTGACTTCACACACCACCTTTTTGACTTCACACACCTCCATTCTGTGACTTCACACACCTCTATTCTGTTACTTCACACACCTCCGTTTTGACTTCACACACTTCCATTCTGTGACTTCACACACCTCCATTCTGTGACTTCACACACCTCCATTCCATGACTTCACACACCTCCATTCTATGAGTTCACACACCTCCAATTTGACTTCACACACCTCCATTCTATGACTTCACACACCTTCATTCCTACTTCAGAAACATCCATTCTCTGACTTCACACACCTCCATTCTATGACTTCACAAACCTCCATTCTGTGACTTCACACACCTCCATTCTGAGTTCACACACCTCCATTCTGTGACTTCACACACCTCCATTCGTTGACATCAAAAACCACCATTCTATGACTTCACACAACTCCATTTTAACTTCACACAGCTCCATTCTCTGAGTTCACACACCTCCATTTTATGACTTCACACACCTCCATTCTATGACTTCACACACCTCAATTCTATGACTTCACACACCTCCATTCTATGACTTCACACACCTCCATTCTGTGACTTCACACACCTCCATTCTATGACTTCACACACCTTCATTCTATGATTTCACACACCTCCATTCTATGACTTCACACACCTCCATTCTGTGACTTCACACACCTCCATTCTGACTTCACACACCTCAATTCTGTGACTTCACACACCTCTATTGTTTCACTTCACACACCTCCATTCTTTGACTTCACACACCGCCATTCCATTACTTCACAAACCTCCATTCTATGAGTTCACACACCTCCATTCTATGAGTTCACACACCTCCAATTTGACTTCACTCACCTCCATTCTATGACTTCACACACCTTCATTCTTACTTCAGAAACATCCATTCTCTGACTTCACACACCTCCATTCTATGACTTCACAAACCTCCATTCTGTGACTTCACACACCTCCATTCTGAGTTCACACACCTCCTTTCTATGACTTCACACACTTCCATTCTATGACTTCACACACCTCCATTCTGTGGCTTCACACCCCTACATTCTTAGTTCACACACCTCCATTCTGTGACTTCACACACCTCCATTGTGTGACTTCACACACCTCGATCCTATGACTTCACACACCTCCATTCTATGAATTAACACACCTCCATTCTGTGCGTTCACAAACCTCCATTCTATGACTTCACACACCTCCATTCTGTGACTTCACACACCTCCATTCTGTGACTTCACACACCTCCATTCTATGACTTCAAACACCTTCATTCTTACTTCACAAACATCCATTCTGTGACTTCACACACCTCCTTTCTGTGACTTCACACACCTTCATTCTGACTTCACACACCTCCATTTTCTGACTTCACACACCTCAATTCTGTGACTTGACACACCTCCATTCTGACTTCACACACCTTCATTCTATGATTTCACTCACCTCCATTGTATGACTTCACACAACTTCATTCAGTGACTTCACACACCTCCATTCTGACTTCACACCCCTCCATTCTGACTTCACACACTCCATTCTGACTTCACACAGCTCCATTCTATGAATTCACACACCTCCATTCTGTGACTTCACACACCTCCGTTTTGCCTTCACACAGTTCCAATTTGTGACTTCACACGCCTCCATTCTGTGACTTGACACACCTCCATTTTGTGATTTCACACACCTCCAATCTGACTTCACACACCTCCATTCTATGACTTCATACACCTCCATTCTGTGACTTCACACACCTCAATTCTTTGACTTCACACACGTTCATTCTGACTTCACACACCTACATTCTGTGACTTCACACACCTCCATTCTATGACTTCACACACCTCCATTCTGTGACTTCACACACCAACTTTTTGACTTCACACTCCTCCATTCTGTGACTTCACACACCTCCATTCTGTGACTTCACACACCTCCCTTCTAACTTCACACACTTCCATTCTGTGACTTCACACACCTCCATTCTGTGACTTCACACAACTCTATTGTTTCACTTCACACACCTCCATTCTTTGACTTCACACACCTCCATTCCATGACTTCACACACCTCCATTCTATGAGTTCACACACCTCCATTCTATGAGTTCACACACCTCCAATTTGACTTCACACACCTCCATTCTATTACTTAACACACCTTCATTCTTTCTTCAGAAACATCCATTCCCTGACTTCACACACCTCCATTCCATGACTTCACAAACCTCCATTCTGTGACTTCACACACCTCCATTCTGAGTTCACACACCACCATTCTGTGACTTCACACACCTCCATTCTTTCTTCACACACCACCATTCTATGACTTCACACACTTCCATTCTATGACTTCACACACCTCCATTCTGTGGCTTCACACACCTCCATTCTGTGACTTCACACACCTCCATTCTGTGGCTTCACACACCTCCATTCTATGAATTCACACACCTAAATTCTGTGATTTCACACACCTCCATTCTATGACTTCACACACCTCCATTCTGTGACTTCACACACCTCCATTCTGAGTTCACACACCTCCATTCTATGACTTCACAAACCCCCATTCTGAGTTCACAGACCTCCATTCTATGACTTCACACACTTCCATTCTATGACTTCACACACCTCCATTCTGACTTCACACACCTCAATTCTTTGACTTCACACACCTCCATTCTATGATTTAACACTCCTCCATTCTATGACTTCACTCACCTCCATTCTATGACTTCACACACCGAATTTCTGAGTTGACACACCTCCATTCTGTGATTTCACACACCTCCAATCTGACTTCACACACCTCCATCCTATGACTTCACACACCTTCATTCGTTGACATCAAAAACAACCATTCTATGACTTCACACCACTCCATTGTGACTTCACACACCTCCATTCTATGAATTCACACACCTCCATTTTATGACTTCACACACCTCCATTCTATGACTTCACAAACCTCCATTCTGAGTTCACAGACCTCCATTCTATGACTTCACACACCTCCATTCTATGACTTCACTCATCTCCATTCAGACTTCACATACCTCCATTCTGACTTCACACACCTCCATTCTGTGACTTCACACACCTACATTCTGACTTCACACACCTCCATTCTTTGACTTCACACACCTTAATTCTGTGACTTCACACACCTCCATTCTGACTTCACATACCTCCATTCTATGATTTCACACACCTCCATTCTATGACTTCACACACCTGCATTCTGTGACTTCACACACCACCTTTTTGACTTCACACACCTCCATTCTGTGACTTCACACACCTCCATTCTGTGACTTCACACACCTCCGTTTTGCCTTCACACACTTCCAATCTGTGACTTCACACACCTCCATTCTGTGACTTCACACACCTCTATTGTTTCACTTCACACACCTCCATTCTTTGACTTCAAACACCGCCATTCCATGACTTCACAAACCTCCATTCTATGAGTTCACACACCTCCATTCTTTGAGTTCACACACCTCCAATTTGACTTCACGCATCTCCATTCTATGACTTCACACACCTTCATTCTTACTTCAGAAACATCCATTCTCTGACTTCACACACCTCCATTCTATGACTTCACAAACCTCTATTCTGTGACTTCACACACCTCCATTCTGAGTTCACACACCTCCTTTCTATGACTTCACACACTTCCATTCTATGAGTTCACACACCTCCATTCTATGAGTTCACACACCTCCAATTTGACTTCACACACCTCCATTCTATGACTTCACACACCTTCATTCTTACTTCAAAAACATCCATTCTCTGACTTCACACACCTCCATTCTATGACTTCACAAACCTCTATTCTGTGACTTCACACACCTCCATTCTGACTTCACACACCTCCATTCCATGACTTCACACACCTCCATTCTATGAGTTCACACACCTCCATTCTATGAGTTCACACACCTCCAATTTGACTTCACACACCTCCATTCTATGACTTCACACACCTTCATTCTTACTTCAAAAACATCCATTCTCTGACGTCACACACCTCCATTCTATGACTTCACAAACCTCCATTCTGTGACTTCACACACCTCCATTCTGTGGCTTCACACACCTCCATTCTGACTTCACACACCTCCATTCTGTGACTTCACACACCTCCATTCTGTGACTTCACACACCTCGATCCTATGACTTCACACACCTCCATTCTATTAATTCACACACCTCCATTCTATGACTTCACACACCTCCATTCTGTGACTTCACACACCTCCATTCTGAGTTCACACACTCCATTCTATGACTTCACAAACCCCCATTCTGAGTTCACAGACCTCCATTCTATGACTTCACACACTTCCATTCTATGACTTCACACACCTCCATTCTGACTTCACACACCTCCATTCTGACTTCACACATTTCAATTCTTTGACTTCACACACCTCCATTCTATGATTTCACACACTTCCATTCTATGACTTCACACACCTCCAGTCTATGACTTCACACACCTCATTTCTGAGTTGACACACCTCCATTCTGTGATTTCACACACCTCCAATCTGACTTCACTCACCTCCATTCTATGACTTCACACACCTCCATTCGTTGACATCAAAAACAACCATTCTATGACTTCACACAACTCCATTGTAACTTCACACACCTCCATTCTATGAATTCACACACCTCCATTTTATGACTTCACACACCTCCATTCTATGACTTCACACACCTCCATTTGTGACTTCACACACCTCCATGCTATGACTTCACAAACCTCCATTCTGAGTTCACAGATCTCCATTCTATGACTTCACACACCTCCATTCTATGACTTCACTCACCTCCATTCAGACTTCACACACCTCCATTCTGACTTCACACAGCTCAATTCTGTGACTTCACACACCTCCATTCAATGATTTCACACATTTCCATTCTATGACTTCACACACCTCCATTCTGTGGCTTCACACACCTATATTCTGAGTTCACACACCTCCATTCTGTGACTTAACACACCTCCATTCTGTGATTTCACACACCTCCAATCTGACTTCACACACCTCCATTCTATGACTTCACACACCTCCATTCGTTGACATCAAAAAACACCATTCTATGACTTCACACAACTCCATTTTGACTTCACACACCTCCATTCTATGAGTTTACACACCTCCATTTTATGACTTCACACACCTCCATTCTATGACTTCACACACCTCAATTCTATGACTTCACACACCTCCTTTCTATGACTTCACACACCTCCATTCTGTGACTTCACACACCTCCACTCTATGACTTCAAACACCTTCATTCTTACTTCACAAACATCCATTCTCTGACTTCACACACCTCCATTCTGTGACTTCACACACCTACATTCTGACTTCACACACCTCCATTCTTTGACTTCACACACCTTAATTCTGTGACTTCACACACCTCCATTCTGACTTCACATACCTCCATTCTATGATTTCACACACCTCCATTCTATGACTTCACACACCTGCATTCTGTGACTTCACACACCACGTTTTTGACTTCACACACCTCCATTCTGTGACTTCACACACCTCCATTCTGTGACTTCACACACCTCCGTTTTGCCTTCACACACTTCCAATCTGTGACTTCACACACCTCCATTCTGTGACTTCACACACCTCTATTGTTTCACTTCACACACCTCCATTCTTTGACTTCAAACACCGCCATTCCATGACTTCACAAACCTCCATTCTATGAGTTCACACACCTCCATTCTTTGAGTTCACACACCTCCAATTTGACTTCACGCATCTCCATTCTATGACTTCACACACCTTCATTCTTACTTCAGAAACATCCATTCTCTGACTTCACACACCTCCATTCTATGACTTGACACACCTCCATTCTGTGGCGTCACACACCTACATTCTGAGTTTACACACCTCCATTCTATGATTTCACACACCTCCATTCTATGATTTCACACACCTCCATTCTATGACTTCACACAACTCCATTCTGTGACTTCACACACCACCTTTTTGACTTCACACAGCTCCATTCTGTGACTTCACACACCTCCATTCTGTGACTTCACACACCTCCGTTTTGACTTCACACACTTCCATTCTGTGACTTCACACACCTCCATTCTGTGACTTCACACACCTCTATTGTTTCACTTCACACACCTCCGTTCTTTGACTTCACACACCTCCATTCCATGACTTCACACACCTCCATTCTATGAGTTCACACACCTCCAATTTGACTTCACACACCTCCATTCTATGACTTCACACACCTTCATTCTTACTTCAGAAACATCCATTCTCTGACTTCACACACCTCCATTCTATGACTTCACAAACCTCCATTCTGTAACTTCACACACCTCCATTCTGAATTCACACACCTCCATTCTGTGACTTCACACCCCTCCATTCTTCCTTCACACACCTCCATTCTATGACTTCACACACTTCCATTCTATGACTTCACATACCTCCATTCTGTGGCTTCACACACCTCCATTCTGAGTTCACACACCTCCATTCTGTGACTTCACACACCTCCATTCTGTGACTTCACACACCTCCATTCTGTGACTTCACACACCTCGATCCTATGACTTCACACACTTCCATTCTATGAATTCACACACCTCCATTCTATGACTTCACACACCTCCATTCTGTGACTTCACACACCTCCATTCTGAGTTCACACACCTCCATTCTATGACTTTACAAACCCCCATTCTGAGTTCACAGACCTCCATTCTATGACTTCACACACTTCCATTCTATGACTTCACACACCTCCATTTTGACTTCACACACCTCAATTCTGACTTCACACACCTCAATTCTTTGACTTCACACACCTCCATTCTATGATTTCACACACCTCCATTCTATGACTTCACACAACTCCACTCTATGACTTCACACACCTCATTTCTGAGTTGACACACCTCCATTCTGTGATTTCACACACCTCCAATCTGACTTCACACACCTCCATTCGTTGACATCAAAAAACACCATTCTATGACTTCACACAACTCCATTTTGACTTCACACACCTCCATTGTATGAGTTCACACATCTCCATTTTATGACTTCACACACATCCATTCTATGACTTCACACACCTCAATCTATGACTTCACACACCTCCATTCTATGACTTCACACACCTCCATTCTGTGACTTCACACACCTCCACTCTATGACTATAAACTGCTTCATTCTTACTTCACAAACATCCATTCTGTGACTTCACACACCTCCATTCTGTGACTTCACACACCTCAATTCTGTGACTTCACACACCACCATTCTGACTTCACATACCTCCATTCTATGATTTCACACACCTCCATTCTATGACTTCACACACCTCCATTCTGTGACTTCACACACCACCTTTTTGACTTCACACACCTCCATTCTGTGACTTCACACACCTCTATTCTGTGACTTCACACACCTC
This sequence comes from Megascapheus bottae, assembly GCA_024803745.1. Classification (NCBI taxonomy): domain Eukaryota; kingdom Metazoa; phylum Chordata; class Mammalia; order Rodentia; family Geomyidae; genus Megascapheus; species Megascapheus bottae. Next base: position 726,971 of record JANJXV010000339.1, read on the forward strand.
CGTTTTGACTTCACACACTTCCATTCTGTGACTTCACACACCTCCATTCTGTGACTTCACAAACCTCTATTGTTTCACTTCACACACCTCCATTCCTTGACTTCACACACCTCCATTCCATGACTTCACACACCTCCATTCTATGAGTTCACACACCTCCATTCTATGAGTTCACACACCTCCAATTTGACTTCACACACCTACATTCTATGACTTCACACACCTTCATTCCTACTTCAGAAACATCCATTCTCTGACTTCACACACCTCCATTCTATGACTTCACAAACCTCCATTCTGTGATTTCACACACCTCCACTCTATGACTTCAAACACCTTCATTCTTACTTCACAAACATCCATTCTGTGACTTCACACACCTCCATTCTGTGACTTCACACACCTTAATTCTGACTTCACACACCTCCATTCTGTGACTTCATACACCTCAATTCTGTGACTTCACACACCTCCATTCTGACTTCACACACCTCCATTCTATGATTTCACACACCTCCATTCTATGACTTCACACACCTCCATTCTGTGACTTCATACACCACCTTTTTGACTTCACACAGCTCCATTCTGTGACTTCACACACCTCCATTCTGTGACTTCACACACCTCCGTTTTGACTTCACACACTTCCATTCTGTGACTTCACACACCTCCATTTTGTGACTTCACACACCTCTATTGTTTCACTTCACACACCTCCATTCTTTGACTTCACACACCTCCATTCCATGACTTCACACACCTCCATTCTATGAGTTCACACACCTCCAATTTGACTTCACACACCTCCATTCTATGACTTCACACACCTTCATTCTTACTTCAGAAACATCCATTCTCTGACTTCACACACCTCCAATCTATGACTTCACAAACCTCCATTCTGTAACTTCACACACCTCCATTCTGAATTCACACACCTCCATTCTGTGACTTCACACCCCTCCATTCTTCCTTCACACACCTCCATTCTATGACTTCACACACTTCCATTCTATGACTTCACATACCTCCATTCTGTGGCTTCACACACCTCCATTCTGAGTTCACACACCTCCATTCTGTGACTTCACACACCTCCATTCTGTGACTTCACACACCTCGATCCTATGACTTCACACACTTCCATTCTATGAATTCACACACCTCCATTCTATGACTTCACACACCTCCATTCTGTGACTTCACACACCTCCATTCTGAGTTCACACACCTCCATTCTATGACTTCACAAACCCCCATTCTGAGTTCACAGACCTCCATTCTATGACTTCAAACACTTCCATTCTATGACTTCACACACCTCCATTCTGACTTCACACACCTCAATTCTGACTTCACACACCTCAATTCTTTAACTTCACACACCTCCATTCTATGATTTCACAGACCTCCATTCTATGACTTCACACAACTCCATTCTATGACTTCACACACCTCATTTCTGAGTTGACACACCTCCATTCTGTGATTTCACACACCTCCAATCTGACTTCACACACCTCCATTCTATGACTTCACACACCTCCATTCGTTGACATCAAAAAACACCATTCTATGACTTCACACAACTCCATTTTGACTTCATACACCTCCATTGTATGAGTTCACACATCTCCATTTTATGACTTCACACACATCCATTCTATGACTTCACACACCTCAATTCTATGACTTCACACACCTCCATTCTATGAATTCACACACCTCCATTCTGTGACTTCACACACCTCCACTCTATGACTTCAAACACCTTCATTCTTACTTCACAAACATCCATTCTCTGACTTCACACACCTCCATTCTGTGACTTCACACACCTCAATTCTGTGACTTCACACACCTCCATTCTGACTTCACATACCTCCATTCTATGATTTCACACACCTCCATTCTATGACTTCACACACCTCCATTCTGTGACTTCACACACCACCTTTTTGACTTCACACACCTCCATTCTGTGACTTCACACACCTCTATTCTGTTACTTCACACACCTCCGTTTTGACTTCACACACTTCCATTCTGTGACTTCACACACCTCCATTCTGTGACTTCACACACCTCCATTCCATGACTTCACACACCTCCATTCTATGAGTTCACACACCTCCAATTTGACTTCACACACCTCCATTCTATGACTTCACACACCTTCATTCTTACTTCAGAAACATCCATTCTCTGACTTCACACACCTCCATTCTATGACTTCACAAACCTCCATTCTGTAACTTCACACACCTCCATTCTGAATTCACACACCTCCATTCTGTGACTTCACACCCCTCCATTCTTCCTTCACACACCTCCATTCTATGACTTCACACACTTCCATTCTATGACTTCACATACCTCCATTCTGTGGCTTCACACACCTCCATTCTGAGTTCACACACCTCCATTCTGTGACTCACACACCTCCATTCTGTGACTTCACACACCTCGATCCTATGACTTCACACACTTCCATTCTATGAATTCACACACCTCCATTCTATGACTTCACACACCTCCATTCTGTGACTTCACACACCTCCATTCTGAGTTCACACACCTCCATTCTATGACTTCACAAACCCCCATTCTGAGTTCACAGACCTCCATTCTATGACTTCACACACTTCCATTCTATGACTTCACACACCTCCATTCTGACTTCACACACCTCAATTCTGACTTCACACACCTCAATTCTTTAACTTCACACACCTCCATTCTATGATTTCACACACCTCCATTCTATGACTTCACACAACTCCATTCTATGACTTCACACACCTCATTTCTGAGTTGACACACCTCCATTCTGTGATTTCACACACCTCCAATCTGACTTCACACACCTCCATTCTATGACTTCACACACCTCCATTCGTTGACATCAAAAAACACCATTCTATGACTTCACACAACTCCATTTTGACTTCATACACCTCCATTGTATGAGTTCACACATCTCCATTTTATGACTTCACACACATCCATTCTATGACTTCACACACCTCAATTCTATGACTTCACACACCTCCATTCTATGAATTCACACACCTCCATTCTGTGACTTCACACACCTCCACTCTATGACTTCAAACACCTTCATTCTTACTTCACAAACATCCATTCTCTGACTTCACACACCTCCATTCTGTGACTTCACACACCTCAATTCTGTGACTTCACACACCTCCATTCTGACTTCACATACCTCCATTCTATGATTTCACACACCTCCATTCTATGACTTCACACACCTCCATTCTGTGACTTCACACACCACCTTTTTGACTTCACACACCTCCATTCTGTGACTTCACACACCTCTATTCTGTGACTTCACACACCTCTGTTTTGACTTCACACACTGCCATTCTGTGACTTCACACACCTCCATTCTGTGACTTCACACACCTCTATTGTTTCACTTCACACACCTCCATTCTTTGACTTCACACACCTCCATTCCATGACTTCACACACCTCCATTCTATGAGTTCACACACCTCCAATTTGACTTCACACACCTCCATTCTATGACTTCACACACCTTCATTCCTACTTCAGAAACATCCATTCTCTGACTTCACACACCTCCATTCTATGACTTCACAAACCTCCATTCTGTGACTTCACACACCTCCATTCTGAGTTCACACACCTCCATTCTGTGACTTCACACACCTCCATTCGTTGACATCAAAAACCACCATTCTATGACTTCACACAACTCCATTTTAACTTCACACAGCTCCATTCTCTGAGTTCACACACCTCCATTTTATGACTTCACACACCTCCATTCTATGACTTCACACACCTCAATTCTATGACTTCACACACCTCCATTCTATGACTTCACACACCTCCATTCTGTGACTTCACACACCTCCATTCTATGACTTCACACACCTTCATTCTATGATTTCACACACCTCCATTCTATGACTTCACACACCTCCATTCTGTGACTTCACACACCTCCATTCTGACTTCACACACCTCAATTCTGTGACTTCACACACCTCTATTGTTTCACTTCACACACCTCCATTCTTTGACTTCACACACCGCCATTCCATTACTTCACAAACCTCCATTCTATGAGTTCACACACCTCCATTCTATGAGTTCACACACCTCCAATTTGACTTCACTCACCTCCATTCTATGACTTCACACACCTTCATTCTTACTTCAGAAACATCCATTCTCTGACTTCACACACCTCCATTCTATGACTTCACAAACCTCCATTCTGTGACTTCACACACCTCCATTCTGAGTTCACACACCTCCTTTCTATGACTTCACACACTTCCATTCTATGACTTCACACACCTCCATTCTGTGGCTTCACACCCCTACATTCTTAGTTCACACACCTCCATTCTGTGACTTCACACACCTCCATTGTGTGACTTCACACACCTCGATCCTATGACTTCACACACCTCCATTCTATGAATTAACACACCTCCATTCTGTGCGTTCACAAACCTCCATTCTATGACTTCACACACCTCCATTCTGTGACTTCACACACCTCCATTCTGTGACTTCACACACCTCCATTCTATGACTTCAAACACCTTCATTCTTACTTCACAAACATCCATTCTGTGACTTCACACACCTCCTTTCTGTGACTTCACACACCTTCATTCTGACTTCACACACCTCCATTTTCTGACTTCACACACCTCAATTCTGTGACTTGACACACCTCCATTCTGACTTCACACACCTTCATTCTATGATTTCACTCACCTCCATTGTATGACTTCACACAACTTCATTCAGTGACTTCACACACCTCCATTCTGACTTCACACCCCTCCATTCTGACTTCACACACTCCATTCTGACTTCACACAGCTCCATTCTATGAATTCACACACCTCCATTCTGTGACTTCACACACCTCCGTTTTGCCTTCACACAGTTCCAATTTGTGACTTCACACGCCTCCATTCTGTGACTTGACACACCTCCATTTTGTGATTTCACACACCTCCAATCTGACTTCACACACCTCCATTCTATGACTTCATACACCTCCATTCTGTGACTTCACACACCTCAATTCTTTGACTTCACACACGTTCATTCTGACTTCACACACCTACATTCTGTGACTTCACACACCTCCATTCTATGACTTCACACACCTCCATTCTGTGACTTCACACACCAACTTTTTGACTTCACACTCCTCCATTCTGTGACTTCACACACCTCCATTCTGTGACTTCACACACCTCCCTTCTAACTTCACACACTTCCATTCTGTGACTTCACACACCTCCATTCTGTGACTTCACACAACTCTATTGTTTCACTTCACACACCTCCATTCTTTGACTTCACACACCTCCATTCCATGACTTCACACACCTCCATTCTATGAGTTCACACACCTCCATTCTATGAGTTCACACACCTCCAATTTGACTTCACACACCTCCATTCTATTACTTAACACACCTTCATTCTTTCTTCAGAAACATCCATTCCCTGACTTCACACACCTCCATTCCATGACTTCACAAACCTCCATTCTGTGACTTCACACACCTCCATTCTGAGTTCACACACCACCATTCTGTGACTTCACACACCTCCATTCTTTCTTCACACACCACCATTCTATGACTTCACACACATCCATTCTATGACTTCACACACCTCCATTCTGTGGCTTCACACACCTCCATTCTGTGACTTCACACACCTCCATTCTGTGGCTTCACACACCTCCATTCTATGAATTCACACACCTAAATTCTGTGATTTCACACACCTCCATTCTATGACTTCACACACCTCCATTCTGTGACTTCACACACCTCCATTCTGAGTTCACACACCTCCATTCTATGACTTCACAAACCCCCATTCTGAGTTCACAGACCTCCATTCTATGACTTCACACACTTCCATTCTATGACTTCACACACCTCCATTCTGACTTCACACACCTCAATTCTTTGACTTCACACACCTCCATTCTATGATTTAACACTCCTCCATTCTATGACTTCACTCACCTCCATTCTATGACTTCACACACCTCATTTCTGAGTTGACACACCTCCATTCTGTGATTTCACACACCTCCAATCTGACTTCACACACCTCCATCCTATGACTTCACACACCTTCATTCGTTGACATCAAAAACAACCATTCTATGACTTCACACACCTCCGTTTTGCCTTCACACAGTTCCAATTTGTGACTTCACACGCCTCCATTCTGTGACTTGACACACCTCCATTTTGTGATTTCACACACCTCCAATCTGACTTCACACACCTCCATTCTATGACTTCATACACCTCCATTCTGTGACTTCACACACCTCAATTCTTTGACTTCACACACGTTCATTCTGACTTCACACACCTACATTCTGTGACTTCACACACCTCCATTCTATGACTTCACACACCTCCATTCTGTGACTTCACACACCAACTTTTTGACTTCACACTCCTCCATTCTGTGACTTCACACACCTCCATTCTGTGACTTCACACACCTCCCTTCTAACTTCACACACTTCCATTCTGTGACTTCACACACCTCCATTCTGTGACTTCACACAACTCTATTGTTTCACTTCACACACCTCCATTCTTTGACTTCACACACCTCCATTCCATGACTTCACACACCTCCATTCTATGAGTTCACACACCTCCATTCTATGAGTTCACACACCTCCAATTTGACTTCACACACCTCCATTCTATTACTTAACACACCTTCATTCTTTCTTCAGAAACATCCATTCCCTGACTTCACACACCTCCATTCCATGACTTCACAAACCTCCATTCTGTGACTTCACACACCTCCATTCTGAGTTCACACACCACCATTCTGTGACTTCACACACCTCCATTCTTTCTTCACACACCACCATTCTATGACTTCACACACTTCCATTCTATGACTTCACACACCTCCATTCTGTGGCTTCACACACCTCCATTCTGTGACTTCACACACCTCCATTCTGTGGCTTCACACACCTCCATTCTATGAATTCACACACCTAAATTCTGTGATTTCACACACCTCCATTCTATGACTTCACACACCTCCATTCTGTGACTTCACACACCTCCATTCTGAGTTCACACACCTCCATTCTATGACTTCACAAACCCCCATTCTGAGTTCACAGACCTCCATTCTATGACTTCACACACTTCCATTCTATGACTTCACACACCTCCATTCTGACTTCACACACCTCAATTCTTTGACTTCACACACCTCCATTCTATGATTTAACACTCCTCCATTCTATGACTTCACTCACCTCCATTCTATGACTTCACACACCGAATTTCTGAGTTGACACACCTCCATTCTGTGATTTCACACACCTCCAATCTGACTTCACACACCTCCATCCTATGACTTCACACACCTTCATTCGTTGACATCAAAAACAACCATTCTATGACTTCACACCACTCCATTGTGACTTCACACACCTCCATTCTATGAATTCACACACCTCCATTTTATGACTTCACACACCTCCATTCTATGACTTCACAAACCTCCATTCTGAGTTCACAGACCTCCATTCTATGACTTCACACACCTCCATTCTATGACTTCACTCATCTCCATTCAGACTTCACATACCGATATTCTGACTTCATACACCTCAATTCTGTGACTTCACACACGTCCATTCAATGATTTCACACACTTCCATTCTATGACTTCACACACCTCCATTCTGTGGCTTCACACACCTACATTCTGAGTTCACACACTTCCATTCTGTGACTTCACACACCTCCATTCTGTGATTTCACACAAATCCAATCTGACTTCACACACCTCCATTCTATGACTTCACACACCTCCATGCGTTGACATCAAAAAACACCATTCTATGACTTCACACAACTCCATTTTGACTTCACACACCTCTATTCTATGAGTTCACACACCTCCATTTTATGAGTTCACACACCTCCATTCTATGACTTCACACGCCTCAATTCTATGACTTCACACACCTCCATTCTATGACTTCACACACCTCCATTCTGTGACTTCAAACACCTCCACTCTATGACTTCAAACACCTTCATTCTTACTTCACAAAAATTCATTCTCTGACTTCACACACCTCCACCTCCATTCTGTGACTTCACACACCTTCATTCTGACTTCACACACCTCCATTCTGTGACTTCACACACCACAATTCTGTGACTTCACACACCTCCATTCTGACTTCACATACCTCCATTCTATGATTTCACACACCTCCATTCTATGACTTCACACACCTCTATTCTGTGACTTCACACACCACCTTTTTGACTTCACACAACTCCATTCTGTGACTTCACACACCTCCATTCTATGAGTTCACACACCTCCAATTTGACTTCACACACCTCCATTCTATGACTTCACACACCTTCATTCTTACTTCAGAAACATCCATTCTCTGACTTCACACACCTCCATTCTATGACTTCACAAACCTCCATTCTGTAACTTCACACACCTCCATTCTGAATTCACACACCTCCATTCTGTGACTTCACACCCCTCCATTCTTCCTTCACACACCTCCATTCTATGACTTCACACACTTCCATTCTATGACTTCACATACCTCCATTCTGTGGCTTCACACACCTCCATTCTGAGTTCACACACCTCCATTCTGTGACTCACACACCTCCATTCTGTGACTTCACACACCTCGATCCTATGACTTCACACACTTCCATTCTATGAATTCACACACCTCCATTCTATGACTTCACACACCTCCATTCTGTGACTTCACACACCTCCATTCTGAGTTCACACACCTCCATTCTATGACTTCACAAACCCCCATTCTGAGTTCACAGACCTCCATTCTATGACTTCACACACTTCCATTCTATGACTTCACACACCTCCATTCTGACTTCACACACCTCAATTCTGACTTCACACACCTCAATTCTTTAACTTCACACACCTCCATTCTATGATTTCACACACCTCCATTCTATGACTTCACACAACTCCATTCTATGACTTCACACACCTCATTTCTGAGTTGACACACCTCCATTCTGTGATTTCACACACCTCCAATCTGACTTCACACACCTCCATTCTATGACTTCACACACCTCCATTCGTTGACATCAAAAAACACCATTCTATGACTTCACACAACTCCATTTTGACTTCATACACCTCCATTGTATGAGTTCACACATCTCCATTTTATGACTTCACACACATCCATTCTATGACTTCACACACCTCAATTCTATGACTTCACACACCTCCATTCTATGAATTCACACACCTCCATTCTGTGACTTCACACACCTCCACTCTATGACTTCAAACACCTTCATTCTTACTTCACAAACATCCATTCTCTGACTTCACACACCTCCATTCTGTGACTTCACACACCTCAATTCTGTGACTTCACACACCTCCATTCTGACTTCACATACCTCCATTCTATGATTTCACACACCTCCATTCTATGACTTCACACACCTCCATTCTGTGACTTCACACACCACCTTTTTGACTTCACACACCTCCATTTTGTGACTTCACACACCTCTATTCTGTGACTTCACACACCTCTGTTTTGACTTCACACACTGCCATTCTGTGACTTCACACACCTCCATTCTGTGACTTCACACACCTCTATTGTTTCACTTCACACACCTCCATTCTTTGACTTCACACACCTCCATTCCATGACTTCACACACCTCCATTCTATGAGTTCACACACCTCCAATTTGACTTCACACACCTCCATTCTATGACTTCACACACCTTCATTCCTACTTCAGAAACATCCATTCTCTGACTTCACACACCTCCATTCTATGACTTCACAAACCTCCATTCTGTGACTTCACACACCTCCATTCTGAGTTCACACACCTCCATTCTGTGACTTCACACACCTCCATTCGTTGACATCAAAAACCACCATTCTATGACTTCACACAACTCCATTTTAACTTCACACAGCTCCATTCTCTGAGTTCACACACCTCCATTTTATGACTTCACACACCTCCATTCTATGACTTCACACACCTCAATTCTATGACTTCACACACCTCCATTCTATGACTTCACACACCTCCATTCTGTGACTTCACACACCTCCATTCTATGACTTCACACACCTTCATTCTATGATTTCACACACCTCCATTCTATGACTTCACACACCTCCATTCTGTGACTTCACACACCTCCATTCTGACTTCACACACCTCAATTCTGTGACTTCACACACCTCTATTGTTTCACTTCACACACCTCCATTCTTTGACTTCACACACCGCCATTCCATTACTTCACAAACCTCCATTCTATGAGTTCACACACCTCCATTCTATGAGTTCACACACCTCCAATTTGACTTCACTCACCTCCATTCTATGACTTCACACACCTTCATTCTTACTTCAGAAACATCCATTCTCTGACTTCACACACCTCCATTCTATGACTTCACAAACCTCCATTCTGTGACTTCACACACCTCCATTCTGAGTTCACACACCTCCTTTCTATGACTTCACACACTTCCATTCTATGACTTCACACACCTCCATTCTGTGGCTTCACACCCCTACATTCTTAGTTCACACACCTCCATTCTGTGACTTCACACACCTCCATTGTGTGACTTCACACACCTCGATCCTATGACTTCACACACCTCCATTCTATGAATTAACACACCTCCATTCTGTGCGTTCACAAACCTCCATTCTATGACTTCACACACCTCCATTCTGTGACTTCACACACCTCCATTCTGTGACTTCACACACCTCCATTCTATGACTTCAAACACCTTCATTCTTACTTCACAAACATCCATTCTGTGACTTCACACACCTCCTTTCTGTGACTTCACACACCTTCATTCTGACTTCACACACCTCCATTTTCTGACTTCACACACCTCAATTCTGTGACTTGACACACCTCCATTCTGACTTCACACACCTTCATTCTATGATTTCACTCACCTCCATTGTATGACTTCACACAACTTCATTCAGTGACTTCACACACCTCCATTCTGACTTCACACCCCTCCATTCTGACTTCACACACTCCATTCTGACTTCACACAGCTCCATTCTATGAATTCACACACCTCCATTCTGTGACTTCACACACCTCCGTTTTGCCTTCACACAGTTCCAATTTGTGACTTCACACGCCTCCATTCTGTGACTTGACACACCTCCATTTTGTGATTTCACACACCTCCAATCTGACTTCACACACCTCCATTCTATGACTTCATACACCTCCATTCTGTGACTTCACACACCTCAATTCTTTGACTTCACACACGTTCATTCTGACTTCACACACCTACATTCTGTGACTTCACACACCTCCATTCTATGACTTCACACACCTCCATTCTGTGACTTCACACACCAACTTTTTGACTTCACACTCCTCCATTCTGTGACTTCACACACCTCCATTCTGTGACTTCACACACCTCCCTTCTAACTTCACACACTTCCATTCTGTGACTTCACACACCTCCATTCTGTGACTTCACACAACTCTATTGTTTCACTTCACACACCTCCATTCTTTGACTTCACACAACTCCATTCCATGACTTCACACACCTCCATTCTATGAGTTCACACACCTCCATTCTATGAGTTCACACACCTCCAATTTGACTTCACACACCTCCATTCTATTACTTAACACACCTTCATTCTTTCTTCAGAAACATCCATTCCCTGACTTCACACACCTCCATTCCATGACTTCACAAACCTCCATTCTGTGACTTCACACACCTCCATTCTGAGTTCACACACCACCATTCTGTGACTTCACACACCTCCATTCTTTCTTCACACACCACCATTCTATGACTTCACACACTTCCATTCTATGACTTCACACACCTCCATTCTGTGGCTTCACACACCTCCATTCTGTGACTTCACACACCTCCATTCTGTGGCTTCACACACCTCCATTCTATGAATTCACACACCTAAATTCTGTGATTTCACACACCTCCATTCTATGACTTCACACACCTCCATTCTGTGACTTCACACACCTCCATTCTGAGTTCACACACCTCCATTCTATGACTTCACAAACCCCCATTCTGAGTTCACAGACCTCCATTCTATGACTTCACACACTTCCATTCTATGACTTCACACACCTCCATTCTGACTTCACACACCTCAATTCTTTGACTTCACACACCTCCATTCTATGATTTAACACTCCTCCATTCTATGACTTCACTCACCTCCATTCTATGACTTCACACACCTCATTTCTGAGTTGACACACCTCCATTCTGTGATTTCACACACCTCCAATCTGACTTCACACACCTCCATCCTATGACTTCACACACCTTCATTCGTTGACATCAAAAACAACCATTCTATGACTTCACACCACTCCATTGTGACTTCACACACCTCCATTCTATGAATTCACACACCTCCATTTTATGACTTCACACACCTCCATTCTATGACTTCACAAACCTCCATTCTGAGTTCACAGACCTCCATTCTATGACTTCACACACCTCCATTCTATGACTTCACTCATCTCCATTCAGACTTCACATACCGATATTCTGACTTCATACACCTCAATTCTGTGACTTCACACACGTCCATTCAATGATTTCACACACTTCCATTCTATGACTTCACACACCTCCATTCTGTGGCTTCACACACCTACATTCTGAGTTCACACACTTCCATTCTGTGACTTCACACACCTCCATTCTGTGATTTCACACAAATCCAATCTGACTTCACACACCTCCATTCTATGACTTCACACACCTCCATGCGTTGACATCAAAAAACACCATTCTATGACTTCACACAACTCCATTTTGACTTCACACACCTCTATTCTATGAGTTCACACACCTCCATTTTATGAGTTCACACACCTCCATTCTATGACTTCACACGCCTCAATTCTATGACTTCACACACCTCCATTCTATGACTTCACACACCTCCATTCTGTGACTTCAAACACCTCCACTCTATGACTTCAAACACCTTCATTCTTACTTCACAAAAATTCATTCTCTGACTTCACACACCTCCACCTCCATTCTGTGACTTCACACACCTTCATTCTGACTTCACACACCTCCATTCTGTGACTTCACACACCACAATTCTGTGACTTCACACACCTCCATTCTGACTTCACATACCTCCATTCTATGATTTCACACACCTCCATTCTATGACTTCACACACCTCTATTCTGTGACTTCACACACCACCTTTTTGACTTCACACAACTCCATTCTGTGACTTCACACACCTCCATTCTGTGACTTCACACACCTCCGTTTTGACTTCACACACTTCCATTCTGTGACTTCACACACCTCCATTCTGTGACTTCACACACCTCTACTGTTTCACTTCACACACCTCCATTCTTTGACTTCACACACCTCCATTCCATGACTTCAGACACCTCCATTCTATGAGTTCACACACCTCCATTCTATGAGTTCACACACCTCCAATTTGACTTCACACACCTCCATTCTATGACTTCACACACATTTATTCTTTCTTCAGAAACATCCATTCTCTGACTTCACACACCTCCATTCTATGAGTTCACACACCTCAATTCTATGACTTCACACACCTCCATTCTATGACTTCACACACCACCATTCTGTGACTTCACACACCTCCACTCTATGACTTCAAACACCTTCATTCTTACTTCACAAACATCCATTCTGTGACTTCACACACCTCCATTCTATGAGTTCACACACCTCCATTCTGACTTCGCACACCTCCATTCTATGTCTTCACACACCTCCGTTCTGACTTAACACAGCTCCATTCTGTGACTTCACAAAACTCCATTCTGTGATTTCACACACCTCCATACTATGACTTCACACACCTCCATCTATGACTTCACACACCTCCATTCTGAGTTCACACACCTCCATTCTGTGACTGCACACACCTCCATTCTGACTTCACACACCTTCATTTTATGACTTCACACACCTCCATTCTGTGACTTCTCACACCTCCATTCTATGACTTCACACTCTTCCATTGTGACGTCACAAAACTCCATTCTATGTGTTCACACATCTCCATTCTATGATTTCACACACATCCATTCTGACTTCACACACCTCCATTTTATGACATCACAGACCTCGAATCTGTGACTTCACTCACCTCCACTCTATGACTTCACACTCCTCCATTCTATGACTTCCCACAACTCCTTTCTATGACTTCACCCACCTCAGTCTATGACTTCACACACCTCCATTCTGACTTCACACACCTCCATTCTGTGACTTCACACACCTCCATTCTATGACTTCACACACCTCAATTCTGTGACTTGACACACCTCCATTCTGACTTCACACACTTCCATTCTATGATTTCACACACCTCCATTCTGACTTCACACAGATCCATTCTATGAATTCACACACCTCCATTCTGTGACTTCACACACCACCTTTTTGACTTCACACACCTCCATTCTGTGACTTCACACACCTCCATTCTGAGTTCACACACCTCCTTTCCATGACTTCACACACTTCCATTCTATGACTTCACACACCTCCATTCTATGACTTCACAAACCTCCATTCTATGACTTCACACACCTCCATTCTATGACTTCACTCACCTCCATTCTGACTTCACACACCTCCATTCTGACTTCATACACCTCAATTCTGTGACTTTACACACCTCCATTCAATGATTTCACACACTTCCATTCTATGACTTCACACACCTCCATTCTGTGGCTTCACACACCTACATTCTGAGTTCACACACCTCCAATCTGACTTCACACACCTCCATTCTATGACTTCACACACCTCCATTCGTTGACATCAATAAACACCATTCTATGACTTCACACAACTCCATTTTGACTTCACACACCTCCATTCTATGAGTTCACACACCTCCATTTTATGACTTCACACACCTCCATTCTATGACTTCACACGCCTCAATTCTATGACTTCACACACCTCCATTCTATGACTTCACACCCCTCCATTCTGTGACTTCAAACACCTCCACTCTATGACTTCAAACACCTTCATTCTTACTTCACAAACATCCATTCTGTGACTTCACACACCTTCATTCTGACTTCACACACCTCCATTCTGTGACTTCACACACCTCAATTCTGTGACTTCACACACCTCCATTCTGACTTCACATACCTCCATTCTATGATTTCTCACACCTCCATTCTATGACTTCACACACCTCCATTCTGTGACTTCACACACCACCTTTTTGACTTCACACACCTCCATTCTGTGACTTCACACACCTCCATTCTGTGACTTCACACACCTCCGTTTTGCCTTCACACACTTCCAATCTGTGACTTCACACACCTCCATTCTGTGACTTCACACACCTCTATTGTTTCACTTCACACACCTCCATTCTTTGACTTCACACACCGCCATTCCATGACTTCACAAACCTCCATTCTATGAGTTCACACACCTCCATTCTATGAGTTCACACACCTCCAATTTGACTTCACACATCTCCATTCTATGACTTCACACACCTTCATTCTTACTTCAGAAACATCCATTCTCTAACTTCACACACCTCCATTCTATGACTTCACAAACCTCCATTCTGTGACTTCACACACCTCCATTCTGAGTTCACACACCTCCTTTCCATGACTTCACACACTTCCATTCTATGACTTCACACACCTCCATTCTATGACTTCACTCACCTCCATTCTGACTTCACACACCTCCATTCTGACTTCATACACCTCAGTTCTGTGACTTCACACACCTCTATTCAATGATTTCACACACTTCCATTCTATGACTTCACACACCTCCATTCTGTGGCTTCACACACCTACATTCTGAGTTCACACACTTCCATTCTTTGACTTCACACACCTCCATTCTGTGATTTCACACACCTCCAATCTGACTTCACACACCTCAATTCTATGACTTCACACACCTCCATTCGTTGACATCAATAAACACCATTCTATGACTTCACACAACACCATTTTGACTTCACACACCTCCATTCTATGAGTTCACACACCTCCATTTTATGACTTCACACACCTCCATTCTATGACTTCACACGCCTCAATTCTATGACTTCACACACCTCCATTCTATGACTTCACACACCTCCATTCTGTGACTTCACACACCTCCACTCTATGACTTCAAACACCTTCATTCTTACTTCACAAACATCCATTCTGTGACTTCACACACCTCCACCTCCATTCTGTGACTTCACACACCTTCATTCTGACTTCACACTCCTCCATTCTGTGACTTCACACACCTCAATTGTGTGACTTCACACACCTCCATTCTGACTTCACATAACTCCATTCTATGATTTCACACACCTCCATTCTATGACTTCACACACCTCCATTCTGTGACTTCACACACCACCTTTTTGACTTCACACACCTCCATTCTGTGACTTCACACACCTCCATTCTGTGACTTCACACACCTCCGTTTTGACTTCACACACTTCCATTCTGTGACTTCACACACCTCTATTCTGTGACTTCACACACCTCTACTGTTTCACTTCACACACCTCCATTCTATGAGTTCACACACCTCCATTCTATGAGTTCACACACCTCCAATTTGACTTCACACACCTCCATTCTATGACTTCACACACATTTATTCTTTCTTCAGAAACATCCATTCTCTGACTTCACACACCTCCATTCTATGTCTTCACACACCTCCGTTCTGACTTCACACAGCTCCATTCTGTGACTTCACAAAACTCCATTCTGTGATTTCACACACCTCCATACTATGACTTCACACACCTCCATCTATGACTTCACACACCTCCATTCTGTGACTTCACACACTTCCATTCTGTGACTTCACACACCTCCATTCTGACTTCACACACCTTCATTTTATGACTTCACACACCTCCATTCTGTGACTTCTCACACCTCCATTCTATGACTTCACACTCTTCCATTGTTACGTCACACAACTCCATTCTATGTGTTCACACATCTCCATTCTATGATTTCACACACCTCCATTCTGACTTCACACACCTCCATTTTATGACATCACAGACCTCGAATCTGTGACTTCACTCACCTCCACTCTATGACTTCACACTCCTCCTTTCTATGACTTCCCACACCTCCTTTCTATGACTTCACCCACCTCAGTCTATGACTTCACACACCTCCATTCTGACTTCACACACCTCCATTCTGTGACTTCACACACCTCCATTCTATGACTTCACACACCTCAATTCTGTGACTTGACACATCTCCATTCTGACTTCACACACTTCCATTCTATGATTTCACACACCTCCATTCTGACTTCACACAGCTCCATTCTATGAATTCACACACCTCTATTCTGTGACTTCACACACCACCTTTTTGACTTCACACACCTCCATTCTGTGACTTCACCCACCTCCATTCTGTGACTTCACACACCTCCGTTTTGCCTTCACACACTTCCAATCTGTGACTTCACACACCTCCATTCTGTGACTTCACACACCTCTATTGTTTCACTTCACACACCTCCATTCTTTGACTTCACACACCGCCATTCCATGACTTCACAAACCTCCATTCTATGAGTTCGCACACCTCCAATTTGACTTCACACATCTCCATTCTATGACTTCACACACCTTCATTCTTACTTCAGAAACATCCATTCTCTGACTTCACACACCTCCATTCTATGATTTCACAAACCTCCCTTCTGTGACTTCACACACCTCCATTCTGAGTTCACACACCTCCTTTCCATGACTTCACACACTTCCATTCTATGACTTCACACAACTCCATTCTGTGGCTTCACACACCTACATTCTGTGTTCACACACCTCCATTCTGTGACTTCACACACCTCCAATCTGACTTCACACACCTCCATTCTATGACTTCACACACCTCCATTCGTTGACATCAAAAAACACCATTGTATGACTTCACACAACTTAATTTTGACTTCACACACCTCCATTCTATGAGTTCACACACCTCCATTTTATGACTTCACACACCTCCATTCTATGACTTCACACACCTCCATTCTGTGATATCACACACCTCCAATCTCACTTCACACACCTCCATTCTTTGACTTCACACACCTCCACTCTATGACTTCAAACACCTTCATTCTTACTTCACAAACATCCATTCTGTGACTTCACACACCTCCATTCTGTGACTTCACACACCTTCATTCTGACTTCACACACCTCCATTCTGTGACTTCATACACCTCAATTCTGTGACTTCACACACCTCCATTCTGACTTCACACACCTCCATTCTGTGACTTCACACACCTCCATTCTGTGGCTTCACACACCTCCGTTTTGACTTCACACACTTCCATTCTGTGACTTCACACCCCTCCATTCTGTGACTTCACACACCTCTATTGTTTCACTTCACACACCTCCATTCTTTGACTTCACACACCTCCATTCCATGACTTCACACACCTCCATTCTATGAGTTCACACACCTCTATTCTATGAGTTCACACACCTCCAATTTGACTTCACACACCTCCATTCTATGACTTCACACACCTTCATTCTTACTTCAGAAACATCCATTCTCTGACTTCACACACCTCCATTCTATGACTTCACAAACCTCAATTCTGTGACTTCACACACCTCCATTCTGACTTCACACACCTCAATTCTTTGACTTCACACACCTCCATTCTATGATTTCACACACTTCCATTCTATGACTTAACACACCTCCATTCTATGACTTCACACACCTCATTTCTGAGTTGACACACCTCCATTCTCTGATTTCACACACCTCCAATCTGACTTCACTCACCTCCATTCTATGACTTCACACACATCCATTCGTTGACATCAAAAACAACCATTCTATGACTTCACACAACTCCATTCTGGCTTCACACACCTCCATTCTGTGACTTCACACACCACCTTTTTGACTTCACACACCTCCATTCTGTGACTTCACACACCTCCATTCTGTGACTTCACACACCTCCGTTTTGACTTCACACACTTCCATTCTGTGACTTCACACACCTCTATTCTGTGACTTCACACACCTCTACTGTTTCACTTCACACACCTCCATTCTGTGACTTCACACACCTCTACTGTTTCACTTCACACACCTCCATTCTATGAGTTCACACACCTCCATTCTATGAGTTCACACACCTCCAATTTGACTTCACACACCTCCATTCTATGACTTCACACACATTTATTCTTTCTTCAGAAACATCCATTCTCTGACTTCACACACCTCCATTCTATGTCTTTACACACCTCCGTTCTGACTTCACACAGCTCCATTCTGTGACTTCACAAAACTCCATTCTGTGATTTCACACACCTCCATACTATGACTTCACACACCTCCATCTATGACTTCACACACCTCCATTCTGTGACTTCACACACTTCCATTCTGTGACTTCACACACCTCCATTCTGACTTCACACACCTTCATTTTATGACTTCACACACCTCCATTCTGTGACTTCTCACACCTCCATTCTATGACTTCACACTCTTCCATTGTTACGTCACACAACTCCATTCTATGTGTTCACACATCTCCATTCTATGATTTCACACACCTCCATTCTGACTTCACACACCTCCATTTTATGACATCACAGACCTCGAATGTGTGACTTCACTCACCTCCACTCTATGACTTCACACACCTCCATTTTATGACTTCACACACCTCCATTCTATGACTTCACACACCTCCATTCTGTGACTTCACACACCTCCATGCTATGACTTCACAAACCTCCATTCTGTGTTCACAGACCTCCATTCTATGACTTCACACACCTCCATTCTATGACTTCACAAACCTCCATTCTGAGTTCACACACCTCCATTCTGTGACTTCACACACCCCCATTCTGTGACTTCACACACCTCCATTCTGTGACTTCACACACCACGATCCTATGACTTCACACACCTCCATTCTATGAATTCACACACCTCCATTCTGTGAGTTCACACACTTCCATTCTATGACTTCACACACCTCCATTCTGTGGCTTCACACACCTACATTCTGAGTTCACACACCTCCATTCTATGACTTCACATACCACCATTCTAAGTTCACAGACCTCCATTCTATGACTTCACACACCTCCATTCTATGACTTCACTCACCTCCATTCTGACTTCACACACCTCCATTCTGACTTCACACACGTTAATTCTGTGACTTCACACACCTCCATTCTATGATTTCACACACTTCCATTCTATGACTTCACACACCTCCATTCTGTGGCTTCACACATCTATATTCTGAGTTCACACACCTCCATTCTGTGACTTCACACACCTCCATTCTGTGATTTCACACACCTCCAATCTGACTTCACACACCTCCATTCTATGACTTCACACACCTCCATTCTATGACTTCACACACCTTCATTCTTACTTCAGAAACATCCATTCCCTGACTTCACACACCTCCATTCTATGACTTCACAAACCTCCATTCTGTGACTTCACACACCTCCATTCTGAGTTCACACACCACCATTTTGTGACTTCACACACCTCCATTCTTCCTTCACACACCTCCATTCTATGACTTCACACACTTCCATTCTATGACTTCACAGACCTCCATTCTTGGCTTCACACACCTCCATTCTGTGACTTCACACACCTCCATTCTATGAATTCACGCACCTCCATTCTGTGATTTCACACACCTCCATTCTATGACTTCACACACCTCCATTCTGTGACTTCACACACCTCCATTCTGAGTTCACACACCTCCATTCTATGACTTCACAAACCCCCATTCTGAGTTCACAGACCTCCATTCTATGACTTCACACACTTCCATTCTATGACTTCACACACCTCCATTCTGACTTCACACACCTCAATTCTTTGACTTCACACACCTCCATTCTATGATTTCACACACCTCCATTCTATGACCTCACACACCTCCATTCTATGACTTCACACAGCTCATTTCTGAGTTGACACACCTCCATTCTGTGATTTCACACACCTCCGATCTGACTTCACACACCTCCATTCTATGACTTCACACACCTCCATTCGTTGACATCAAAGCAACCATTCTATGACTTCACACAACTCCATTGTGACTTCACACACCTCCATTCTATGAGTTCACACACCTCCATTTTATGACTTCACACACTCCATTCTATGCCGTCGCACACCTCCATTCTGTGACTTCACACACCTCCATTCTATGACTTCACAAACCTCCATTCGGAGTTCACAGACTTCCATTCTATGACTTTACACACCTCCATTCTATGACTTCACTCACCTCCATTCTGACTTCACACACCTCCATTCTGACTTCATACACCTCAATTCTGTGACTTCACACACCTCCATTCAATGATTTCACACACTTCCATTCTATGACTTCACACACCTCCATTCTGTGGCTTCACACACGTACATTCTGAGTTCACACACTTCCATTCTATGACTTCACACACCTCCATTCGTTGACATCAAAAACACCATTCTATGACTTCACACAACTCCATTTTGACTTCACACACCTCCATTTTATGAGTTCACACACCTCCATTTTATGACTTCACACACCTCCATTCTATGACTTCACACGCCTCAATTCTATGACTTCACACACCTCCATTCTGTGACTTCACACACCTCCACTCTATGACTTCAAACACCTTAATTCTTACTTCACAAACATCCATTCTGTGACTTCACACACCTCCACCTCCATTCTGTGATTTCACACACCTTCATTCTGACTTCACACACCTCCATTCTGTGACTTCACACACCTCAGTTCTGTGACTTCACACACCTCCATTCTGACTTCACACACCTCCATTCTATGACTTCACAAACCTCAATTCTGTGACTTCACACACCTCCATTCTGACTTCACACACCTCAATTCTTTGACTTCACACACCTCCATTCTATGATTTCACACACTTCCATTCTATGACTTAACACACCTCCATTCTATGACTTCACACACCTCATTTCTGAGTTGACACACCTCCATTCTCTGATTTCACACACCTCCAATCTGACTTCACTCACCTCCATTCTATGACTTCACACACATCCATTCGTTGACATCAAAAACAACCATTCTATGACTTCACACAACTCCATTCTGGCTTCACACACCTCCATTCTGTGACTTCACACACCACCTTTTTGACTTCACACACCTCCATTCTGTGACTTCACACACCTCCATTCTGTGACTTCACACACCTCCGTTTTGACTTCACACATTTCCATTCTGTGACTTCACACACCTCTATTCTGTGACTTCACACACCTCTACTGTTTCACTTCACACACCTCCATTCTGTGACTTCACACACCTCCATTCCATGACTTCAGACACCTCCATTCTATGAGTTCACACACCTCCATTCTATGAGTTCACACACCTCCAATTTGACTTCACACACCTCCATTCTATGACTTCACACACATTTATTCTTTCTTCAGAAACATCCATTCTCTGACTTCACACACCTCCATTCTATGTCTTTACACACCTCCGTTCTGACTTCACACAGCTCCATTCTGTGACTTCACAAAACTCCATTCTGTGATTTCACACACCTCCATACTATGACTTCACACACCTCCATCTATGACTTCACACACCTCCATTCTGTGACTTCACACACTTCCATTCTGTGACTTCACACACCTCCATTCTGACTTCACACACCTTCATTTTATGACTTCACACACCTCCATTCTGTGACTTCTCACACCTCCATTCTATGACTTCACACTCTTCCATTGTTACGTCACACAACTCCATTCTATGTGTTCACACATCTCCATTCTATGATTTCACACACCTCCATTCTGACTTCACACACCTCCATTTTATGACATCACAGACCTCGAATGTGTGACTTCACTCACCTCCACTCTATGACTTCACACACCTCCATTTTATGACTTCACACACCTCCATTCTATGACTTCACACACCTCCATTCTGTGACTTCACACACCTCCATGCTATGACTTCACAAACCTCCATTCTGTGTTCACAGACCTCCATTCTATGACTTCACACACCTCCATTCTATGACTTCACAAACCTCCATTCTGAGTTCACACACCTCCATTCTGTGACTTCACACACCCCCATTCTGTGACTTCACACACCTCCATTCTGTGACTTCACACACCACGATCCTATGACTTCACACACCTCCATTCTATGAATTCACACACCTCCATTCTGTGAGTTCACACACTTCCATTCTATGACTTCACACACCTCCATTCTGTGGCTTCACACACCTACATTCTGAGTTCACACACCTCCATTCTATGACTTCACATACCACCATTCTAAGTTCACAGACCTCCATTCTATGACTTCACACACCTCCATTCTATGACTTCACTCACCTCCATTCTGACTTCACACACCTCCATTCTGACTTCACACACGTTAATTCTGTGACTTCACACACCTCCATTCTATGATTTCACACACTTCCATTCTATGACTTCACACACCTCCATTCTGTGGCTTCACACATCTATATTCTGAGTTCACACACCTCCATTCTGTGACTTCACACACCTCCATTCTGTGATTTCACACACCTCCAATCTGACTTCACACACCTCCATTCTATGACTTCACACACCTCCATTCTATGACTTCACACACCTTCATTCTTACTTCAGAAACATCCATTCCCTGACTTCACACACCTCCATTCTATGACTTCACAAACCTCCATTCTGTGACTTCACACACCTCCATTCTGAGTTCACACACCACCATTTTGTGACTTCACACACCTCCATTCTTCCTTCACACACCTCCATTCTATGACTTCACACACTTCCATTCTATGACTTCACAGACCTCCATTCTTGGCTTCACACACCTCCATTCTGTGACTTCACACACCTCCATTCTATGAATTCACGCACCTCCATTCTGTGATTTCACACACCTCCATTCTATGACTTCACACACCTCCATTCTGTGACTTCACACACCTCCATTCTGAGTTCACACACCTCCATTCTATGACTTCACAAACCCCCATTCTGAGTTCACAGACCTCCATTCTATGACTTCACACACTTCCATTCTATGACTTCACACACCTCCATTCTGACTTCACACACCTCAATTCTTTGACTTCACACACCTCCATTCTATGATTTCACACACCTCCATTCTATGACCTCACACACCTCCATTCTATGACTTCACACAGCTCATTTCTGAGTTGACACACCTCCATTCTGTGATTTCACACACCTCCGATCTGACTTCACACACCTCCATTCTATGACTTCACACACCTCCATTCGTTGACATCAAAGCAACCATTCTATGACTTCACACAACTCCATTGTGACTTCACACACCTCCATTCTATGAGTTCACACACCTCCATTTTATGACTTCACACACTCCATTCTATGCCGTCACACACCTCCATTCTGTGACTTCACACACCTCCATTCTATGACTTCACAAACCTCCATTCGGAGTTCACAGACTTCCATTCTATGACTTTACACACCTCCATTCTATGACTTCACTCACCTCCATTCTGACTTCACACACCTCCATTCTGACTTCATACACCTCAATTCTGTGACTTCACACACCTCCATTCAATGATTTCACACACTTCCATTCTATGACTTCACACACCTCCATTCTGTGGCTTCACACACGTACATTCTGAGTTCACACACTTCCATTCTATGACTTCACACACCTCCATTCGTTGACATCAAAAACACCATTCTATGACTTCACACAACTCCATTTTGACTTCACACACCTCCATTTTATGAGTTCACACACCTCCATTTTATGACTTCACACACCTCCATTCTATGACTTCACACGCCTCAATTCTATGACTTCACACACCTCCATTCTGTGACTTCACACACCTCCACTCTATGACTTCAAACACCTTAATTCTTACTTCACAAACATCCATTCTGTGACTTCACACACCTCCACCTCCATTCTGTGATTTCACACACCTTCATTCTGACTTCACACACCTCCATTCTGTGACTTCACACACCTCAATTCTGTGACTTCACACACCTCCATTCTGACTTCACATACCTCCATTCTATGATTTCACACACCTCCATTCTATGACTTCACACACCTCCATTCTGTGACTTCACACACCACCTTTTTGACTGCACACACCTCCATTCTGTGACTTCACACACCTCCATTCTGTGACTTCACACACCTCCGTTTTGACTTCACACACTTCCGTTCTGTGACTTCACACACCTCCATTCTGTGACTTCACACACCTCTACTGTTTCACTTCACACACCTCCATTCTATGACTTCACACACATTTACTCTTTCTTCAGAAACATCCATTCTCTGACTTCACACACCTCCATTCTATGACTTCACACACCTCAATTCTATGACTTCACACACCTCCATTCTATGACTTCACACACCACAATTCTGTGACTTCACACACCTCCATTCTGAGTTCACACACCTCCTTTCTATGACTTCACACACTTCCATTCTATGACTTCACACACCTCCATTCTGTGGCTTCACACACCTACATTCCCAGTTCACACACCTCCATTCTGTGACTTCACACACCTCCATTCTGTGACTTCACACACCTCCATTCTATGACTTCACACACCTCCATTCTGTGAATTCACACACCT
The DNA here is from genome assembly GCA_024803745.1 of Megascapheus bottae. Classification (NCBI taxonomy): domain Eukaryota; kingdom Metazoa; phylum Chordata; class Mammalia; order Rodentia; family Geomyidae; genus Megascapheus; species Megascapheus bottae. The sequence continues at coordinate 752,965 of JANJXV010000339.1, forward strand.
CCACTCTATGACTTCAAACACCTTCATTCTTACTTCACAAACATCCATTCTGTGACTTCACACACCTCCATTCTGTGACTTCACACACCTTCATTCTGACTTCACACACCTCCATTCTGTGACTTCACACACCTCAATTCTGTGACTTCACACACCTCCATTCTGACTTCACATACCTCCATTGTATGATTTCACACACCTCCATTTTATGACTTCACACACCTCCATTCTGTGACTTCACACACTACCTTTTTGACTTCACACACCTCCATTCTGTGACTTCACACACCTCCATTCTGTGACTTCACACACCTCCGTTTTGACTTCACACACTTCCATTCTGTGACTTCACACACCTCCATTCTGTGACTTCACACACCTCTACTGTTTCACTTCACACACCTCCATTCTTTGACTTCACACACCTCCATTCCATGACTTCACACACCTCCATTCTATGAGTTCACACACCTCCATTCTATGAGTTCACACACCTCCAATTTGACTCTACACACCTCCATTCTATGACTTCACACACATTTATTCTTTCTTCAGAAACATCCATTCTCTGACTTCACACACCTCCATTCTATGACTTCACACACCTCAATTCTATGACTTCACACACCTCCATTCTCTGACTTCACACACCACCATTCTGTGACTTCACACACCTCCACTCTATGACTTCAAACACCTTCATTCTTACTTCACAAACATCCATTCTGTGACTTCACACACCTCCATTCTATGAGTTCACACACCTCCATTCTGACTTCACACACCTCCATTCTATGTCTTCACACACCTCTGTTCTGACTTCTCACAGCTCCATTCTGTGACTTCACAAAACTCCATTCTGTGATTTCACACACCTCCATAGTATGACTTCACACACCTCCATCTATGACTTCACACACCTCCATTCTGAGTTCACACACCTCCATTCTGTGACTTCACACACCTCCATTCTGACTTCACACACCTTCATTTTATGACTTCACACACCTCCATTCTGTGACTTCTCACACCTCCATTCTATGACTTCACACTCTTCCATTGTGACGTCACACAACTCCATTCTATGTGTTCACACATCTCCATTCTATGATTTCACACACCACCATTCTGACTTCACACACCTCCATTTTATGACATCACAGACCTCGAATCTGTGACTTCACTCACCTCCACTCTATGACTTCACACTCCTCCATTCTATCACTTCCCACACCTCCTTTCTATGACTTCACCCACCTCAGTCTATGACTTCACACACCTCCATTCTGACTTCACACACCTCCATTCTGTGACTTCACACACCTCCATTCTATGACTTCACACACCTCAATTCTGTGACTTGACACACCTCCATTCTGACTTCACACACTTCCATTCTATGATTTCACACACCTCCATTCTGACTTCACACAGCTCCATTCTATGAATTCACACACCTCCATTCTGTGACTTCACACACCTCCACTCTATGACTTCAAACACCTTAATTCTTACTTCACAAACATCCATTCTGTGACTTCACACACCTCCACCTCCATTCTGTGACTTCACACACCTTCATTCTGACTTCACACACCTCCATTATGTGACTTCACACACCTCATTTCTGTGACTTCACACACCTCCATTCTGACTTCACATACCTCCATTCTATGATTTCACACACCTCCATTCTATGACTTCACACACCTCCATTCTGTGACTTCACACACCACCTTTTTGACTTCACACACCTCCATTCTGTGACTTCACACACCTCCATTCTGTGACTTCGCACACCTCCGTTTTGACTTCACACACTTCCATTCTGTGACTTCACACACCTCCATTCTGTGACTTCACACACCTCTACTGTTTCACTTCACACACCTCCATTCTTTGACTTCACACACCTCCATTCCATGACTTCACACACCTCCATTCTATGAGTTCACACCCCTCCATTCTATATGTTCACAAACCTCCAATTTGACTTCACAAACCTCCATTCTATGACTTCACACACATTTATTCTTTCTTCAGAAACATCCATTCTCTGACTTCACACACCTCCATTCTATGACTTCACACACCTCAATTCTATGACTTCACACACCTCCATTCTATGACTTCACACACCTCCATTCTGTGGCTTCACACACCTACATTCTGAGTTCACACACTTCCATTCTGTGACTTCACACACCTCCATTCTGTGATTTCACACACCTCCAATCTGACTTAACACACGTCCATTGTATGACTTCACACACCTCCATTCGTTGACATCAAAAACTCCATTCTATGACTTCACACAACTCCATTTTGACTTCACACACCTCCAATCTATGAGTTCACTCACCTCCATTTTATGACTTCACACACCTCCATTCTATGACTTCACACGCCTCAATTCTATGACTTCACACACCTCCATTCTGTGACTTCACACACCTCCACTCTATGACTTCAAACACTTTAATTCTTACTTCACAAACATCCATTCTGTGACTTCACACACCTCCACCTCCATTCTGTCACTTCACACACCTTCATTCTGACTTCACACACCTCCATTCTGTGACTTCACACACCTCAATTCTGTGACTTCACACACCTCCATTCTGACTTCACATACCTCCATTCTATGATTTCACACACCTCCATTCTATGACTTCACACACCTCCATTCTGTGACTTCACACACCACCTTTTTGACTTCACACACCTCCATTCTGTGACTTCTCACACCTCCATTCTGTGACTTCACACACCTCTACTGTTTCACTTCACACACTTCCATTCTATGACTTCACACACATTTATTCTTTCTTCAGAAACATCCATTCTCTGACTTCACACACCTCCATTCTATGACTTCACACACCTCAATTCTATGACTTCACACACCTCCATTCTATGACTTCACACACCACAATTCTGTGACTTCACACACCTCCATTCTGAGTTCACACACCTCCTTTCTATGACTTCACACACTTCCATTCTATGACTTCACACACCTCCATTCTATGACTTCACACACCTCCATTCTGTGACTTCACACACCTCCACTCTATGACTTCAAACACCTTCATTCTTACTTCACAAACATCCATTCTGTGACTTCACACACCTCCATTCTGTGACTTCACACACCTTCATTCTGACTTCACACACCTCCATTCTGTGACTTCACACACCTCAATTCTGTGACTTCACACACCTCCATTCTGAATTCACATACCTCCATTCTATGCTTTCACACACCTCCATTCTATGACTTCACACACCTCCATTCTGTGACTTCACACACCACCTTTTTGACTTCACACACCTCCATTCTGTGACTTCACACACCTCCATTCTGTGACTTCACACACCTCCGTTTTGACTTCACACACTTCCGTTCTGTGACTTCACACACCTCCATTCTGTGACTTCACACACCTCTACTGTTTCACTTCACACACCTCCATTCTATGACTTCACACACATTTACTCTTTCTTCAGAAACATCCATTCTCTGACTTCACACACCTCCATTCTATGACTTCACACACCTCAATTCTATGACTTCACACACCTCCATTCTATGACTTCACACACCACAATTCTGTGACTTCACACACCTCCATTCTGAGTTCACACACCTCCTTTCTATGACTTCACACACTTCCATTCTATGACTTCACACACCTCCATTCTGTGGCTTCACACACCTACATTCCCAGTTCACACACCTCCATTCTGTGACTTCACACACCTCCATTCTGTGACTTCACACACCTCCATTCTATGACTTCACACACCTCCATTCTGTGAATTCACACACCTCCACTCTATGACTTCAAACACCTTCATTCTTACTTCACAAACATCCATTCTGTGACTTCACACACCTCCATTCTGTGACTTCACACACCTTCATTCTGACTTCACACACCTCCATTCTGTGACTTCACACACCTCAATTCTGTGACTTCACACACCTCCATTCTGACTTCACATACCTCCATTGTATGATTTCACACACCTCCATTTTATGACTTCACACACCTCCATTCTGTGACTTCACACACTACCTTTTTGACTTCACACACCTCCATTCTGTGACTTCACACACCTCCATTCTGTGACTTCACACACCTCCGTTTTGACTTCACACACTTCCATTCTGTGACTTCACACACCTCCATTCTGTGACTTCACACACCTCTACTGTTTCACTTCACACACCTCCATTCTTTGACTTCACACACCTCCATTCCATGACTTCACACACCTCCATTCTATGAGTTCACACACCTCCATTCTATGAGTTCACACACCTCCAATTTGACTCTACACACCTCCATTCTATGACTTCACACACATTTATTCTTTCTTCAGAAACATCCATTCTCTGACTTCACACACCTCCATTCTATGACTTCACACACCTCAATTCTATGACTTCACACACCTCCATTCTCTGACTTCACACACCACCATTCTGTGACTTCACACACCTCCACTCTATGACTTCAAACACCTTCATTCTTACTTCACAAACATCCATTCTGTGACTTCACACACCTCCATTCTATGAGTTCACACACCTCCATTCTGACTTCACACACCTCCATTCTATGTCTTCACACACCTCTGTTCTGACTTCTCACAGCTCCATTCTGTGACTTCACAAAACTCCATTCTGTGATTTCACACACCTCCATAGTATGACTTCACACACCTCCATCTATGACTTCACACACCTCCATTCTGAGTTCACACACCTCCATTCTGTGACTTCACACACCTCCATTCTGACTTCACACACCTTCATTTTATGACTTCACACACCTCCATTCTGTGACTTCTCACACCTCCATTCTATGACTTCACACTCTTCCATTGTGACGTCACACAACTCCATTCTATGTGTTCACACATCTCCATTCTATGATTTCACACACCACCATTCTGACTTCACACACCTCCATTTTATGACATCACAGACCTCGAATCTGTGACTTCACTCACCTCCACTCTATGACTTCACACTCCTCCATTCTATCACTTCCCACACCTCCTTTCTATGACTTCACCCACCTCAGTCTATGACTTCACGCACCTCCATTCTGACTTCACACACCTCCATTCTGTGACTTCACACACCTCCATTCTATGACTTCACACACCTCAATTCTGTGACTTGACACACCTCCATTCTGACTTCACACACTTCCATTCTATGATTTCACACACCTCCATTCTGACTTCACACAGCTCCATTCTATGAATTCACACACCTCCATTCTGTGACTTCACACACCTCCACTCTATGACTTCAAACACCTTAATTCTTACTTCACAAACATCCATTCTGTGACTTCACACACCTCCACCTCCATTCTGTGACTTCACACACCTTCATTCTGACTTCACACACCTCCATTATGTGACTTCACACACCTCATTTCTGTGACTTCACACACCTCCATTCTGACTTCACATACCTCCATTCTATGATTTCACACACCTCCATTCTATGACTTCACACACCTCCATTCTGTGACTTCACACACCACCTTTTTGACTTCACACACCTCCATTCTGTGACTTCACACACCTCCATTCTGTGACTTCGCACACCTCCGTTTTGACTTCACACACTTCCATTCTGTGACTTCACACACCTCCATTCTGTGACTTCACACACCTCTACTGTTTCACTTCACACACCTCCATTCTTTGACTTCACACACCTCCATTCCATGACTTCACACACCTCCATTCTATGAGTTCACACCCCTCCATTCTATATGTTCACAAACCTCCAATTTGACTTCACAAACCTCCATTCTATGACTTCACACACATTTATTCTTTCTTCAGAAACATCCATTCTCTGACTTCACACACCTCCATTCTATGACTTCACACACCTCAATTCTATGACTTCACACACCTCCATTCTATGACTTCACACACCTCCATTCTGTGGCTTCACACACCTACATTCTGAGTTCACACACTTCCATTCTGTGACTTCACACACCTCCATTCTGTGATTTCACACACCTCCAATCTGACTTAACACACCTCCATTGTATGACTTCACACACCTCCATTCGTTGACATCAAAAACTCCATTCTATGACTTCACACAACTCCATTTTGACTTCACACACCTCCAATCTATGAGTTCACTCACCTCCATTTTATGACTTCACACACCTCCATTCTATGACTTCACACGCCTCAATTCTATGACTTCACACACCTCCATTCTGTGACTTCACACACCTCCACTCTATGACTTCAAACACTTTAATTCTTACTTCACAAACATCCATTCTGTGACTTCACACACCTCCACCTCCATTCTGTCACTTCACACACCTTCATTCTGACTTCACACACCTCCATTCTGTGACTTCACACACCTCAATTCTGTGACTTCACACACCTCCATTCTGACTTCACATACCTCCATTCTATGATTTCACACACCTCCATTCTATGACTTCACACACCTCCATTCTGTGACTTCACACACCACCTTTTTGACTTCACACACCTCCATTCTGTGACTTCTCACACCTCCATTCTGTGACTTCACACACCTCTACTGTTTCACTTCACACACTTCCATTCTATGACTTCACACACATTTATTCTTTCTTCAGAAACATCCATTCTCTGACTTCACACACCTCCATTCTATGACTTCACACACCTCAATTCTATGACTTCACACACCTCCATTCTATGACTTCACACACCACAATTCTGTGACTTCACACACCTCCATTCTGAGTTCACACACCTCCTTTCTATGACTTCACACACTTCCATTCTATGACTTCACACACCTCCATTCTATGACTTCACACACCTCCATTCTGTGACTTCACACACCTCCACTCTATGACTTCAAACACCTTCATTCTTACTTCACAAACATCCATTCTGTGACTTCACACACCTCCATTCTGTGACTTCACACACCTTCATTCTGACTTCACACACCTCCATTCTGTGACTTCACACACCTCAATTCTGTGACTTCACACACCTCCATTCTGAATTCACATACCTCCATTCTATGCTTTCACACACCTCCATTCTATGACTTCACACACCTCCATTCTGTGACTTCACACACCACCTTTTTGACTTCACACACCTCCATTCTGTGACTTCACACACCTCCATTCTGTGACTTCACACACTTCCATTCTGTGACTTCACACACCTCCATTCTGTGACTTCACACACCTCTACTGTTTCACTTCACACACCTCCATTCTTTGACTTCACACACCTCCATTCCATGACTTCACACACCTCCATTCTATGAGTTCACACACCTCCATTCTATGAGTTCACACACCTCCAATTTGACTTCACACACCTCCATTCTATGACTTCACACACATTTATTCTTTCTTCAGAAACATCCATTCTCTGACTTCACACACCTCCATTCTATGACTTCACACACCTCAATTCTATGACTTCACACACCTCCATTCTATGACTTCACACACCACCATTCTGTGACTTCACACACCTCCACTCTATGACTTCAAACACCTTCATTCTTACTTCACAAACATCCATTCTGTGACTTCACACACCTCCATTCTATGAGTTCACACACCTCCATTCTGACTTCACACACCTCCATTCTATGTCTTCACACACCTCCGTTCTGACTTCACACAGCTCCATTCTGTGACTTCACAAAACTCCATTCTGTGATTTCACACACCTCCATACTATGACTTCACACACCTCCATCTATGACTTCACACACCTCCATTCTGAGTTCACACACCTCCATTCTGTGACTTCACACACCTCCATTCTGACTTCACACACCTTCATTTTATGACTTCACACACCTCCATTCTGTGACTTCTCACACCTCCATTCTATGACTTCACACTCTTCCATTGTGACGTCACACAACTCCATTCTATGTGTTCACACATCTCCATTCTATGATTTCACACACCTCCATTCTGACTTAACACACCTCCATTTTATGACATCACAGACCTCGAATCTGTGACTTCACTCACCTCCACTCTATGACTTCACACTCCTCCATTCTATGACTTCCCACAACTCCTTTCTATGACTTCACCCACCTCAGTCTATGACTTCACACACCTCCATTCTGACTTCACACACCTCCATTCTGTGACTTCACACACCTCCATTCTATGACTTCACACACCTCAATTCTGTGACTTGACACACCTCCATTCTGACTTCACACACTTCCATTCTATGATTTCACACACCTCCATTCTGACTTCACACAGCTCCATTCTATGAATTCACACACCTCCATTCTGTGACTTCACACAGCACCTTTTTGACTTCACACACATCCATTCTGTGACTTCACACACCACCTTTTTGACTTCACACACCTCCATTCTGTGACGTCACACACCTCCATTCTGTGACTTCACACACCTCCGTTTTGCCTTCACACACTTCAAATCTGGGACTTCACACACCTCTATTCTGTGCCTTCACACACCTCTATGGTTTCACTTCATGCACCTCCATTCTTTGACTTCACACACCGCCATTCCATGACTTCACAAACCTCCATTCTATGAGTGCACACACCTCCATTCTGTGAGTTCACACACCTCCAATTTGACTTCACACATCTCCATTCTATGACTTCACACACCTTCATTCTTACTTCAGAAACATCCATTCTCTGACTTCACACACCTCCATTCTATGACTTCACAAACCTCCATTCTGTGACTTCACACACCTCCATTCTGAGTTCACACACCTCCTTTCTATAACTTCACACACTTCCATTCTAGGACTTCACACACCTCCATTCTGTGGCTTCACACACCTACATTCTGAGTTCACACACCTCCATTCTGTGACTTCACACACCTCCATTCTGTGACTTCACACACCTCCATTCTGTGACTTCACACACCTCCATTCTGTGACTTCACACACCTCGATCCTATGACTTCACACACCTCCATTCTGTGAGTTCACAAACCTCCATTCTATGACTTCACACACCTCCATACTATGACTTCACACACCTCCATCTATGACTTCACACACCTCCATTCTGAGTTCACACACCTCCATTCTGTGACTTCACACACCTCCATTCTGACTTCACACACCTTCATTTTATGACTTCACACACCTCCATTCTGTGACTTCTCACACCTCCATTCTATGACTTCACACTCTTCCATTGTGACGTCACACAACTCCATTCTATGTGTTCACACATCTCCATTCTATGATTTCACACACCTCCATTCTGACTTAACACACCTCCATTTTATGCCATCACAGACCTCGAATCTGTGACTTAACTCACCTCCACTCTATGACTTCACACTCCTCCATTCTATGACTTCCCACAACTCATTTCTATGACTTCACCCAACTCAGTCTATGACTTCACACACCTCCATTCTGACTTCACACACCTCCATTCTGTGACTTCACACACCTCCATTCTATGACTTCACACACCTCAATTCTATGACTTCACACACCTCCATTCTGACTTCACACACTTCCATTCTATGATTTCACACACCTCCATTCTGACTTCACACCGCTCCATTCTATGAATTCACACACCTCCATTCTGTGACTTCACACAGCACCTTTTTGACTTCACACACATCCATTCTGTGACTTCACACACCACCTTTTTGACTTCACACACCTCCATTCTGTGACGTCACACACCTCCATTCTGTGACTTCACACACCTCCGTTTTGCCTTCACACATCTCTATGGTTTCACTTCATGCACCTCCATTCTTTGACTTCACACACCGCCATTCCATGACTTCACAAACCTCCATTCTATGAGTTCACACACCTCCAGTCTGTGAGTTCACACACCTCCAATTTGACTTCACACATCTCCATTCTATGACTTCACACACCTTCATTCTTTCTTCAGAAACATCCATTCTCTGACTTCACACACCTCCATTCTATGACTTCACAAACCTCCATTCTGTGACTTCACACACCTCCATTCTGAGTTCACACACCTCCTTTCTATGACTTCACACACTTCCATTCTATGACTTCACACACCTCCATTCTGTGGCTTCACACACCTACATTCTGAGTTCACACACCTCCATTCTGTGACTTCACACACCTCCATTCTGTGACTTCACACACCTCCATTCTGTGACTTCACACACCTCCATTCTGTGACTTCACACACCTCGATCCTATGACTTCACACACCTCCATTCTGTGAGTTCACAAACCTCCATTCTATGACTTCACACACCTCCATTCTGTGAGTTCACACACCTCCATTCTGAGTTCACACACCTCCATTCTATGACTTCACAAACCTCCATTCTGAGTTCACAGACCTCCATTCTATGACTTCACACACCTCCAATGTATGACTTCACTCACCTCCATTCTGACTTCACAAACCTCCATTCTGACTTCACACACCTTAATTCTGTGACTTCACACACCTCCATTCTGTGACTTCACACACCTCCATTCTATGATTTCACACACCTCCATTCGGTGGCTTCACACACCTACATTCTGAGTTTACAAACCTCCATTCTGTGACTTCTCACACCTCCACTCTATAACTTCAAAGACCTTCATTCTTACTTCACAAATATCCATTCTGTGACTTCACACAACTCCATTCTGTGACTTCATACACCTTCATTCTGACTTCACACACCTCCATTCTGTGACTTCATACACCTCAATTCTGTGACTTCATACACCTCCATTCTGACTTCACACACCTCCATTCTATGATTTCACACACCTCCATTCTATGACTTCACACACCTCCATTCTGTGACTTCACACACCACCTTTTTGACTTCACACACCTCCATTCTGTGACTTCACACACCTCCATTCTATGACTTCACACACCTCCGTTTTGACTTCACACACTTCCATTCTGTGACTTCACACACCTCCATTCTGTAACTTCACACACCTCTATTGTTTCACTTCACACACCTCCATTCTTTGACTTCACACACCTCCATTTCATGACTTCACACACCTCCATTCTATGAGTTCACACACCTCCAATTTGACTTCACACACCTCCATTCTGTGACTTCTCACACCTCCATTCTATGACTTCACACTCTTCCATTGTGACGTCACACAACTCCATTCTATGTGTTCACACATCTCCATTCTATGATTTCACACACCACCATTCTGACTTCACACACCTCCATTTTATGACATCACAGACCTCGAATCTGTGACTTCACTCACCTCCACTCTATGACTTCACAATCCTCCATTCTATGACTTCCCACACCTCCTTTCTATGACTTCACCCACCTCAGTCTATGACTTCACACACCTCCATTCTGACTTCACACACCTCCATTCTGTGACTTCACACACCTCCATTCTATGACTTCACACACCTCAATTCTGTGACTTGACACACCTCCATTCTGACTTCACACACTTCTATTCGATGATTTCACACACCTCCATTCTGACTTCACACAGCTCCATTCTATGAATTCACACACCTCCATTCTGTGACTTCACACACCTCCACTCTATGACTTCAAACACCTTAATTCTTACTTCACAAACATCCATTCTGTGACTTCACACACCTCCACCTCCATTCTGTGACTTCACACACCTTTATTCTGACTTCACACACCTCCATTCTGTGACTTCACACACCTCAATTCTATGATTTCACACACCTCCATTCTATGATTTCACACACCTCCATTCTATGACTTCACACACCTCCATTCTGTGACTTCACACACCACCTTTTTGACTTCACACACCTCCATTCTGTGACTTCACACACCTCCATTCTGTGACTTCACACACCTCCGTTTTGACTTCACACACTTCCATTCTGTGACTTCACACACCTCCATTCTGTGACTTCACACACCTCTACTGTTTCACTTCACACACCTCCATTCTTTGACTTCACACACCTCCATTTCGTGACTTCACACACCTCCATTCTATGAGTTCACACACCTCCATTCTATATGTTCACAAACCTCCAATTTGACTTCACACAACTCCATTCTATGACTTCACACACATTTATTCTTTCTTCAGAAACATCCATTCTCTGACTTCACACACCTCCATTCTATGCCTTCACACACCACCATTCTGTGACTTCACACACCTCCACTCTATGACTTCAAACACCTTCATTCTTACTTCACAAACATCCATTCTGTGACTTCACACACCTCCATTCTATGAGTTCACACACCTCCATTCTGACTTCAAACACCTCCATTCTATGTCTTCACACACCTCTGTTCTGACTTCACACAGCTCCATTCTGTGACTTCACAAAACTCCATTCTGTGATTTCACACACCTCCATACTATGACTTCACACACCTCCATCTATGACTTCACACACCTCCATTCTGAGTTCACACACCTCCATTCTGTGACTTCACACACCTCCATTCTGACTTCACACACCTTCATTTTATGACTTCACACACCTCCATTCTATGACTTCACACACCTCAATTCTATGACTTCACACACCTCCATTCTATGACTTCACAAACCACCATTCTGTGACTTCACACACCTCCACTCTATGACTTCAAACACCTTCATTCTTACTTCACAAACATCCATTCTGTGACTTCACACACCTCCATTCTATGAGTTAACACACCTCCATTCTGACTTCACACACCTCCATTCTATGTCTTCACACACCTCTGTTCTGACTTCACAGAGCTCCATTCTGTGACTTCACAAAACTCCATTCTGTGATTTCACACACCTCCATACTATGACTTCAACACCTCCATCTATGACTTCACACACCTCCATTCTGAGTTCTCACACCTCCATTCTGTGACTTCACACACCTCCATTCTGACTTCACACACCTTCATTTTATGACTTCACACACCTCCATTCTGTGACTTCTCACAGCTCCATTCTATGACTTCACACTCTTCCATTGTGACGTCACACAACTCCATTGTATGTGTTCACACATCTCCATTCTGTGATTTCACACACCTCCATTCTGACTTCACACACCTCCATTTTATGACTTCACACACCTCCATTCTGTGACTTCACTCACCTCCACTCTATGACTTCACACTCCTCCATTCTATGACTTCCCACACCTCCTTTCTATGACTTCACCCACCTCAGTCTATGACTTCACACACCTCCATTCTGACTTTACACACCTCCATTCTGTGACTTCACACACTTCCATTCTATGATTTCACACACCTCCATTCTGACTTCACACAGCTCCATTCTATGAATTCACACACCTCCATTCTGTGACTTCACACACCACCTTTTTGACTTCACACACCTCCATTCTGTGACGTCACACACCTCCATTCTGTGACTTCATACACCTCCGTTTTGCCTTCACACACCTCCATTCTATGACTTCACACACCTCCATTCTGTGACTTCACACAACTCGATCCTATGACTTCACACACTTCCATTCTATGAATTGACACACATCCATTCTGTCATTTCACACACCTCCATTCTATGACTTCACACACCTCCATTCTGTGATTTCACACACCTCCATTCTGAGTTCACACACCTCCATTCTATGACTTCACAAACCCCCATTCTGAGTTCACAGACCTCCATTCTATGACTTCACACACTTCCATTCTATGACTTCACACACCTCCATTCTGACTTCACACACCTCCATTCTGATTTCACACACTTCCATTCTATGACTTCACACACCTCTATTCTATGACTTCACACACCTCATTTCTGAGTGGACACACCTCCATTCTGTGATTTCACACACCTCCAATCTGACTTCACACACCTCCATTCTATGACTTCACACACCTCAATTCTATGACTTCACACACCTCCATTATCTGACTTCACACACCACCATTCTGTGACTTCACACACCTCCACTCTATGACTTCAAACACCTTCATTCTTACTTCACAAACATCCATTCTGTGACTTCACACACCTGCATTCTATGAGTTCACACACCTCCATTCTGACTTCACACACCTCCATTCTATGTCTTCACACACCTCCGTTCTGACTTCACACAGCTCCATTCTGTGACTTCACAAAACTCCATTCTGTGATTTCACACACCTCCATACTATGACTTCACACACCTCCATCTATGACTTCACACACCTCCATTCTGAGTTCACACACCTCCATTCTGTGACTTCACACACCTCCATTCTGACTTCACACACCTTCATTTTATGACTTCACACACCTCCATTCTGTGACTTCTCACACCTCCATTCTATGACTTCACACTCTTCCATTGTGACGTCACACAACTCCATTCTATGTGTTCACACATCTCCATTCTATGATTTCACACACCACCATTCTGACTTCACACACCTCCATTTTATGACATCACAGACCTCGAATCTATGACTTCACTCACCTCCACTCTATGACTTCACACTCCTCCATTCTATGACTTCCCACACCTCCTTTCTATGACTTCACCCACCTCAGTCTATGACTTCACACACCTCCATTCTGACTTCACACACCTCCATTCTGTGACTTCACACACCTCCATTCTATGACTTCACACACCTCAATTCTGTGACTTGACACACCTCCATTCTGACTTCACACACTTCCATTCTATGATTTCACACACCTCCATTCTGACTTCACACAGCTCCATTCTATGAATTCACACACCTCCATTCTGTGACTTCACACAGCACCTTTTTGACTTCACACACATCCATTCTGTGACTTCACACACCACCTTTTTGACTTCACACACCTCCATTCTGTGACGTCACACACCTCCATTCTGTGACTTCACACACCTCCGTTTTGCCTTCACACACTTCAAATCTGGGACTTCACACACCTCCATTCTGTGCATTCACACACCTCTATGGTTTCACTTCATGCACCTCCATTCTTTGACTTCACACACCGCCATTCCATGACTTCACAAACCTCCATTCTATGAGTTCACACACCTCCATTCTGTGAGTTCACACACCTCCAATTTGACTTCACACATCTCCATTCTATGACTTCACACACCTTCATTCTTACTTCAGAAACATCCATTCTCTGACTTCACACACCTCCATTCTATGACTTCAGAAACCTCCATTCTGTGACTTCACACACCTCCATTCTGAGTTCACACACCTCCTTTCTATGACTTCACACACTTCCATTCTATGACTTCACACACCTCCATTCTGTGGCTTCACACACCTACATTCTGAGTTCACACACCTCCATTCTGTGACTTCACACACCTCCATTCTGTGACTTCACACACCTCCATTCTGTGACTTCACACACCTCCATTCTGTGACTTCACACACCTCGATCCTATGACTTCACACACCTCCATTCTGTGAGTTCACAAACCTCCATTCTATGACTTCACACACCTCCATTCTGTGAGTTCACACACCTCCATTCTGAGTTCACACACCTCCATTCTATGACTTCACAAACCTCCATTCTGAGTTCACAGACCTCCATTCTATGACTTCACACACCTCCAATGTATGACTTCACTCACCTCCATTCTGACTTCACAAACCTCCATTCTGACATCACACACCTTAATTCTGTGACTTCACACACCTCCATTCTGTGACTTCACACACCTCCATTCTATGATTTCACACACCTCCATTCGGTGGCTTCACACACCTACATTCTGAGTTTACAAACCTCCATTCTGTGAAATCTCACACCTCCACTCTATAACTTCAAAGACCTTCATTCTTACTTCACAAACATCCATTCTGTGACTTCACACAACTCCATTCTGTGACTTCATACACCTTCATTCTGACTTCACACACCTCCATTCTGTGACTTCATACACCTCAATTCTGTGACTTCACACACCTCCATTCTGACTTCACACACCTCCATTCTATGATTTCACACACCTCCATTCTATGACTTCACACACCTCCATTCTGTGACTTCACACACCACCTTTTTGACTTCACACACCTCCATTCTGTGACTTCACACACCTCCATTCTATGACTTCACACACCTCCGTTTTGACTTCACACACTTCCATTCTGTGACTTCACACACCTCCATTCTGTGACTTCACACACCTCTATTGTTTCACTTCAAACACCTCCATTCTTTGACTTCACACACCTCCATTTCATGACTTCACACACCTCCATTCTATGAGTTCACACACCTCCAATTTGACTTCACACACCTCCATTCTGTGACTTCTCACACCTCCATTCTATGACTTCACACTCTTCCATTGTGACGTCACACAACTCCATTCTATGTGTTCACACATCTCCATTCTATGATTTCACACACCACCATTCTGACTTCACACACCTCCATTTTATGACATCACAGACCTCGAATCTGTGACTTCACTCACCTCCACTCTATGACTTCACAATCCTCCATTCTATGACTTCCCACACCTCCTTTCTATGACTTCACCCACCTCAGTCTATGACTTCACACACCTCCATTCTGACTTCACACACCTCCATTCTGTGACTTCACACACCTCCATTCTATGACTTCACACACCTCAATTCTGTGACTTGACACACCTCCATTCTGACTTCACACACTCCTATTCGATGATTTCACACACCTCCATTCTGACTTCACACAGCTCCATTCTATGAATTCACACATCTCCATTCTGTGACTTCACACACCTCCACTCTATGACTTCAAACACCTTAATTCTTACTTCACAAACATCCATTCTGTGACTTCACACACCTCCACCTCCATTCTGTGACTTCACACCCCTTTATTCTGACTTCACACACCTCCATTCTGTGACTTCACACACCTCCACTCTATGACTTCAAACACCTTCATTCTTACTTCACAAACATCCATTCTGTGACTTCACACACCTCCATTCTATGAGTTCACACACCTCCATTCTGACTTCAAACACCTCCATTCTATGTCTTCACACACCTCTGTTCTGACTTCACACAGCTCCATTCTGTGACTTCACAAAACTCCATTCTGTGATTTAACACACCTCCATACTATGACTTCACACACCTCCATCTATGACTTCACACACCTCCATTCTGAGTTCACACACCTCCATTCTGTGACTTCACACACCTCCATTCTGACTTCACACACCTTCATTTTATGACTTCACACACCTCCATTCTATGACTTCACACACCTCAATTCTATGACTTCACACACCTCCATTCTATGACTTCACAAACCACCATTCTGTGACTTCACACACCTCCACTCTATGACTTCAAACACCTTCATTCTTACTTCACAAACATCCATTCTGTGACTTCACACACCTCCATTCTATGAGTTAACACACCTCCATTCTGACTTCACACACCTCCATTCTATGTCTTCACACACCTCTGTTCTGACTTCACAGAGCTCCATTCTGTGACTTCACAAAACTCCATTCTGTGATTTCACACACCTCCATACTATGACTTCAACACCTCCATCTATGACTTCACACACCTCCATTCTGAGTTCACACACCTCCATTCTGTGACTTCACACACCTCCATTCTGACTTCACACACCTTCATTTTATGACTTCACACACCTCCATTCTGTGACTTCTCACACCTCCATTCTATGACTTCACACTCTTCCATTGTGACGTCACACAACTCCATTCTATGTGTTCACACATCTCCATTCTGTGATTTCACACACCTCCATTCTGACTTCACACACCTCCATTTTATGACTTCACACACCTCCATTCTGTGACTTCACTCACCTCCACTCTATGACTTCACACTCCTCCATTCTATGACTTCCCACACCTCCTTTCTATGACTTCACCCACCTCAGTCTATGACTTCACACACCTCCATTCTGACTTCACACACCTCCATTCTGTGACTTCACACACCTCCATTCTATGACTTCACACACCTCAATTCTGTGACTTGACACACCTCCATTCTGACTTCACACACTTCCATTCTATGATTTCACACACCTCCATTCTGACTTCACACAGCTCCATTCTATGAATTCACACACCTAAATTCTGTGACTTCACACACCACTTTTTGACTTCACACACCTCCATTCTGTGACGTCACACACCTCCATTCTGTGACTTCACACACCTCCGTTTTGCCTTCACACACTTCCAATCTGGGACTTCAAACACCTCCATTCTGTGACTTCACACATCTATTGTTTCACTTCACACACCTCCATTCTTTGACTTCACACACCGCCATTCCATGACTTCACAAACCTCCATTCTGAATTCACACACCTCCATTCTGTGACTTCACACACCTCCATTCTTCCTTCACACACCTCCATTCTATGACTTCACACCTAAATTCTGTGACTTGACACACCTCCATTCTGACTTCACACACTTCCATTCTATGATTTCACACACCTCCATTCTGATTTCACACAGCTCCATTCTATGAATTCACACACCTCCATTCTGTGACTTCACACACCTCCACTCTATGACTTCAAACACCTTAATTCTTACTTCACAAACATCCATTCTGTGACTTCACACACCTCCACCTCCATTCTGTGACTTCACACACCTCCATTCTGTGACATCACACACCTCAATTCTGACTTCACACACCTCCATTCTGTGACTTCACACACCTCCATTCTATGACTTCACACACCTAAATTCTGTGACTAGACACACCTCCATTCTGACTTCACACACTTCGATTCTATGATTTCACACACCTCCATTCTGACTTCACACACTTCCATTCTATGATTTCACACACCTCCATTCTGACTTCACACACTTCCTTTCTATGACTTCACACACCTCCATTCTGTGGCTTCACACACCTCCATTCTGAGTTCCCACACCTCCATTCTGTGACTTCACACACCTCCATTCTGTGACTTCACACACCTCCATTCTGTGACTTCACACACCTCGATCCTATGACTTCACACACTTCCATTCTATGAATTCACACACCTCCATTCTGTGATTTCACACACCTCCATTCTATGACTTCACACACCTCCATTCTGTGACTTCACACACCTCCATTCTGTGACTTCACACACCACCTTTTTGACTTCACACACCTCCATTCTGTGACTTCACACACCTCCATTCTGTGACTTCACACACTTCCATTCTGTGACTTCACACACCTCCATTCTGTGACTTCACACACCTCTACTGTTTCACTTCACACACCTCCATTCTTTGACTTCACACACCTCCATTCCATGACTTCACACACCTCCATTCTATGAGTTCACACACCTCCATTCTATATGTTCACACACCTCCAATTTGACTTCACACACCTCCATTCTATGACTTCACACACATTTATTCTTTCTTCAGAAACATCCATTCTCTGACTTCACACACCTCCATTCTATGACTTCACACACCTCAATTCTATGACTTCACAAACCTACATTCTATGACTTCACACACCACCATTCTGTGACTTCACACACCTCCATTCTGTGACTTCACACACCAACTATTTGATTTCACACACCTCCATTCTGTGACGTCACACACCTCCATTCTGTGACTTCACACACCAACTTTTTGATTTCACACACCTCCATTCTGTGACGTCACACACCTCCATTCTGTGACTTCACACACCTCCGTTTTGCCTTCACACACTTCCAATCTGGGACTTCACACACCTCCATTCTGTGACTTCACACACCTCTATTGTTTCACTTCACACACCTCCATTCTTTGACTTCACACACCGCCATTCCATGACTTCACAAACCTCCATTCTATGAGTTCACACACCTCTATTCTATGAGTTCACACACCTCCAATTTGACTTCACACATCTCCATTCTATGACTTCACACACCTTCATTCTTACTTCAGAAACATCCATCCTCTGACTTCACACACCTCCATTCTATGACTTCACAAACCTCCATTCTGTGACTTCACACACCTCCATTCTGAGTTCACACACCTCCTTTCTATGACTTCACACACTTCCATTCTATGACTTCACACACCTCCATTCTGTGGCTTCACACACCTACATTCTGAGTTCACACACCTCCATTCTGTGACTTCACACACCTCCATTCTGTGACTTCACACACCTCCATTCTGTGACTTCACACACCTCCATTCTGTGACTTCACACACCTCCGTTTTGACTTCACACACTTCCATTCTGTGACTTCACACACCTCCATTCTGTGACTTCACACACCTCTACTGTTTCACTTCACACACCTCCATTCTTTGACTTCACACACCTCCATTCCATGACTTCACACACCTCCATTCTATGAGTTCACACACCTCCATTCTATATGTTCACAAACCTCCAATTTGACTTCACACACCTCCATTCTATGACTTCACACACATTTATTCTTTCTTCAGAAACATCCATTCTCTGACTTCACACACGTCCATTCTATGACTTCACACACCTCAATTCTATGACTTCACACACCTCCATTCTATGACTTCACACACCACCATTCTGTGACTTCACACACCTCCACTCTATGACTTCAAACACCTTCATTCTTACTTCACAAACATCCATTCTGTGACTTCACACACCTCCATTCTATGAGTTCACACAACTCAATTCTGACTTCACACACCTCCATTCTATGTCTTCACACACCTCTGTTCTGACTTCACACAGCTCCATTCTGTGACTTCACAAAACTCCATTTTGTGATTTCACACACCTCCATACTATGACTTCACACACCTCCATCTATGACTTCACACATCTCCATTCTGAGTTCACACACCTCCATTCTGTGACTTCACACACCTCCATTCTGACTTCACACACCTTCATTTTATGACTTCACACACCTCCATTCTGTGACTTCTCACACCTCCATTGTATGACTTCACACTCTTCCATTGTGACGTCACACAACTCCATTCTATGTGTTCACACATCTCCATTCTATGATTTCACACACCTCCATTCTGACTTCACACACCTCCATTTTATGACTTCACACACCTCCATTCTGTGACTTCACTCACCTCCACTCTATGACTTCACACTCCTCCATTCTATGACTTCCCAGACCTCCTTTCTATGACTTCACCCACCTCAGTCTATGACTTCACACACCTCCATTCTGACTTCACACACCTCCATTCTGTGACTTCACACACCTCCATTCTATGACTTCACACACCTCAATTCTGTGACTTGACACACCTCCATTCTGACTTCACACACTTCCGTTCTATGATTTCACACACCTCCATTCTGACTTCACACAGCTCCATTCTATGAATTCACACACCTCCATTCTGTGACTTCACACACCACCTTTTTACTTCACACACCTCCATTCTGTGACGTCACACACCTCCATTCTGTGACTTCACACCCCTCCGTTTTGCCTTCACACACTTCCAATCTGGGACTTCAAACACCTCCATTCTGTGACTTCACACATCTATTGTTTCACTTCACACACCTCCATTCTTTGACTTCACACACCGCCATTCCATGACTTCACAAACCTCCATTCTGAATTCACACACCTCCATTCTGTGACTTCACACACCTCCATTCTTCCTTCACACACCTCCATTCTATGACTTCACACACTTCCTTTCTATGACTTCACACCTCCATTCTGTGGCTTCACACACCTCCATTCTGAGTTCACACACCTCCATTCTGTGACTTCACACACCTCCATTCTATGACTTCACACACCTCCATTCTGTGACTTCAAACACCTCCATTCTGAGTTAACACACCTCCATTCTATGACTTCACAAACCCCCATTCTGAGTTCACAGACCTCCATTCTATGACTTCACACACTTCCATTCTATGACTTCACACACCTCCATTCTGACTTCACACACCTCCATTCTGACTTCACACACCTCAGTTCTTTGACTTCACACACCTCAATTCTATGATTTCCCACACTTCCATTCTATGACTTCACACACCTCAATTCTATGACTTCACACACCTCATTTCTGAGTGGACACACCTCCATTCTGTGATTTCACACACCTCCAATCTGATTTCACACACCTCCATTCTATGACTTCACACACCTCAATTCTATGACTTCACACACCTCCATTCTCTGACTTCACACACCACCATTCTGTGACTTCACACACCTCCACTCTATGACTTCAAACACCTTCATTCTTACTTCACAAACATCCATTCTGTGACTTCACACACCTCCATTCTATGAGTTCACACACCTCCATTCTGACTTCACAAACCTCCATTCCATGTCTTCACACACCTCCGTTCTGACTTCACACAGCTCCATTCTTTGACTTCACAAAACTCCATTCTGTGATTTCACACACCTCCATACTATGACTTCACACACCTCCATCTATGACTTCACACACCTCCATTCTGAGTTCACACACCTCCATTCTGTGACTTCACACACCTCCATTCTGACTTCACACACCTTCATTTTATGACTTCACACACCTCCATTCTGTGACTTCTCACACCTCCATTCTATGACTTCACACTCTTCCATTGTGACGTCACACAACTCCATTCTATGTGTTCACACATCTCCATTCTATGATTTCACACACCACCATTCTGACTTCACACACCTCCATTTTATGACATCACAGACCTCGAATCTATGACTTCACTCACCTCCACTTTATGACTTCACACTCCTCCATTCTATGACTTCGCACACCTCCTTTCTAAGACTTCACCCACCTCAGTCTATGACTTCACACACCTCCATTCTGACTTCACACACCTCCATTCTGTGACTTCACACACCTCCATTCTATGACTTCACACACCTAAATTCTGTGACTTGACACACCTCCATTCTGACTTCACACACTTCCATTCTATGAATTCACACACCTCCATTCTGTGACTTCACACACCTCCACTTTATGACTTCAAACACCTTAATTCTTACTTCACAAACATCCATTCTGTGACTTCACACACCTCCACCTCCATTCTGTGACTTCACACACCTTCATTCTGACTTCACACACCTCCATTCTGTGACTTCACACACCTCAATTCTGACTTCACACACCTCCATTCTGTGACTTCACACACCTCCATTCTATGACTTCACACACCTAAATTCTGTGACTTGACACACCTCCATTCTGACTTCACACACTTCCATTCTATGATTTCACACACCTCCATTCTGACTTCACACACTTCCTTTCTATGACTTCACACACCTCCATTCTGTGGCTTCACACACCTCCATTCTGAGTTCACACACCTCCATTCTGTGACTTCACACACCTCCATTCTGTGACTTCACACACTTCCATTCTGTGACTTCACACACCTCGATCCTATGACTTCACACACTTCCATTCTATGAATTCACACACCTCCATTCTGTGATTTCACACACCTCCATTCTATGACTTCACACACCTCCATTCTGTGACTTCACACACCTCCATTCTGAGTTCACACACCTCCATTCTATGACTTCACACACCTCCATTCTGTGACTTCACACACCACCTTTTTGACTCACACACCTCCATTCTGTGACTTCACACACCTCCATTCTGTGACTTCACACACTTCCATTCTGTGACTTCACACACCTC
This sequence comes from Megascapheus bottae, assembly GCA_024803745.1. NCBI lineage: Eukaryota > Metazoa > Chordata > Mammalia > Rodentia > Geomyidae > Megascapheus > Megascapheus bottae. Next base: position 776,660 of record JANJXV010000339.1, read on the forward strand.
CATTCTGTGACTTCACACACCTCTACTGTTTCACTTCACACACCTCCATTCTTTGACTTCACACACCTCCTTTCCATGACTTCACACACCTCCATTCTATGAGTTCACACACCTCCATTCTATATGTTCACACACCTCCAATTTGACTTCACACACCTCCATTCTATGACTTCTCACACATTTATTCTTTCTTCAGAAACATCCATTCTCTGACTTCACACACCTCCATTCTATGACTTCACAAACCTCCATTCTGTGACTTCACACACCTCCATTCTGAGTTCACACACCTCCTTTCTATGACTTCACACACTTCCATTCTATGACTTCACACACCTCCATTCTGTGGCTTCACACACCTACATTCTGAGTTCACACACCTCCATTCTGTGACTTCACACACCTCCATTCTGTGACTTCACACACCTCCATTCTGTGACTTCACACACCTCGATCCTATGACTTCACACACCTCCATTCTGTGAGTTCACAAACCTCCATTCTATGACTTCACACACCTCCATTCTGTGAGTTCACACACCTCCATTCTGAGTTCACACACCTCCATTCTATGACTTCACAAACCTCCATTCTGAGTTCATAGACCTCCATTCTATGACTTCACACATCTCCATTGTATGACTTCACTCACTTCCATTCTGACTTCACAAACCTCCATTCTGACTTCACACACCTCAATTCTGTGACTTCACACACCTCCATTCTATGATTTCACACACTACCATTCTATGACTTCACACACCTCCATTCTGTGGCTTCACACACCTACATTCTGAGTTTACACACCTCCATTCTGTGACTTCACACAACTCCATTCTGTGACTTCATACACCTTCATTCTGACTTCACACACCTCCATTCTGTGACTTCATACACCTAAATTCTGTGACTTCACACACCGCCATTCTGACTTCACACACCTCCATTCTATGATTTCACACACCTCCATTCTATGACTTCACACACCTCCATTCTGTGACTTCACACACCACCTTTTTGACTTCACACACCTCCATTCTGTGACTTCACACACCTCCATTCTATGACTTCACACACCTCCGTTTTGACTTCACACACTTCCATTCTGTGACTTCACATACCTCCATTCTGTGACTTCACACACCTCTATTGTTTCACTTCACACACCTCCATTCTTTGACTTCACACACCTCCATATCATGACTTCACACACCTCCATTCTATGAGTTCACACATATCCAATTTGACTTCACACACCTCCATTTTATGACTTCACACAACTTCATTCTTACTTCAGAAACATCCATTCTCTGACTTCACACACCTCCACTCTATGACTTCACAAACCTCCATTCTGTGAATTCACACACCTCCATTCTGAATTCGCACACCTCCATTCTGCGACTTCACACACCTCCATTCTGTGACTTCACACACCTCCAGTCTATGACTTCAAACACCTTCATTCTTACTTCACAAACATCCATTCTGTGACTTCACACACCTCCATTCTGTGACTTCACACACCTTCATTCTGACTTCACACACCTCCATTCTGTGACTTCACACACTACCTTTTTGACTTCACACACCTCCATTCTGTGACCTCACACACCTTCATTTTATGACTTCACACACCTCCATTCTATGACTTCACACACCTCAGTTCTATGACTTCACACACCTCCATTCTATGACTTCACACACCACCATTCTGTGACTTCACACACCCCCACTCTATGACTTCAAACACCTTCATTCTTACTTCACAAACATCCATTCTGTGACTTCCCACATCTCCATTCTATGAGTTAGCACACCTCCATTCTGACTTCACACACCTCCATTCTATGTCTTCACACACCTCTGTTCTGACTTCACAGAGCTCCATTCTGTGACTTCACAAAACTCCATTCTGTGATTTCACACACCTCCATACTATGACTTCAACACCTCCATCTATGACTTCACACACCTCCATTCTGAGTTCACACACCTCCATTCTGTGACTTCACACACCTCCATTCTGACTTCACACACCTTCATTTTATGACTTCACACACCTCCATTCTGTGACTTCTCACACCTCCATTCTATGACTTCACACTCTTCCATTGTGACGTCACACAACTCCATTCTATGTGTTCACACATCTCCATTCTATGATTTCACACACCACCATTCTGACTTCACACACCTCCATTTTATGACATCACAGACCTCGAATCTATGACTTCACTCACCTCCACTCTATGACTTCACACTCCTCCATTCTATGACTCCCACACCTCCTTTCTATGACTTCACCCACCTCAGTCTATGACTTCACACACCTCCATTCTGACTTCACACACCTCCATTCTGTGACTTCACACACCTCCATTCTATGACTTCACACACCTAAATTCTGTGACTTGACACACCTCCATTCTGACTTCACGCACTTCCATTCTATGATTTCACACACCTCCATTCTGACTTCACACAGCTCCATTCTATGAATTCACACACCTCCATTCTGTGACTTCACACACCTCCACTCTATGACTTCAAACACCTTAATTCTTACTTCACAAACATCCATTCTGTGACTTCACACACCTCCACCTCCATTCTGTGACTTCACACCCCTTCATTCTGACTTCACACACCTCCATTCTGTGACTTCACACACCTCAATTCTGTGACTTCACACACCTCCATTCTGACTTCACACACCTCCATTCTGTGACTTCACACACCACCTTTTTGACTTCACACACCTCCATTCTGTGACTTCACACACCTCCATTCTGTGACTTCACACACTTCCATTCTGTGACTTCACACACCTCCATTCTGTGACATCACACACCTCTACTCTTTCACTTCACACACCTCCATTCTTTGACTTCACACACCTCCATTCCATGACTTCACACACCTCCATTCTATGAGTTCACACACCTCCATTCTATATGTTCACACACCACCAATTTGACTTCACACACCTCCATTCTATGACTTCACACACATTTATTCTTTCTTCAGAAACATCCATTCTCTGACTTCACACACCTCCATTCTATGACTTCACACACCTCATTCTATGACTTCACACACCTCCATTCTATGACTTCACACACCACCATTCTGTGACTTCACACACCTCCATTCTGTGACTTCACACACCAACTATTTGATTTCACACACCTCCATTCTGTGATGTCACACACCTCCATTCTGTGACTTCACACACCAACTTTTTGATTTCACACACCTCCATTCTGTGACGTCACACACCTCCATTCTGTGACTTCACACACCTCCGTTTTGCCTTCACACACTTCCAATCTGGGACTTCACACACCTCCATTCTGTGACTTCACACACCTCTATTGTTTCACTTCACACACCTCCATTCTTTGACTTCACACACCGCCATTCCATGACTTCACAAACCTCCATTCTATGAGTTCACACACCTCCATTCTATGAGTTCACACACCTCCAATTTGACTTCACACATCTCCATTCTATGACTTCACACACCTTCATTCTTACTTCAGAAACATCCATTCTCTGACTTCACACACCTCCATTCTATGACTTCACAAACCTCCATTCTGTGACTTCACACACCTCCATTCAGAGTTCACACACCTCCTTTCTATGACTTCACACACTTCCATTCTATGACTTCACACACCTCCATTCTGTGGCTTCACACACCTACATTCTGGTTTCACACACCTCCATTCTGTGACTTCACACACCTCCATTCTCTGACTTCACACACCTCCATTCTGTGACTTCACACACCTCCATTCTGTGACTTCACACACCTCCGTTTTGACTTCACACACTTCCATTCTGTGCCTTCACACACCTCCATTCTGTGACTTCACACACCTCTACTGTTTCACTTCACACACCTCCATTCTTTGACTTCACACACCTCCATTCCATGACTTCACACACCTCCATTCTATGAGTTCACACACCTCCATTCTATATGTTCACAAATCTCCAATTTGACTTCACACACCTCTATTCTATGACTTCACACACATTTATTCTTTCTTCAGAAACATCCATTCTCTGACTTCACACACGTCCATTCTATGACTTCACACACCTCAATTCTATGACTTCACACACCTCCATTCTATGACTTCACACACCACCATTCTGTGACTTCACACACCTCCACTCTATGACTTCAAACACCTTCATTCTTACTTCACAAACATCCATTCTGTGACTTCACACACCTCAATTCTATGAGTTCACACACCTGCATTCTGACTTCACACACCTCCATTCTATGTCTTCACACACCTCTGTTCTGACTTCACACAGCTCCATTCTGTGACTTCACAAAACTCCATTCTGTGATTTCACACACCTCCATACTATGACTTCACACACCTCCATCTATGACTTCACACACCTCCATTCTGAGTTCACACACCTCCATTCTGTGACTTCACACACCTCCATTCTGACTTCACACACCTTCATTTTATGACTTCACACACCTCCATTCTGTGACTTCTCACACCTAAATTCTATGACTTCACACTCTTCCTTTGTGACGTCACACAACTCCATTCTATGTGTTCACACATCTCCATTCTATGATTTCACACACCTCCATTCTGACTTCACACACCTCCATTTTATGACTTCACACACCTCCATTCTGTGACTTCACTCACCTCCACTCTATGACTTCACACTCCTCCATTCTATGACTTCCCACACCTCCTTTCTATGACTTCACCCACCTCAGTCTATGACTTCACACACCTCCATTCTGACTTCACACACCTCCATTCTGTGACTTCACACACCTCCATTCTATGACTTCACACACCTCAATTCTGTGACTTGACACACCTCCATTCTGACTTCACACACTTCCATTCTATGATTTCACACACCTCCATTCTGACTTCACACAGCTCCATTCTATGAATTCACACACCTCCATTCTGTGACTTCACACACCACCTTTTTACTTCACACACCTCCATTCTGTGACGTCACACACCTCCATTCTGTGACTTCACACATCTATTGTTTCACTTCACACACCTCCATTCTTTGACTTCACACACCGCCATTCCATGACTTCACAAACCTCCATTCTGAATTCACACACCTCCATTCTGTGACTTCACACACCTCCATTCTTCCTTCACACACCTCCATTCTATGACTTCACACACTTCCTTTCTATGACTTCACACACCTCCATTCTATGACTTCACACACCTCCATTCTGTGACTTCACACACCTCCATTCTGTGACTTCACACACCTCGATCCTATGACTTCACACACTTCCATTCTATGAATTCACACACCTCCATTCTGTGATTTCACACACCTCCATTCTATGACTTCACACACCTCCATTCTGTGACTTCAAACACCTCCATTCTGAGTTAACACACCTCCATTCTATGACTTCACAAACCCCCATTCTGAGTTCACAGACCTCCATTCTATGACTTCACACACTTCCATTCTATGACTTCACACACCTCCATTCTGACTTCACACACCTCCATTATGACTTCACACACCTCAGTTCTTTGACTTCACACACCTCAATTCTATGATTTCCCACACTTCCATTCTATGACTTCACACACCTCAATTCTATGACTTCACACACCTCATTTCTGAGTGGACACACCTCCATTCTGTGATTTCACACACCTCCAATCTGACTTCACACACCTCCATTCTATGACTTCACACACCTCAATTCTATGACTTCACACACCTCCATTCTCTGACTTCACACAGCACCATTCTGTGACTTCACACACCTCCACTCTATGACTTCAAACACCTTCATTCTTACTTCACAAACATCCATTCTGTGACTTCACACACCTCCATTCTATGAGTTCACACACCTCCATTCTGACTTCACAAACCTCCATTCTATGTCTTCACACACCTCCGTTCTGACTTCACACAGCTCCATTCTGTGACTTCACAAAACTCCATTCTGTGATTTCACACACCTCCTTACTATGACTTCACACACCTCCATCTATGACTTCACACACCTCCATTCTGACATCACACACCTTCATTTTATGACTTCACACACCTCCATTCTGTGACTTCTCACACCTCCATTCTATGACTTCACACTCTTCCATTGTGACGTCACACAACTCCATTCTATGTGTTCACACATCTCCATTCTATGATTTCACACACCACCATTCTGACTTCACACACCTCCATTTTATGACATCACAGACCTCGAATCTATGACTTCACTCACCTCCACTCTATGACTTCACACTCCTCCATTCTATGACTTCCCACACCTCCTTTCTATGACTTCACCCACCTCAGTCTATGACTTCACACACCTCCATTCTGACTTCACACACCTCCATTCTGTGACTTCACACACCTCCATTCTACGACTTCACACACCTAAATTCTGTGACTTGACACACCTCCATTCTGACTTCACACACTTCCATTCTATGAATTCACACACCTCCATCCTGTGACTTCACATACCTCCACTCTATGACTTCAAACACCTTAATTCTTACTTCACAAACATCCATTCTGTGACTTCACACACCTCCACCTCCATTCTGTGACTTCACACACCTTCATTCTGACTTCACACACCTCCATTCTGTGACTTCACACACCTCAATTATGACTTCACACACCTCCATTCTGTGACTTCACACACCTCCATTCTATGACTTCACACACCTAAATTCTGTGACTTGACACACCTCCATTCTGACTTCACACACTTCCATTCTGTGTTTTCACACACCTCCATTCTGACTTCACACACTTCCATTCTATGGTTTCACACACCTCCATTCTGACTTCACACACTTCCTTTCTATGACTTCACACACCTCCATTCTGTGGCTTCACACACCTCCATTCTGAGTTCACACACCTCCATTCTGTGACTTCACACACCTCCATTCTGTGACTTCACACACCACCTTTTTGACTTCACACACCTCCATTCTGTGACTTCACACACCTCCATTCTGTGACTTCACACACCACCTTTTTGACTTCACACACCTCCATTCTGTGACTTCACACACCTCCATTCTGTGACTTCACACACTTCCATTCTGTGACTTCACACACCTCCATTCTGTGACTTCACACACCTCTACTGTTTCACTTCACACACCTCCATTCTTTGACTTCACACACCTCCATTCCATGACTTCACACACCTCCATTCTATGAGTTCACACACCTCCATTCTATATGTTCACACACCTCCAATTTGACTTCACACACCTCCATTCTATGACTTCACACACCTCCATTCTGTGACTTCAAACACCTCCATTCTGAGTTAACACACCTCCATTCTATGACTTCACAAACCCCCATTCTGAGTTCACAGACCTCCATTCTATGACTTCACACACTTCCATTCTATGACTTCACACACCTCCATTCTGACTTCACACACCTCCATTCTGACTTCACACACCTCAGTTCTTTGACTTCACACACCTCCATTCTATGATTTCACACACTTCCATTCAATGACTTCACACACCTTCATTCTATGACTTCACACACCTCATTTCTGAGGGGACACACCTCCATTCTGTGATTTCACACACCTCCAATCTGACTTCACACACCTCCATTCTATGACTTCACACACCTCAATTCTATGACTTCACACACCTCCATTCTATGACTTCACACACCACCATTCTGTGACTTCACACACCTCCACTCTATGACTTCAAACACCTTCATTCTTACTTCACAAACATCCATTCTGTGACTTCACACACCTCCATTCTATGAGTTCACACACCTCCGTTCTGACTTCACACAGCTCCATTCTGTGACTTCACAAAACTCCATTCTGTGATTTCACACACCTCCATACTATGACTTCACACACCTCCATCTATGACTTCACACACCTCCATTCTGAGTTCACACACCTCCCTTCTGTGACTTCACACACCTCCATTCTGACTTCACACACCCTCATTTTATGACTTCACACACCTCCATTCTGTGACTTCTCACACCTCCATTCTATGACTTCACACTCTTCATTGTGACATCACACAACTCCATTCTATGTGTTCAAACATCTCCATTCTATGATTTCACACACCACCATTCTGACTTCACACACCTCCATTTTATGACATCACAGACCTCGAATCTATGACTTCACTCACCTCCACTCCATGACTTCAAACACCGTAATTCCTACTTCACAAACATCCATTCTGTGACTTCACACACCTCCACCTCCATTCTGTGACTTCACACACCTTCATTCTTACTTCACACACCTCCATTCTGTGACTTCACAAACCTCAATTCTGTGACTTCACACACCTCCATTCTGACTTCACATACCTCCATTCTATGATTTCACACACCTCCATTCTATGACTTCACACACCTCCATTCTGTGACTTCACACACCACCTTTTTGACTTCACACTCCTCCATTCTGTGACTTCACACACCTCCATTCTGTGACTTCACACACCTCTACTTTTTCACTTCACACACCTCCATTCTTTGACTTCACACACCTCCATTCCATGACTTCACACACCTCCATTCTATGACTTCACACACCTCAATTCTGTGACTTGACACACCTCCATTCTGACTTCACACACTTCCATTCTATGATTTCACACACCTCCATTCTGACTTCACACAGCTCCATTCTATGAATTCACACACCTCCATTCTGTGACTTCACACACCACCTTTTTACTTCACACACCTCCATTCTGTGACGTCACACACCTCCATTCTGTGACTTCACACATCTATTGTTTCACTTCACACACCTCCATTCTTTGACTTCACACACCGCCATTCCATGACTTCACAAACCTCCATTCTGAATTCACACACCTCCATTCTGTGACTTCACACACCTCCATTCTTCCTTCACACACCTCCATTCTATGACTTCACACACTTCCTTTCTATGACTTCACACACCTCCATTCTATGACTTCACACACCTCCATTCTGTGACTTCACACACCTCCATTCTGTGACTTCACACACCTCGATCCTATGACTTCACACACTTCCATTCTATGAATTCACACACCTCCATTCTGTGATTTCACACACCTCCATTCTATGACTTCACACACCTCCATTCTGTGACTTCAAACACCTCCATTCTGAGTTAACACACCTCCATTCTATGACTTCACAAACCCCCATTCTGAGTTCACAGACCTCCATTCTATGACTTCACACACTTCCATTCTATGACTTCACACACCTCCATTCTGACTTCACACACCTCCATTCTGACTTCACACACCTCAGTTCTTTGACTTCACACACCTCAATTCTATGATTTCCCACACTTCCATTCTATGACTTCACACACCTCAATTCTATGACTTCACACACCTCATTTCTGAGTGGACACACCTCCATTCTGTGATTTCACACACCTCCAATCTGACTTCACACACCTCCATTCTATGACTTCACACACCTCAATTCTATGACTTCACACACCTCCATTCTCTGACTTCACACAGCACCATTCTGTGACTTCACACACCTCCACTCTATGACTTCAAACACCTTCATTCTTACTTCACAAACATCCATTCTGTGACTTCACACACCTCCATTCTATGAGTTCACACACCTCCATTCTGACTTCACAAACCTCCATTCTATGTCTTCACACACCTCCGTTCTGACTTCACACAGCTCCATTCTGTGACTTCACAAAACTCCATTCTGTGATTTCCCACACCTCCATACTATGACTTCACACACCTCCATCTATGACTTCACACACCTCCATTCTGAGTTCACACACCTCCATTCTGTGACTTCACACACCTCCATTCTGACATCACACACCTTCATTTTATGACTTCACACACCTCCATTCTGTGACTTCTCACACCTCCATTCTATGACTTCACACTCTTCCATTGTGACGTCACACAACTCCATTCTATGTGTTCACACATCTCCATTCTATGATTTCACACACCACCATTCTGACTTCACACACCTCCATTTTATGACATCACAGACCTCGAATCTATGACTTCACTCACCTCCACTCTATGACTTCATACTCCTCCATTCTATGACTTCCCACACCTCCTTTCTATGACTTCACCCACCTCAGTCTATGACTTCACACACCTCCATTCTGACTTCACACACCTCCATTCTGTGACTTCACACACCTCCATTCTACGACTTCAAACACCTTAATTCTTACTTCACAAACATCCATTCTGTGACTTCACACACCTCCACCTCCATTCTGTGACTTCACACACCTTCATTCTGACTTCACACACCTCCATTCTGTGACTTCACACACCTCAATTATGACTTCACACACCTCCATTCTGTGACTTCACACACCTCCATTCTGTGACTTCACACACCTCAATTATGACTTCACACACCTCCATTCTGACTTCACACACTTCCATTCTGTGTTTTCACACACCTCCATTCTGACTTCACACACTTCCATTCTATAATTTCACACACCTCCATTCTGACTTCACACACTTCCTTTCTATGACTTCACACACCTCCATTCTGTGGCTTCACACACCTCCATTCTGAGTTCACACACCTCCATTCTGTGACTTCACACACCTCCATTCTGTGACTTCACACACCTCCATTCTGTGACTTCACACACCTCGATCCTATGACTTCACACACTTCCATTCTATGAATTCACACACCTCCATTCTGTGATTTCACACACCTCCATTCTATGACTTCACACACCTCCATTCTGTGACTTCACACACCTCCATTCTGAGTTCACACACCTATATTCTATGACTTCACACACCTCCATTCTGTGACTTCACACACCACCTTTTTGACTTCACACACCTCCATTCTGTGACTTCACACACCTCCATTCTGTGACTTCACACACTTCCATTCTGTGACTTCACACACCTCCATTCTGTGACTTCACACACCTCTACTGTTTCACTTCACACACCTCCATTCTTTGACTTCACACACCTCCATTCCATGACTTCACACACCTCCATTCTATGAGTTCACACACCTCCATTCTATATGTTCACACACCTCCAATTTAACTTCACACACCTCCATTCTATGATTTCACACATATTTATTCTTTCTTCAGAAACATCCATTCTCTGACTTCACACACCTCCATCCTATGACTTCAAACACCTCAATTCTATGACTTCCCACACCTCATTCTATGACTTCACACACCAACATTCTGTGATTTCACACACCTCCATTCTGTGACTTCACACACCAACTTTTTGATTTCACACACCTCCATTCTGTGACGTCACACACCTCCATTCTCTGACTTCACACACCAACTTTTTGATTTCACACACCTCCATTCTGTGACGTCACACACCTCCATTCTGTGACTTCACACACCTCCGTTTTGCCTTCACACACTTCCAATCTAGGACTTCACACACCTCCATTCTGTGACTTCACACACCTCTATTGTTTCACTTCACACACCTCCATTCTTTGACTTCACACACCGCCATTCCATGACTTCACAAACCTCCATTCTATGAGTTCACACACCTCCATTCTATGAGTTCACACACCTCCAATTTGACTTCACACATCTCCATTCTATGACTTCACACACCTTCATTCTTACTTCAGAAACATCCATTCTCTGACTTCACACACCTCCATTCTATGACTTCACAAACTTCCATTCTGTGACTTCACACACCTCCATTCAGAGTTCACACACCTCCTTTCTATGACTTCACACACTTCCATTCTATGACTTCACACACCTCCATTCTGTGGCTTCACACACCTACATTCTGAGTTCACACACCTCCATTCTGTGACTTCACACACCTCCATTCTATGACTTCACACACCTCAATTCTGTGACTTGACACACCTCCATTCTGACTTCACACACTTCCATTCTATGATTTCACACACCTCCATTCTGACTTCACACAGCTCCATTCTATGAATTCACACACCTCCATTCTGTGACTTCACACACCACCTTTTTACTTCACACACCTCCATTCTGTGACGTCACACACCTCCATTCTGTGACTTCACACATCTATTGTTTCACTTCACACACCTCCATTCTTTGACTTCACACACCGCCATTCCATGACTTCACAAACCTCCATTCTGAATTCACACACCTCCATTCTGTGACTTCACACACCTCCATTCTTCCTTCACACACCTCCATTCTATGACTTCACACACTTCCTTTCTATGACTTCACACACCTCCATTCTATGACTTCACACACCTCCATTCTGTGACTTCACACACCTCCATTCTGTGACTTCACACACCTCGATCCTATGACTTCACACACTTCCATTCTATGAATTCACACACCTACATTCTGTGATTTCACACACCTCCATTCTATGACTTCACACACCTCCATTCTGTGACTTCAAACACCTCCATTCTGAGTTAACACACCTCCATTCTATGACTTCACAAACCCCCATTCTGAGTTCACAGACCTCCATTCTATGACTTCACACACTTCCATTCTATGACTTCACACACCTCCATTCTGACTTCACACACCTCCTTTCTGACTTCACACACCTCAGTTCTTTGACTTCACACACCTCAATTCTATGATTTCCCACACTTCCATTCTATGACTTCACACACCTCAATTCTATGACTTCACACACCTCATTTCTGAGTGGACACACCTCCATTCTGTGATTTCACACACCTCCAATCTGACTTCACACACCTCCATTCTATGACTTCACACACCTCAATTCTATGACTTCACACACCTCCATTCTCTGACTTCACACAGCACCATTCTGTGACTTCACACACCTCCACTCTATGACTTCAAACACCTGCATTCTTACTTCACAAACATCCATTCTGTGACTTCACACACCTCCATTCTATGAGTTCACACACCTCCATTCTGACTTCACAAACCTCCATTCTATGTCTTCACACACCTCCGTTCTGACTTCACACAGCTCCATTCTGTGACTTCACAAAACTCCATTCTGTGATTTCACACAAGTCCATACTATGACTTCACACACCTCCATCTATGACTTCACACACCTCCATTCTGAGTTCACACACCTCCATTCTGTGACTTCACACACCTCCATTCTGACATCACACACCTTCATTTTATAACTTCACACACCTCCATTCTGTGACTTCTCACACCTCCATTCTATGACTTCACACTCTTCCATTGTGACGTCACACAACTCCATTCTATGTGTTCACACATCTCCATTCTATGATTTCACACACCACCATTCTGACTTCACACACCTCCATTTTATGACATCACAGACCTCGAATCTATGACTTCACTCACCTCCACTCTATGACTTCACACTCCTCCATTCTATGACTTCCCACACCTCCTTTCTATGACTTCACCCACCTCAGTCTATGACTTCACACACCTCCATTCTGACTTCACACACCTCCATTCTATGACTTCACACACCTCCATTCTACGACTTCACACACCTAAATTCTGTGACTTGACACACCTCCATTCTGACTTCACACACTTCCATTCTATGAATTCACAAACCTCCATTCTATGAGTTCACACATCTCCATTCTATGACTTCACACACCTTCATTCTTACTTCAGAAACATCCATTCTCTGACTTCACACACTTCCATTCTATGACTTCACACACCTCCATTCTGTGGCTTCACACACCTACATTCTGAGTTCACACACCTCCATTCTGTGACTTCACACACCTCCATTCTGTGACTTCACACACCTCCATTCTGTGACTTCACACACCTCCATTCTGTGACTTCACACACCTCCATTCTATGACTTCACACACCTCCATTCTGTGAGTTCACACACCTCCATTCTGAGTTCACACACCTCCATTCTATGACTTCACAAACCTCCATTCTGAGTTCACAGACCTCCATTCTATGACTTCACACACCTCCATTGTTAGACTTCACTCACCTCCATTCTGACTTCACAAACCTCCATTCTGACTTCACACAGCTCAATTCTGTGACTTCACACACCTCCATTCTATGATTTCACACACTACCATTCTATGACTTCACACACCTCCATTCTGTGGCTTCACACACCTACATTCTGAGTTTACACACCTCCATTCTGTGACTTCTCACACCTCCACTCTATGACTTCAAAGACCTTCATTCTTACTTCACAAACATCCATTCTGTGACTTCACACAACTCCATTCTGTGACTTCATACACCTTCATTCTGACTTCACACACCTCCATTCTGTGACTTCATACACCTCAATTCTGTGACTTCACACACCTCCATTCTCACTTCACACACCTCCATTCTATGATTTCACACACCTCCATTCTATGACTTCACCCACCTCCATTCTGTGACTTCACATACCACCTTTTTGACTTCACACACCTCCATTCTGTGACTTCACACACCTCCATTCTATGACTTCACACACCTCCGTTTTGACTTCACACACTTCCATTCTGTGACTTCACACACCTCCATTCTGTGACTTCACACACCTCTATTGTTTCACTTCACACACCTCCATTCTTTGACTTCACACACCTCCATTTCATGACTTCACACACCTCCATTCTATGAGTTCACACACCTCCAATTTGACTTCACACACCTCCATTCTATGACTTCACACACCTTCATTCTTACTTCAGAAACATCCATTCTCTGACTTCACACACCTCCATTCTATGACTTCACAAACCTCCATTCTGTGAATTCACACACCTCCATTCTGAATTCACACACCTCCATTCTGCGACTTCACACACCTCCATTCTGTGACTTCACACACCTCCACTCTATGACTTCAAACACCTTCATTCTTACTTCACAAACATCCATTCTGTGACTTCACACACCTCCATTCTGTGACTTCACACACCTTCATTCTGACTTCACACACCTCCATTCTGTGACTTCACACACCTCAATTCTGTGACTTCACACACCTCCATTCTCACTTCACACACCTCCATTCTATGATTTCACACACCTCCATTCTATGACTTCACACACCTCCATTCTGTGACATCACACACCACCTCTTTGACTTCACACACCTCCATTCTGTGACTTCACACACCTCCATTCTGTGACTTCACACACCTCCGTTTTGACTTCACACACTTCCATTCTGTAACTTCAAACACCTCCATTCTGTGACTTCACACACCTCTATTTTTTCACTTCACACACCTCCATTCTTTGACTTGACACACCTCTATTCCATGACTTCACACACCTCCATTCTATGAGTTCACACACCTCCATTCTTTGAGTTCACACACCTCCAATTTGACTTCACACACCTCCATTCTATGACTTCACACACCTTCATTCTTACTTCAGAAACATCCATTCTCTGACTTCACACACCTCCATTCTATGACTTCACAAACCTCCATTCTGTGACTTCACACACCTCCATTCTGACTTCACACACCTCCATTCTTTGACTTCACACACCTCCATTCTTCCTTCACACACCTCCATTCTATGACTTCACACACTTCCTTTCTATGACTTCACACACCTCCATTCTGTGGCTTCCCACACGTCCATTCTGTGACTTCACACACCTCCATTCTGTGACTTCACACACCTCCATTCTGTGACTTCACACACCTGGATCCTATGACTTCACACACTTCCATTCTATGAATTCACACACCTCCATTCTGTGATTTCACATACCTCCATTCTATGACTTCACTCACCTCCATTCTGTGACTTCACACACCTCCATTCTGAGTTCACACACCTCGATTCTATGACTTCACAAACCCCCATTCTGAGTTCACACACCTCCATTCTATGACTTCACAGACCTCCATTCTATGACTTCACACACCTCCATTCTATGACTTCACACACCTCCATTCTGTGACTTCACACACCTCGATCCTATGACTTCACACACCTCCATTCTGTGGCTTCCCACACGTCCATTCTGTGACTTCACACACCTCCATTCTGTGACTTCACACACCTCCATTCTGTGACTTCACACACCTCGATCCTATGACTTCACACACTTCCATTCTATGAATTCACACCCTTCCATTCAATGACTTCACACACCTCCATTCTATGACTTCACACACCTCATTTCTGAGTGGACACACCTCCATTCTGTGATTTCACACACCTCCAATCTGACTTCACACACCTCCATTCTATGACTTCACACACCTCAATTCTATGACTTCACACACCTCCATTCTATGACTTCACACACCACCATTCTGTGACTTCACACACCTCCACTCTATGACTTCAAACACCTTCATTCTTACTTCACAAACATCCATTCTGTGACTTCACACACCTCCATTCTATGAGTTAACACACCTCCATTCTGACTTCACACACCTCCTTTCTATGTCTTCACACACCTCCGTTCTGACTTCACACAGCTCCATTCTGTGACTTCACAAAACTCCATTCTGTGATTTCACATACCTCCATTCTGTGACTTCACACACCTCCATTCTGTGACTTCACACACCTCCATTCTGAGTTCACACACCTCCATTCTGTGACTTCACACACCTCCATTCTGACTTCACACACCTTCATTTTATGACTTCACACACCTCCATTCTGTGACTTCTCACACCTCCATTCTATGATTTCACACTCTTCCATTGTGACGTCACACAACTCCATTCTATGTGTTCACACATCTCCATTCTATGTTTTCACACACCACCATTCTGACTTCACACACCTCCATTTTATGACATGACAGACCTCGAATCTATGACTTCACTAACCTCACTCTATGACTTCACACTCCTCCATTCTATGACTCCCACACCTCCTTTCTATGACTTCACCCACCTCAGTCTATGACTTCACACACCTCCATTCTGACTTCACAAACCTCCATTCTGTGACTTCACACACCTCCATTCTATGACTTCACACACCTAAATTCTGTGACTTGACACACCTCCATTCTGACTTCACGCACTTCCATTCTATGATTTCACACACCTCCATTCTGACTTCACACAGCTCCATTCTATGAATTCACACACCTCCATTCTGTGACTTCACACACCTCCACTCTATGACTTCAAACACCTTAATTCTTACTTCACAAACATCCATTCTGTGACTTCACACACCTCCACCTCCATTCTGTGACTTCACACACCTTCATTCTGACTTCACACACCTCCATTCTGTGACTTCACACACTTCAAGTCTGTGACTTCACACACCTCCATTCTGACTTCACATACCTCCATTCTATGTTTTCACACACCTCCATTCTATGACTTCACACACCTCCATTCTGTGACTTCACACACCACCTTTTTGACTTCACACACCTCCATTCTGTGACTTCACACACCTCCATTCTGTGACTTCACACACTTCCATTCTGTGACTTCACACACCTCCATTCTGTGACTTCACACACCTCTACTGTTTCACTTCACACACCTCCATTCTTTGACTTCACACACCTCCATTCCATGACTTCACACACCTCCATTCTATGAGTTCACACACCTCCATTCTATATGTTCACACACCTCCAATTTGACTTCACACACCTCCATTCTATGACTTCACACACATTTATTCTTTCTTCAGAAACATCCATTCTCTGACTTCACACACCTCCATTCTTTGACTTCACACACCTCAATTCTATGACTTCACACACCTCCATTCTATGACTTCACACACCACCATTCTGTGACTTCACACACCTCCATTCTGTGACTTCACACACCAACTTTTTGATTTCACACACCTCCATTCTGTGACGTCACACACCTCCATTCTGTGACTTCACACACCAACTTTTTGATTTCACACACCTCCATTCTGTGACGTCACACACCTCCATTCTGTGACTTCACACACCTCCGTTTTGCCTTCACACACTTCCAATCTGGGACTTCACACACCTCCATTCTGTGACTTCACACACCTCTATTGTTTCACTTCACACACCTCCATTCTTTGACTTCACACACCGCCATTCCATGACTTCACAAACCTCCATTCTATGAGTTCACACACCTCCATTCTATGAGTTCACACACCTCCAATTTGACTTCACACATCTCCATTCTATGACTTCACACACCTTCATTCTTACTTCAGAAACATCCATTATCTGACTTCACACACCTCCATTCTATGACTTCACAAACCTCCATTCTGTGACTTCACACACCAACTTTTTGATTTCACACACCTCCATTCTGTGACGTCACACACTTCCTTTCTATGACTTCACACACCTCCATTCTGTGGCTTCACACACCTACATTCTGAGTTCACACACCTCCATTCTGTGACTTCACACACCTCCATTCTGTGACTTCACACACCTCCATTCTGTGACTTCACACACCTCCATTCTGTGACTTCACACACCTCGATCCTATGACTTCACACACCTCCATTCTGTGAGTTCACAAACCTCCATTCTATGACTTCACACACCTCCATTCTGTGAGTTCACACACCTCCATTCTGAGTTCACACACCTCCATTCTATGACTTCACAAACCTCCATTCTGAGTTCACAGACCTCCATTCTATGACTTCACACACCTCCATTGTATGACTTCACTCACCTCCATTCTGACTTCACAAACCTCCATTCTGACTTCACACACCTCCATTCTATGATTTCACACACTTCCATTCTATGACTTCACACACCTCCATTCTGTGGCTTCACACACCTACATTCTGAGTTACACACCTCCATTCTGTGACTTCTCACACCTCCACTCTATGACTTCAAAGACCTTCATTCTTACTTCACAAACATCCATTCTGTGACTTCATACACCTTCATTCTGACTTCACACACCTCCATTCTGTGACTTCATACACCTCAATTCTGTGACTTCACACACCTCCATTCTGACTTCACACACCTCCATTCTATGATGTCACAAACCTCCATTCTATGACTTCACACACCTCCATTCTGTGACTTCACACACCACCTTTTTGACTTCACACACCTCCATTCTGTGACTTCACACACCTCCATTCTATGACTTCACACACCTCCGTTTTGACTTCACACACTTCAATTCTGTGACTTCACACACCTCCATTCTGTGACTTCACACACCTCTATTGTTTCACTTCACACACCTCCATTCTTTGACTTCACACACCTCCATTTCATGACTTCACACACCTCCATTCTATGAGTTCACACAGCTCCAATTTGACTTCACACACCTCCATTCTATGACTTCACACACCTTCATTCTTACTTCAGAAACATCCATTCTCTGACGTCACACACCTCCATTCTATGACTTCACAAACCTCCATTCTGTGACTTCACACACCTCCATTCTGAATTCACACACCTCCATTCTGCGACTTCACACACCTCCATTCTGTGACTTCACACACCTCCAGTCTATGACTTCAAACACCTTCATTCTTACTTCACAAACATCCATTCTGTGACTTCACACACCTCCATTCTGTGACTTCACACACCTGCATTCTGACTTCACACACCTCCATTCTGTGACTTCACACACCTCAATTCTGTGACTTCACACACCTCCATTCTGACTTCACACACCTCCATTCTATGATTTCACACACTTCCATTCTATGACTTCACACACCTCCATTCTGTGACTTCACACACCACCTTTTTGACTTCAAACACCTCCATTCTGTGACTTCACACACCTCCATTCTGTGACTTCACACACCTCCGTTTTGACTTCACACACTTCCATTCTGTAACTTCAAACACCTCCATTCTGTGACTTCACACACCTCTACTGTTTCACTTCACACACCTCCATTCTTTGACTTCACACACCTCCATTCCATGACTTCACACACCTCCATTCTATGAGTTCACACACCTCCATTCTTTGAGTTCACACACCTCCAATTTGACTTCACACACCTCCATTCTATGACTTCACACACCTTCATTCTTACTTCAGAAACTCCATTCTCTGACTTCACACACCTCCATTCTATGACTTCACAAACCTCCATTCTGTGACTTCACACACCTCCATTCTGACTTCACACACCTCCATTCTGTGACTTCACACACCTCCATTTTTCCTTCACACACCTACATTCTATGACTTCACACACTTCCTTTATATGACTTCACACACCTCCATTCTGTGGCTTCACACACCTCCATTCTGAGTTCGCACACCTCCATTCTGTGACTTCACACACCTCCATTCTGTGACTTCACACACCTCCATTCTGTGACTTCACACACCTCGATCCTATGACTTCACACACTTCCATTCTATGAATTCACACACCTCCATTCTGTGATTTCACACACCTCCATTCTATGACTTCACACACCTCCATTCTGTGACTTCACACACCTTCATTCTGAGTTCACACACCTCCATTCTCTGACTTCACAAACCCCCATTCTGAGTTCACAGACCTCCATTCTATGACTTCACACACTTCCATTCTATGACTTCACACACCTCCATTCTGACTTCACACACCTCCATTCTGACTTCACACACCTCAGTTCTTTGACTTCACACACCTCCATTCTATGATTTCACACACTTCCATTCAATGACTTCACACACCTTCATTCTATGACTTCACACACCTCATTTCTGAGTGGACACACCTCCATTCTGTGATTTCACACACCTCCAATCTGACTTCACACACCTCTATTCTATGACTTCACACACCTCAATTCTATGACTTCACACACCTCCATTCTATGACTTCACACACCACCATTCTGTGACTTCACACACCTCCACTCTATGATTTCAAACACCTTCATTCTTACTTCACAAACATCCATTCTGTGACTTCACACACCTCCATTCTATGAGTTCACACACCTCCGTTCTGACTTCACACAGCTCCATTCTGTGACTTCACAAAACTCCATTCTGTGATTTCACACACCTCCATACTATGACTTCACACACCTCCATCTATGACTTCACACACCTCCATTCTGAGTTCACACACCTCCCTTCTGTGACTTCACACACCTCCATTCTGACTTCACACACCCTCATTTTATGACTTCACACACCTCCATTCTGTGACTTCTCACACCTCCATTCTATGACTTCACACTCTTCCATTGTGACGTCACACAACTCCATTCTATGTGTTCACACATCTCCATTCTATGATTTCACACACCACCATTCTGACTTCACACACCTCCATTTTATGACATCACAGACCTCGAATCTATGACTTCACTCACCTCCACTCTATGACTTCACACTCCTCCATTCTATGACTTCCCACACTTCCTTTCTATGACTTCACCCACCTCAGTCTATGACTTCACACACCTCCATTCTGACTTCACACACCTCCATTCTGTGACTTCACACACCTCCATTCTATGACTTCACACACCTAAATTCTGTGACTTGACACACCTCCATTCTGACTTCACACACTTCCATTCTATGATTTCACATACCTTCATTCTTACTTCACAAACATCCATTCTGTGACTTCACACACCTCCATTCTGTGACTTCACACACCTGCATTCTGACTTCACACACCTCCATTCTGTGACTTCACACACCTCAATTCTGTGACTTCACACACCTCCATTCTGACTTCACACACCTCCATTCTATGATTTCACACACTTCCATTCTATGACTTCACACACCTCCATTCTGTGACTTCACACACCACCTTTTTGACTTCAAACACCTCCATTCTGTGACTTCACACACCTCCATTCTGTGACTTCACACACCTCCGTTTTGACTTCACACACTTCCATTCTGTAACTTCAAACACCTCCATTCTGTGACTTCACACACCTCTATTGTTTCACTTCACACACCTCCATTCTTTGACTTCACACACCTCCATTCCATGAATTCACACACCTCCATTCTATGAGTTCACACACCTCCATTCTTTGAGTTCACACACCTCCAATTTGACTTCACACACCTCCATTCTATGACTTCACACACCTTCATTCTTACTTCAGAAACTCCATTCTCTGACTTCACACACCTCCATTCTATGACTTCACAAACCTCCATTCTGTGACTTCACACACCTCCATTCTGACTTCACACACCTCCATTCTGTGACTTCACACACCTCCATTTTTCCTTCACACACCTCCATTCTATGACTTCACACACTTCCTTTATATGACTTCACACACCTCCATTCTGTGGCTTCACACACCTCCATTCTGAGTTCGCACACCTCCATTCTGTGACTTCACACACCTCCATTCTGTGACTTCACACACCTCCATTCTGTGACTTCACACACCTCGATCCTATGACTTCACACACTTCCATTCTATGAATTCACACACCTCCATTCTGTGATTTCACACACCTCCATTCCATGACTTCACACACCTCCATTCTGTGACTTCACACACCTTCATTCTGAGTTCACACACCTCCATTCTCTGACTTCACAAACCCCCATTCTGAGTTCACAGACCTCCATTCTATGACTTCACACACTTCCATTCTATGACTTCACACACCTCCATTCTGACTTCACACACCTCCATTCTGACTTCACACACCTCAGTTCTTTGACTTCACACACCTCCATTCTATGATTTCACACACTTCCATTCAATGACTTCACACACCTTCATTCTATGACTTCACACACCTCATTTCTGAGTGGACACACCTCCATTCTGTGATTTCACACACCTCCAATCTGACTTCACACACCTCCATTCTATGACTTCACACACCTCAATTCTATGACTTCACACACCTCCATTCTATGACTTCACACACCACCATTCTGTGACTTCACACACCTCCACTCTATGACTTCAAACACCTTCATTCTTACTTCACAAACATCCATTCTGTGACTTCACACACCTCCATTCTATGAGTTCACACACCTCCGTTCTGACTTCACACAGCTCCATTCTGTGACTTCACAAAACTCCATTCTGTGATTTCACACACCTCCATACTATGACTTCACACACCTCCATCTATGACTTCACACACCTCCATTCTGAGTTCACACACCTCCCTTCTGTGACTTCACACACCTCCATTCTGACTTCACACACCCTCATTTTATGACTTCACACACCTCCATTCTGTGACTTCTCACACCTCCATTCTATGACTTCACACTCTTCCATTGTGACGTCACACAACTCCATTCTATGTGTTCACACATCTCCATTCTATGATTTCACACACCACCATTCTGACTTCACACACCTCCATTTTATGACATCACAGACCTCGAATCTATGACTTCACTCACCTCCACTCTATGACTTCACACTCCTCCATTCTATGACTTCCCACACTTCCTTTCTATGACTTCACCCACCTCAGTCTATGACTTCACACACCTCCATTCTGACTTCACACACCTCCATTCTGTGACTTCACACACCTCCATTCTATGAATTCACACACCTAAATTCTGTGACTTGACACACCTCCATTCTGACTTCACACACTTCCATTCTATGATTTCACACACCTCCATTCTGACTTCACACAGCTCCATTCTATGAATTCACACACCTCCATTCTGTGACTTCACACACCTCCACTCTATGACTTCAAACACCGTAATTCCTACTTCACAAACATCCATTCTGTGACTTCACACACCTCCACCTCCATTCTGTGACTTCACAAACCTCAATTCTGTGACTTCACACACCTCCATTCTGACTTCACATACCTCCATTCTATGATTTCACACACCTCCATTCTATGACTTCACACACCTCCATTCTGTGACTTCACACACCACCTTTTTGACTTCACACACCTCCATTCTGTGACTTCACACACCTCCATTCTGTGACTTCACACTCCTCTACTTTTTCACTTCACACACCTCCATTCTTTGACTTCACACACCTCCATTCCATGACTTCACACACCTCCATTCTATGAGTTCACACACCTCCATTCTATATGTTCACACACCTCCAATTTGACTTCACACACCTCCATTCTATGACTTCACACACATTTATTCTTTCTTCAGAAACATCCATTCTCTGACTTCACACACCTCCATTCTATGACTTCACACACCTCAATTCTATGACTTCACACACCTCCATTCTATGACTTCACACACCACCATTCTGTGACTTCACACACCTCCACTCTATGACTTCAAACACCTTCATTCTTACTTCACAAACATCCATTCTGTGACTTTACACACCTCCATTCTATGAGTTCACACACCTCCATTCTGACTTCACACACCTCCATTCTATGTCTTCACACACCTCTGTTCTGACTTCACACACCTCCATTCTGTGACTTCACAAAACTCCATTCTGTGATTTCACACACCTCCATACTATGACTTCACACACCTCCATCTATGACTTCACACACCTCCATTCTGAGTTCACACACCTCCATTCTGTGACTTCACACACCTCCATTCTGACTTCACACACCTTCATTTTATGACTTCACACACCTCCATTCTGTGACTTCTCACACCTCCATTCTATGACTTCACACTCTTCCATTGTGACGTCACACAACTCCATTCTATGTGTTCACACATCTCCATTCTGTGATTTCACACACCTCCATTCTGACTTCACACACCTCCATTTTATGACATCACAGACCTCGAATCTATGACTTCACTCACCTCCACTCTATGACTTCACACTCCTCCATTCTATGACTTCCCACACCTCCTTTCTATGACTTCACCCACCTCAGTCTATGACTTCACACACCTCCATTCTGACTTCACACACCTCCATTCTGTGACTTCACACACCTCCATTCTATGACTTCACACACCTCAATTCTGTGACTTGACACACCTCCATTCTGACTTCACACACTTCCATTCTATGATTTCACACACCTCCATTCTGACTTCACACAGCTCAATTCTATGAATTCACACACCTCCATTCTGTGACTTCACACACCAACTTTTTGATTTCACACACCTCCATTCTGTGATGTCACCCACCTCCATTCTGTGACTTCACACACCTCCGTTTTGCCTTCACACACTTCCAATCTGGGACTTCACACACCTCCATTCTGTGACTTCACACACCTCTATTGTTTCACTTCACACACCTCCATTCTTTGACTTCACACACCGCCATTCCATGACTTCACAAACCTCCATTCTATGAGTTCACACACCTCCATTCTATGAGTTCACACACCTCCAATTTGACTTCACACATCTCCATTAAATGACTTCACACACCTTCATTCTTACTTCAGAAACATCCATTCTCTGACTTCACACACCTCCATTCTATGACTTCACAAACCTCCATTCTGTGACTTCACACACCTCCATTCTGAGTTCACACACCTCCTTTCTATGACTTCACACACTTCCATTCTATGACTTCACACACCTCCATTCTGTGGCTTCACACACCTACATTCTGAGTTCACACACCTCCATTCTGTGACTTCACACACCTCCATTCTGTGACTTCACACACCTCCATTCTGTGACTTCACACACCTCGATCCTATGACTTCACATACCTCCATTCTTTGAGTTCACAAATCTCTATTCTATGACTTCACACACCTCCATTCTGTGAGTTCACACACCTCCATTCTGAGTTCACACACCTCCATTCTATGACTTCACAAACCTCCATTCTGAGTTCACAGACCTCCATTCTATGACTTCACACACCTCCATTGTATGACTTCACTCACCTCCATTCTGACTTCACAAACCTCCATTCTGACTTCACACACCTCAATTCTGTGACTTCACACACCTCCATTCTATGATTTCACACATTTCCATTCTATGACTTCACACACCTCCATTCTGTGGCTTCACACACCTACATTCTGAGTTTACACACCTCCATTCTGTGACTTCTCACACCTCCACTCTATGACTTCAAAGACCTTCATTCTTACTTCACAAACATCCATTCTGTGACTTCACACAACTCCATTCTGTGACTTCATACACCTCAATTCTGTGACTTCACACACCTCCATTCTGACTTCACACACCTCCATTCTATCATTTCACACACCTCCATTCTATGACTTCACACACCTCCATTCTGTGACTTCACACACCACCTTTTTGACTTCACACACCTCCATTCCGTGACTTCACACACCTTCATTCTGAGTTCACACACCTCCATTCTATGACTTCACAAACCCCCATTCTGAGTTCACAGACCTCCATTCTATGACTTCACACACTTCCATTCTATGACTTCACACACCTCCATTCTGACTTCACACACCTCCATTCTGACTTCACACACCTCAGTTCTTTGACTTCACACACCTCCATTCTATGATTTCACACACTTCCATTCAATGACTTCACACACCTTCATTCTATGACTTCACACACCTCATTTCTGAGTGGACACACCTCCATTCTGTGATTTCACACACCTCCAATCTGACTTTACACACCTCCATTCTATGACTTCACACACCTCAATTCTATGACTTCACACACCTCCATTCTATGACTTCACACACCACCATTCTGTGACTTCACACACCTCCACTCTATGACTTCAAACACCTTCATTCTTACTTCACAAACATCCATTCTGTGACTTCACACACCTCCATTCTATGAGTTCACACACCTCCGTTCTGACTTCACACAGCTCCATTCTGTGACTTCACAAAACTCCATTCTGTGATTTCACACACCTCCATACTATGACTTCACACACCTCCATCTATGACTTCACACACCTCCATTCTGAGTTCACACACCTCCCCTCTGTGACTTCACACACCTCCATTCTGACTTCACACACCCTCATTTTATGACTTCACACACCTCCATTCTGTGACTTCTCACACCTCCATTCTATGACTTCACACTCTTCCATTGTGACGTCACACAACTCCATTCTATGTGTTCACACATCTCCATTCTATGATTTCACACACCACCATTCTGACTTCACACACCTCCATTTTATGACATCACAGACCTCGAATCTATGACTTCACTCACCTCCACTCTATGACTTCACACTCCTCCATTCTATGACTTCCCACACTTCCTTTCTATGACTTCACCCAACTCAGTCTATGACTTCACACACCTCCATTCTGACTTCACACACCTCCATTCTGTGACTTCACACACCTCCATTCTATGACTTCACACACCTAAATTCTGTGACTTGACACACCTCCATTCTGACTTCACACACTTCCATTCTATGATTTCACACACCTCCATTCTGACTTCACACAGCTCCATTCTATGAATTCACACACCTCCATTCTGTGACTTCACACACCTCCACTCTATGACTTCAAACACCGTAATTCCTACTTCACAAACATCCATTCTGTGACTTCACACACCTCCACCTCCATTCTGTGACTTCACACACCTTCATTCTGACTTCACACACCTCCATTCTGTGACTTCACAAACCTCAATTCTGTGACTTCACACACCTCCATTCTGACTTCACATACCTCCATTCTATGATTTCACACACCTCCATTCTATGACTTCACACACCTCCATTCTGTGACTTCACACACCACCTTTTTGACTTCACACACCTCCATTCTGTGACGTCACACACCTCCATTCTGTGACTTCACACTCCTCTACTTTTTCACTTCACACACCTCCATTCTTTGACTTCACACACCTCCATTCCATGACTTCACACACCTCCATTCTATGAGTTCACACACCTCCATTCTATATGTTCACACACCTCCAATTTGACTTCACACACCTCCATTCTATGACTTCACACACATTTATTCTTTCTTCAGAAACATCCATTCTCTGACTTCACACACCTCCATTCTATGACTTCACACACCTCAATTCTATGACTTCACACACCTCCATTCTATGACTTCACACACCACCATTCTGTGACTTCACACACCTCCACTCTATGACTTCAAACACCTTCATTCTTACTTCACAAACATCCATTCTGTGACTTTACACACCTCCATTCTATGAGTTCACACACCTCCATTCTGACTTCACACACCTCCATTCTATGTCTTCACACACCTCTGTTCTGACTTCACACAGCTCCATTCTGTGACTTCACAAAACTCCATTCTGTGATTTCACACACCTCCATACTATGACTTCACACACCTCCATCTATGACTTCACACACCTCCATTCTGAGTTCACACACCTCCCCTCTGTGACTTCACACACCTCCATTCTGACTTCACACACCTTCATTTTATGACTTCACACACCTCCATTCTGTGACTTCTCACACCTCCATTCTATGACTTCACACTCTTCCATTGTGACGTCACACAACTCCATTCTATGTGTTCACACATCTCCATTCTGTGATTTCACACACCTCCATTCTGACTTCACACACCTCCATTTTATGACATCACAGACCTCGAATCTATGACTTCACTCACCTCCACTCTATGACTTCACACTCCTCCATTCTATGACTTCCCACACCTCCTTTCTATGACTTCACCCACCTCAGTCTATGACTTCACACACCTCCATTCTGACTTCACACACCTCCATTCTGTGACTTCACACACCTCCATTCTATGACTTCACACACCTCAATTCTGTGACTTGACACACCTCCATTCTGACTTCACACACTTCCATTCTATGATTTCACACACCTCCATTCTGACTTCACACAGCTCCATTCTATGAATTCACACACCTCCATTCTGTGACTTCACACACCAACTTTTTGATTTCACACACCTCCATTCTGTGATGTCACCCACCTCCATTCTGTGACTTCACACACCTCCGTTTTGCCTTCACACACTTCCAATCTGGGACTTCACACACCTCCATTCTGTGACTTCACACACCTCTATTGTTTCACTTCACACACCTCCATTCTTTGACTTCACACACCGCCATTCCATGACTTCACAAACCTCCATTCTATGAGTTCACACACCTCCATTCTATGAGTTCACACACCTCCAATTTGACTTCACACATCTCCATTAAATGACTTCACACACCTTCATTCTTACTTCAGAAACATCCATTCTCTGACTTCACACACCTCCATTCTATGACTTCACAAACCTCCATTCTGTGACTTCACACACCTCCATTCTGAGTTCACACACCTCCTTTCTATGACTTCACACACTTCCATTCTATGACTTCACACACCTCCATTCTGTGGCTTCACACACCTACATTCTGAGTTCACACACCTCCATTCTGTGACTTCACACACCTCCATTCTGTGACTTCACACACCTCCATTCTGTGACTTCACACACCTCGATCCTATGACTTCACATACCTCCATTCTTTGAGTTCACAAATCTCTATTCTATGACTTCACACACCTCCATTCTGTGAGTTCACACACCTCCATTCTGAGTTCACACACCTCCATTCTATGACTTCACAAACCTCCATTCTGAGTTCACAGACCTCCATTCTATGACTTCACACACCTCCATTGTATGACTTCACTCACCTCCATTCTGACTTCACAAACCTCCATTCTGACTTCACACACCTCAATTCTGTGACTTCACACACCTCCATTCTATGATTTCACACATTTCCATTCTATGACTTCACACACCTCCATTCTGTGGCTTCACACACCTACATTCTGAGTTTACACACCTCCATTCTGTGACTTCTCACACCTGCACTCTATGACTTCAAAGACCTTCATTCTTACTTCACAAACATCCATTCTGTGACTTCACACAACTCCATTCTGTGACTTCATACACCTCAATTCTGTGACTTCACACACCTCCATTCTGACTTCACACACCTCCATTCTATCATTTCACACACCTCCATTCTATGACTTCACACACCTCCATTCTGTGACTTCACACACCACCTTTTTGACTTCACACACCTCCATTCCGTGACTTCACACACCTCCATTCTATGACTTCACACACCTCCGTTTTGACTTCACACACTTCCATTCTGTGACTTCACACACCTCCATTCTGTGACTTCACACACCTCTATTGTTTCACTTCACACACCTCCATTCTTTGACTTCACACACCTCCATTTCATGACTTCACACACCTCCATTCTGTGAGTTCACACACCTCCAATTTGACTTCACACACCTCCATTCTATGACTTCACACACCTTCATTCTTACTTCAGAAACATCCATTCTCTGACTTCACACACCTCCATTCTATGACTTCACAAACCTCCATTCTGTGAATTCACACACCTCCATTCTGAATTCACACACCTCCATTCTGCGACTTCACACACCTCCATTCTGTGACTTCACACACCTCCAGTCTATGACTTCAAACACCTTCATTCTTACTTCACAAACATCCATTCTGTGACTTCACACACGTCCATTCTGTGACTTCACACACCTTCATTCTGACTTCACACACCTCCATTCTGTGACTTCACACACCTCAATTCTGTGACTTCACACACCTCCATTCTGACTTCACACATCTCCATTCTATGATTTCACACACCTCCATTCTATGACTTCACACACCTCCATTCTCTGACTTCACACACCACCTTTTTCACTTCACACACCTCCATTCTGTGACTTCACACACCTCCATTCTGTGACTTCACACACCTCCGTTTTGACTTCACACACTTCCATTCTGTAACTTCAAACACCTCCATTCTGTGACTTCACACACCTCTATTGTTTCACTTCACACACCTCCATTCTTTGACTTCACACACCTCCATTCTCTGACTTCACACACCTCCATTCTATGACTTCACAAACCTCCATTCTGTGACTTCACACACCTCCATTCTGACTTCACACTCCTCCATTCTGTGACTTCACACACCTCCATTCTTCCTTCACACACCTCCATTCTATGACTTCACACACTTCCTTTCTATGACTTCACACACCTCCATTCTGTGGCTTCACACACCTCCATTCTGAGTTCACACACCTCCATTCTGTGACTTCACACACCTCCATTCTGAGTTCACACACCTCCATTCTGTGACTTCACACACCTCGAACCTATGACTTCACACACTTCCATTCTATGAATTCACACACCTCCATTCTGTGATTTCACACACCTCCATTCTATGACTTCACACACCTCCATTCTGTGACTTCACACACCTCCATTCTGAGTTCACACACCTCCATTCTATGACTTCACAAACCCCCATTCTGAGTTCACAGACCTCCATTCTATGACTTCACACACTTCCATTCTATGACTTCACACACCTCCATTCTGACTTCACACACCTCCATTCTGACTTCACACACCTCCATTCTATGACTTCACAAACCCCCATTCTGAGTTCACAGACCTCCATTCTATGACTTCACACACCTCCATTCTATGACTTCATACACCTCATTTCTGAGTGGACACACCTCCATTCTGTGATTTCACACACCTCCAATCTGACTTCACACACCTCCATTCTACTTCACACACCTCCATTCGTTGACATCAAAAACAACCATTCTATGACTTCACACAACTGCATTGTGACTTTACACACCTCCATTCTATGAATTCACACACCTCCATTTTATGACTTCACACACCTCCATTCTATGACTTCACACACCTCCATTCTGAGACTTCACACACCTCCATTCTATGACTTCACAAACCTCCATTCTGAGTTCACAGACCTCCATTCTGACTTCACGCACCTCCATTCTATGACATCACTCACCTCCATTCTGACTTCACACAACTCCATTCTGACTTCACACACCTCAATTCTGTGACTTCACACACCTCCATTCAATGATTTCACACACTTCCATTCTATGACTTCACACACCTCCATTCTGTGACTTCACACACCTCCTTTCTGTGATTTCACACACCTCCAATCTGACTTCACACACCTCCATTCTATGACTTCACACACCTCCATTCGTTGACATCAAGAACACAATTCTATGACTTCACACAACTCCATTTTGACTTCACACACCTCCATTCTATGAGTTCACACACCTCCATTTTATGACTTCACCCACCTCCATTCTATGATTTCACACACCTCAATTCTATGACTTCACACACCTCCATTCTATGACTTCACACACCTCGCTTCTGTGACTTCACACACCTCAATTCTGTGACTTCACTCACCTCCATTCTGACTTCACATACCTCCATTCCATGATTTCACACACCTCCATTCTATGACTTCACACTCCTCCATTCTGTGACTTCACACACCACATTTTGACTTCACACACCTCCATTCTGTGACTTCACACACCTCCATTCTGTGACTTCACACACCTCCATTCTATGACTTCACACACCTCCATTCTATGACTTCACACACATTCATTCTTACTTCAGAAACATCCATTCTCTGACTTCACACACCTCCATTCTATGACGTCACAAACCTCCATTCTGTGACTTCACACACCTCCATTCTGAGTTCACACACCTCCATTCTGTGACTTCACACACCTCCATTCGTTGACATCAAAAACCACCATTCTATGACTTCACACAACTCCATTTTAACTTCACACACCTCCATTCTATGAGTTCACACACCTCCATTTTATGACTTCACATACCTCCATTCTATGACTTCACACACCTCAATTCTTTGACTTCACACCTCCATTCTATGTCTTCACACACCTCCATTCTGTGACTTCACCCACCTCCACTCTATGACTTCAAACACCTTCATTCTTACTTCACAACATCCATTCGGTGACTTCACACACCTCCATTCTGTGATTTCACACACCATCATTCTGACTTCACACACCTCCATTCTGTGACTTCACACACCTCAATTCTGTGACTTCACACACCTCCATTCTGACTTCACACA
Organism: Megascapheus bottae; assembly: GCA_024803745.1. Lineage (NCBI taxonomy): Eukaryota > Metazoa > Chordata > Mammalia > Rodentia > Geomyidae > Megascapheus > Megascapheus bottae. Next base: position 809,634 of record JANJXV010000339.1, read on the forward strand.
CCTCCATTCTGTGACTTCACACACCTCCATTCTATGACTTCACACACCTCCATTCTGTGAATTCACACACCTCCATTCTGTGAATTCACACACCTCTATTGTTTCACTTCACACACATCCATTCTTTGACTTCACACACCTAAATTCCATGAATTCACACACCTCCATTCTATGAGTTCACACACCTCCATTCTTTGAGTTCACACACCTCCGATTTGACTTCACACACCTCCATTCTATGACTTCACACACATTCATTCTTACTTCAGAAACATCCATTCTCTGACTTCACACACTTCCATTCTATGACTTCACAAACCTCCATTCTGTGACTTCACACACCTCCATTCTGAGTTCACACACCTCCATTCTGTGACTTCACACACCTCCATTCGTTGACATCAAAACCCACCATTCTATGCCTTCACACAACTCCATTTTAACTTCACACACCTCCATTCTATGAGTTCACACACCTCCATTTTATGACTTCACACACCTCCATTCTATGACTTCACACACCTCAATTCTATGACTTCACACACCTCCATTTTATGCCTTCACACACCTCCATTCTGTGACTTCACCCACCTCCACTCTATGACTTCAAACACCTTCATTCTTACTTCACAACATCCATTCTGTGACTTCACACACCTCCATTCTGTGATTTCACACACCTTCATTCTGACTTCACACACCTCCATTCTGTGACTTCACACACCTCAATTCTGTGACTTCACACACCTCCATTCTGAATTCACACACCTCCATTCTATGACTTCCCACACCTCCATTCTATGACTTCACACACCTCCATTTTGTGCCTTCACACACCTAAATTCTATGACTTCACACACCTCCATTGTGACTTCACACACCTCCATTCTATGAGTTCACACACCTCCATTCTGACTTCACACACCTCCATTCTATGACGTCACACACCTCCGTTCTGACTTCACAAAGCTCCATTCTGTGACTTCACAAAACTCCATTCTGTGATTTCACACACCTCCATACTATGACTTCACACACCTCCATCTATGACTACACACACCTCCATTCTGAGTTCACACACCTCCATTCTGTGACTTCACACACCTCCATTCTGACTCCCACACCTTCATTTTATGACTTCACACACGTCCATTCTGTGACTTGTCACACCTGCATTCTATGACTTCACATTCTTCCATTGTGACTTCACACACCTCCATTCTATGACATCACAGACCTCGAATCTGTGACTTCTCTCACCTCCACTCTATGACTTCACACCCCTCCATTCTATGACTTCCCACACCTCCTTTCTATGAATTCACCCACCTCAGTCTATGACTTCACAGACCTCCATTCTGACTTCACACACCTCCTTTCTGTGACTTCACACACCTCCATTCTATGACTTCACACACCTCAATTCTATTACTTCACACACCTCCATTCTGTGACTTCACACACCTCCATTCTGTGACTTCACACACCTCCATTCTATGACTTCAAACACCTTCATTCTTACTTCACAAACATCCATTCTGTGACTTCACACACCTCCTTTCTGTGACTTCACACACCTTCATTCTGACTTCACACACCTCCATTCTCTGACTTCACACACCTCAATTCTGTGACTTGACAAACATCCATTCTGACTTCACAGACCTCCATTCTATGATTTCACACACCTCCATTCTATGACTTCACACACCTCCATTCTGTGACTTCACACACCTCCATTCTGACTTCACACGCCTCCATTCTGACTTCACACACCTCCATTCTGACATCACACAGCTCCATTCTATGAATTCACACACCTCCATTCTGTGACTTCACACACCACCTTTTTGACTTCACACACCTCCATTCTGTGACTTCACACACCTCCATTCTGTGACTTCACACACTTCCATTCTGTGACTTCACACACTTCCAATCTGGGACTTCACACACCTCCATTCTGTGACTTCACACACCTCTATTGTTTCACTTCACACACCTCCATTCTTTGACTTCACACACCGCCATTCCATGACTTCACAATCCTCCATTCTATGAGTTCACACACCTCCATTCTATGAGTTCACACACCTCCATCTATGACTTCACACACCTCCATTCTGAGTTCACACACCTCCATTCTGTGACTTCACACACCTCCATTCTGACTTCACACACCTTCATTTTATGACTTCACACACCTCCATTCTGTGACTTCTCACACCTCCATTCTATGACTTCACACTCTTCCATTGTGACGTCACACAACTCCATTCTATGTGTTCACACATCTCCATTCTATGATTTCACACACCACCATTCTGACTTCACACACCTCCATTTTATGACATCACAGACCTCGAATCTATGACTTCACTCACCTCCACTCTATGACTTCACACTCCTCCATTCTATGACTCCCACACCTCCTTTCTATGACTTCACCCACCTCAGTCTATGACTTCACACACCTCCATTCTGACTTCACACACCTCCATTCTGTGACTTCACACACCTCCATTCTATGACTTCACACACCTAAATTCTGTGACTTGACACACCTCCATTCTGACTTCACACACTTCCATTCTATGATTTCACACACCTCCATTCTGACTTCACACAGCTCCATTCTATGAATTCACACACCTCCATTCTGTGACTTCACACACCTCCACTCTATGACTTCAAACACCTTAATTCTTACTTCACAAACATCCATTCTGTGACTTCACACACCTCCACCTCCATTCTGTGACTTCACACACCTTCATTCTGACTTCACACACCTCCATTCTGTGACTTCACACACCTCAATTCTGACTTCACACACCTCCATTCTGTGACTTCACACACCTCCATTCTATGACTTCACACACCTAAATTCTGTGATTTGACACACCTCCATTCTGACTTCACACACTTCCATTCTATGATTTCACACACCTCCATTCTGACTTCACACACTTCCATTCTATGATTTCACACACCTCCATTCTGACTTCCCACACTTCCTTTCTATGACTTCACACACCTCCATTCTGTGGCTTCACACACCTCCATTCTGAGTTCACACACCTCCATTCTGTGACTTCACACACCTCCATTCTGTGACTTCACACACCTCCATTCTGTGACTTCACACACTTCGATCCTATGACTTCACACACTTCCATTCTATGAATTCACACACCTCCATTCTGTGATTTCACACACCTCCATTCTATGACTTCACACACCTCCATTCTGTGACTTCACACTCCTCCATTCTGAGTTCACACACCTCCATTCTATGACTTCACACACTTCCATTCTGTGACTTCACACACCACCTTTTTGACTTCACACACCTCCATTCTGTGACTTCACACACCTCCATTCTGTGACTTCACACACTTCCATTCTGTGACTTCACACACCTCCATTCTGTGACTTCACACACCTCTACTGTTTCACTTCACACACCTCCATTCTTTGACTTCACACACCTCCATTCCATGACTTCACACACCTCCATTCTATGAGTTCACACACCTCCATTCTATATGTTCACACACCTCCAATTTGACTTCACACACCTCCATTCTATGACTTCACACACATTTATTCTTTCTTCAGAAACATCCATTCTCTGACTTCACACACCTCCATTCTGTGACTTCACACACCTCAATTCTATGACTTCACACACCTCCATTCTATGACTTCACACAGCACCATTCTGTGACTTCACACACCTTCATTCTGTGACTTCACACACCAACTTTTTGATTTCACACACCTCCATTCTGTGACGTCACACACCTCCATTCTGTGACTTCACACACCAACTTTTTGATTTCACACACCTCCATTCTGTGACGTCACACACCTCCATTCTGTGACTTCACACACCTCCGTTTTGACTTCACACACTTCCAATCTAGGAATTCACACACCTCCATTCTGTGACTTCACACACCTCTATTGTTTCACTTCACACACCTCCATTCTTTGACTTCACACACCGCCATTCCATGACTTCACAAACCTCCATTCTATGAGTTCACACACCTCCATTCTATGAGTTCACACACCTCCAATTTGACTTCACACATCTCCATTCTATGACTTCACACACCTTCATTCTTACTTCAGAAACATCCATTCTCTGACTTCACACACCTCCATTCTATGATTTCACAAACCTCCATTCTGTGACTTCACACACCTCCATTCTGAGTTCACACACCTCCTTTCTATGACTTCACACACTTCCATTCTATGACTTCACACACCTCCATTCTGTGGCTTCACACACCTACATTCTGAGTTCTCACACCTCCATTCTGTGACTTCAAACACCTCCATTCTGTGACTTCACACACCTCCATTCTGTGACTTCACACACCTCCATTCTGTGACTTCACACACCTCGATCCTATGACTTCACACACCTCCATTCTGTGAGTTCACAAACCTCCATTCTATGACTTCACACACCTCCATTCTGTGAGTTCACACACCTCCATTCTGTGTTCACACACCTCCATTCTATGACTTCACAAACCTCCATTCTGAGTTCACAGACCTCCATTCTATGACTTCACACACCTCCATTGTATGACTTCACTCACCTCCATTCTGACTTCACAAACCTCCATTCTGTCTTCACACACCTCAATTCTGTGACTTCACACACCTCCATTCTATGATTTCACACACTTCCATTCTATGACTTCACACACCTCCATTCTGTGGCTTCACACACCTACATTCTGAGTTTACACACCTCCATTCTGTGACTTCTCACACCTCCACTCTATGACTTCAAAGACCTTCATTCTTACTTCACAAACATCCATTCTGTGACTTCACACAACTCCATTCTGTGACTTCATACACCTTCATTCTGACTTCACACACCTCCATTCTGTGACTTCATACACCTCAATTCTGTGACTTCACACACCGCAATTCTGACTTCACACACCTCCATTCTATGATTTCACACACCTCCATTCTATGACTTCACACACCTCCATTCTGTGACTTCACACACCACCTTTTTGACTTCACACACCTCCATTCTATGACTTCACACACCTCCGTTTTGACTTCACACACTTCCATTCTGTGACTTCACACACCTCCATTCTGTGACTTCACACACCTCTATTGTTTCACTTCACACACCTCCATTCTTTGACTTCACACATCTCCATTTCATGACTTCACACACCTCCATTCTATGAGTTCACACAGCTCCAATTTGACTTCACACACCTCCATTCTATGACTTCACACACCTTCATTCTTACTTCAGAAACATCCATTCTCTGACTTCACACACCTCCATTCTATGACTTCACAAACCTCTATTCTGTGAATTCACACACCTCCATTCTGAATTCACACACCTCCATTCTGCGACTTCACACACCTCCATTCTGTGACTTCACACACCTCCAGTCTATGACTTAAAACACCTTCATTCTTACTTCACAAACATCCATTCTGTGACTTCACACACCTCCATTCTGTGACTTCACACACCTTCATTCTGACTTCACACACCTCCATTCTGTGACTTCCCACACCTCAATTCTGTGACTTCACACACCTCCATTCTGACTTCACACACCTCCATTCTAAGATTTCACACACCTCCATTCTATGACTTCACACACCTCCATTCTGTGACTTCACACACCACCTTTTTGACTTCACACACCTCCATTCTGTGACTTCACACACCTCCATTCTGTGACTTCACACACCTCCGTTTTGACTTCACACACTTCCATTCTGTAACTTCAAACACCTCCATTCTGTGACTTCACACACCTCTATTGTTTCACTTCACACACCTCCATTCTTTGACTTCACACACCTCCATTCCATGACTTCACACACCTCCATTCTATGAGTTCACACACCTCCATTCTTTGAGTTCACACACCTCCAATTTGACTTCACACACCTCCATTCTATGACTTCACACACCTTCATTCTTACTTCAGAAACATCCATTCTCTGACTTCACACACCTCCATTCTATGACTTCACAAACCTCCATTCTGTGACTTCACACACCTCCATTCTTACTTCACACACCTCCATTCTATGACTTCACACACTTCCTTTCTATGACTTCACACACCTCCATTCTGTGGCTTCACACACCTCCATTCTGAGTTCACACACCTCCATTCTGTGACTTCACACACCTCCATTCTGTGACTTCACACACCTCCATTCTGTGACTTCACACACCTCGATCCTATGACTTCACACACTTCCATTCTATGAATTCACACACCTCCATTCTGTGATTTCACACACCTCCATTCTATGACTTCACACACCTCCATTCTGTGACTTCACACACCTCCATTCTGAGTTCACACACCTCCATTCTATGACTTCACAAACCCCCATTCTGAGTTCACAGACCTCCATTCTATGACTTCACACACTTCCATTCTATGACTTCACACACCTCCATTCTGACTTCACACACCTCCATTCTGACTTCACACACCTCAGTTCTTTGACTTCACACACCTCCATTCTATGATTTCACACACTTCCATTCAATGACTTCACACACCTCCATTCTATGACTTCACACACCTCATTTCTGAGTGGACACACCTCCATTCTGTGATTTCACACACCTCCAATCTGACTTCACACACCTCCATTCTATGACTTCACACACCTCAATTCTATGACTTCAAACACCTCCATTCTATGACTTCACACACCACCATTCTGTGACTTCACACACCTCCACTCTATGACTTCAAACACCTTCATTCTTACTTCACAAACATCCATTCTGTGACTTCACACACCTCCATTCTATGAGTTAACACACCTCCATTCTGACTTCACACACCTCCATTCTATGTCTTCACACACCTCCGTTCTGACTTCACACAGCTCCATTCTGTGACTTCACAAAACTCCATTCTGTGATTTCACACACCTCCATACTATGACTTCACACACCTCCATCTATGACTTCAAACACCTCCATTCTGAGTTCACACACCTCCATTCTGTGACTTCACACACCTCCATTCTGACTTCACACACCTTCATTTTATGACTTCACACACCTCCATTCTGTGACTTCTCACACCTCCATTCTATGACTTAACACTCTTCCATTGTGACGTCACACAACTCCATTCTATGTGTTCACACATCTCCATTCTATGATTTCACACACCACCATTCTGACTTCACACACCTCCATTTTATGACATCACAGACCTCGAATCTATGACTTCACTCACCTCCACTCTATGACTTCACACTCCTCCATTCTATGACTCCCACACCTCCTTTCTATGACTTCACTCACCTCAGTCTATGACTTCACACACCTCCATTCTGACTTCACACACCTCCATTCTGTGACTTCACACACCTCCATTCTATGACTTCACACACCTAAATTCTGTGACTTGACACACCTCCATTCTGACTTCACGCACTTCCATTCTATGATTTCACACACCTCCATTCTGACTTCACACAGCTCCATTCTATGAATTCACACACCTCCATTCTGTGACTTCACACACTTCCATTCTGTGACTTCACACACTTCCAATCTGGGACTTCACACACCTCCATTCTGTGACTTCACACACCTCTATTGTTTCACTTCACACACCTCCATTCTTTGACTTCACACACCGCCATTCCTTGACTTCACAAACCTCCATTCTATGAGTTCACACACCTCCATTCTATGAGTTCACACACCTCCATCTATGACTTCACACACCTCCATTCTGAGTTCACACACCTCCATTCTGTGACTTCACACACCTCCATTCTGACTTCACACACCTTCATTTTATGACTTCACACACCTCCATTCTGTGACTTCTCACACCTCCATTCTATGACTTCACACTCTTCCATTGTGACGTCACACAACTCCATTCTATGTGTTCACACATCTCCATTCTATGACTTCACACTCCTCCATTCTATGACTCCCACACCTCCTTTCTATGACTTCACCCACCTCAGTCTATGACTTCACACACCTCCATTCTGACTTCACACACCTCCATTCTGTGACTTCACACACCTCCATTCTATGACTTCACACACCTAAATTCTGTGACTTGACACACCTCCATTCTGACTTCAAGCACTTCCATTCTATGATTTCACACACCTCCATTCTGACTTCACACAGCTCCATTCTATGAATTCACACACCTCCATTCTGTGACTTCACACACCTCCACTCTGTGACTTCAAACACCTTAATTCTTACTTCACAAACATCCATTCTGTGACTTCACACACCTCCACCTCCATTCTGTGACTTCACACACCTTCATTCTGACTTCACACACCTCCATTCTGTGACTTCACACACCTCAATTCTGACTTCACACACCTCCATTCTGTGACTTCACACACCTCCATTCTTTGACTTCACACACCTAAATTCTGTGACTTGACACACCTCCATTCTGACTTCACACATTTCCATTCTATGATTTCACACACCTCCATTCTGACTTCACACACTTCCATTCTATGATTGCACACACCTCCATTCTGACTTCACACACTTCCTTTCTATGACTTCACACACCTCCATTCTGTGGCTTCACACACCTCCATTCTGAGTTCACACACCTCCATTCTATGACTTCACAAACCCCCATTCTGAGTTCACAGACCTCCATTCTATGACTTCACACACTTCCATTCTATGACTTCACACACCTCCATTCTGACTTCACACACCTCCATTCTTTGACTTCACACACCTAAATTCTGTGACTTGACACACCTCCATTCTGACTTCACACATTTCCATTCTATGATTTCACACACCTCCATTCTGACTTCACACACTTCCATTCTATGATTGCACACACCTCCATTCTGACTTCACACACTTCCTTTCTATGACTTCACACACCTCCATTCTGTGGCTTCACACACCTCCATTCTGAGTTCACACACCTCCATTCTGTGACTTCACACACCTCCATTCTGTGACTTCACACACCTCCATTCTGAGTTCACACACCTCCATTCTATGACTTCACAAACCCCCATTCTGAGTTCACAGACCTCCATTCTATGACTTCACACACTTCCATTCTATGACTTCACACACCTCCATTCTGACTTCACACACCTCCATTCTGACTTCACACACCTCATTTCTGAGTGGACACACCTCCATTCTGTGATTTCACACACCTCCATTCTGACTTCACACACTTCCTTTCTATGACTTCACACACCTCCATTCTATGATTTCACACACTTCCATTCAATGACTTCACACACCTCCATTCTATGACTTCACACACCTCATTTCTGAGTGGACACACCTCCATTCTGTGATTTCACACACCTCCAATCTGACTTCACACACCTCCATTCTATGACTTCACACACCTCAATTCTATTTCTTCACACACCTCCATTCTATGACTTCACACACCACCATTCTGTGACTTCACACACCTCCACTCTATGACTTCAAACACCTTCATTCTTACTTCACAAACATCCATTCTGTGACTTCACACACCTCCATTCTATGAGTTAACACACCTCCATTCTGACTTCACACACCTCCATTCTATGTCTTCACACACCTCCGTTCTGACTTCACACAGCTCCATTCTGTGACTTCACAAAACTCCATTCTGTGATTTCACACACCTCCATACTATGACTTCACACACCTCCATCTATGACTTCAAACACCTCCATTCTGAGTTCACACACCTCCATTCTGTGACTTCACACACCTCCATTCTGACTTCACACACCTTCATTTTATGACTTCACACACCTCCATTCTGTGACTTCTCACACCTCCATTCTATGACTTCACACTCTTCCATTGTGACGTCACACAACTCCATTCTCTGGGTTCACACATCTCCATTCTATGATTTCACACACCACCATTCTGACTTCACACACCTCCATTTTATGACATCACAGACCTCGAATCTATGACTTCACTCACCTCCACTCTATGACTTCACACTCCTCCATTCTATGACTCCCACACCTCCTTTCTATGACTTCACTCACCTCAGTCTATGACTTCACACACCTCCATTCTGACTTCACACACCTCCATTCTGTGACTTCACACACCTCCATTCTATGACTTCACACACCTAAATTCTGTGACTTGACACACCTCCATTCTGACTTCAAGCACTTCCATTCTATGATTTCACACACCTCCATTCTGACTTCACACAGCTCCATTCTATGAATTCACACACCTCCATTCTGTGACTTCACACACCTCCACTCTATGACTTCAAACACCTTAATTCTTACTTCACAAACATCCATTCTGTGACTTCACACACCTCCACCTCCATTCTGTGACTTCACACACCTTCATTCTGACTTCACACACCTTCATTCTGTGACTTCACACACCTCAATTCTGTGACTTCACACACCTCCATTCTGACTTCACATACCTCCATTCTATGATTTCACACACCTCCATTCTATGACTTCACACACCTCCATTCTGTGACTTCACACACCACCTTTTTGACTTCACACACCTCCATTCTGTGACTTCACACACCTACATTCTGTGACTTCACACATTTCCATTCTGTGACTTCACACACCTCCATTCTGTGACTTCACACACCTCTACTGTTTCACTTCACACACCTCCATTCTTTGACTTCACACACCTCCATTCCATGACTTCACACACCTCCATTCTATGAGTTCACACACCTCCATTCTATATGTTCACACACCTCCAATTTGACTTCACACACCTCCATTCTATGACTTCACACACATTTATTCTTTCTTCTGAAACATCCATTCTCTGACTTCACACACCTCCATTCTATGACTTCACACACCTCAATTCTATGACTTCACACACCTCCATTCTATGACTTCACACACCACCATTCTGTGACTTCACACACCTCCATTCTGTGACTTCATACACCTCAATTCTGTGACTTCACACACCGCCATTCTGACTTCACACACCTCCATTCTATGATTTCACACACCTCCATTCTATGACTTCACACACCTCCATTCTGTGACTTCACACACCACCTTTTTGACTTCACACACCTCCATTCTGTGACTTCACACACCTCCATTCTATGACTTCACACACCTCCGTTTTGACTTCACACACTTCCATTCTGTGACTTCACACACCTCCATTCTGTGACTTCACACACCTCTATTGTTTCAATTCACACACCTCCATTCTTTGACTTCACACATCTCCATTTCATGACTTCACACACCTCCATTCTATGAGTTCACACAGCTCCAATTTGACTTCACACACCTCCATTCTATGACTTCACACACCTTCATTCTTACTTCAGAAACATCCATTCTCTGACTTCACACACCTCCATTCTATGACTTCACAAACCTCTATTCTGTGAATTCACACACCTCCATTCTGAATTCACACACCTCCATTCTGCGACTTCACACACCTCCATTCTGTGACTTCACACACCTCCAGTCTATGACTTAAAACACCTTCATTCTTACTTCACAAACATCCATTCTGTGACTTCACACACCTCCATTCTGTGACTTCACACACCTCAATTCTGTGACTTCACACACCTCCATTCTGACTTCACACACCTCCATTCTATGATTTCACACACCTCCATTCTATGACTTCACACACCTCCTTTCTATGACTTCACTCACCTCAGTCTATGACTTCACACACCTTCATTCTGACTTCACACACCTCCATTCTGTGACTTCACACACCTCCATTCTATGACTTCACACACCTAAATTCTGTGACTTGACACACCTCCATTCTGACTTCAAGCACTTCCATTCTATGATTTCACACACCTCCATTCTGACTTCACACAGCTCCATTCTATGAATTCACACACCTCCATTCTGTGACTTCACACACCTCCACTCTATGACTTCAAACACCTTAATTCTTACTTCACAAACATCCATTCTGTGACTTCACACACCTCCACCTCCATTCTGTGACTTCACACACCTTCATTCTGACTTCACACACCTTCATTCTGTGACTTCACACACCTCAATTCTGTGACTTCACACACCTCCATTCTGACTTCACATACCTCCATTCTATGATTTCACACACCTCCATTCTATGACTTCACACACCTCCATTCTGTGACTTCACACACCACCTTTTTGACTTCACACACCTCCATTCTGTGACTTCACACACCTACATTCTGTGACTTCACACATTTCCATTCTGTGACTTCACACACCTCCATTCTGTGACTTCACACACCTCTACTGTTTCACTTCACACACCTCCATTCTTTGACTTCACACACCTCCATTCCATGACTTCACACACCTCCATTCTATGAGTTCACACACCTCCATTCTATATGTTCACACACCTCCAATTTGACTTCACACACCTCCATTCTATGACTTCACACACATTTATTCTTTCTTCAGAAACATCCATTCTCTGACTTCACACACCTCCGTTCTATGACTTCACACACCTCAATTCTATGACTTCACACACCTCCATTCTATGACTTCACACACCACCATTCTGTGACTTCACACACCTCCATTCTGTGACTTCATACACCTCAATTCTGTGACTTCACACACCGCCATTCTGACTTCACACACCTCCATTCTATGATTTCACACACCTCCATTCTATGACTTCACACACCTCCATTCTGTGACTTCACACACCACCTTTTTGACTTCACACACCTCCATTCTGTGACTTCACACACCTCCATTCTATGACTTCACACACCTCCGTTTTGACTTCACACACTTCCATTCTGTGACTTCACACACCTCCATTCTGTGACTTCACACACCTCTATTGTTTCACTTCACACACCTCCATTCTTTGACTTCACACATCTCCATTTCATGACTTCACACACCTCCATTCTATGAGTTCACACAGCTCCAATTTGACTTCACACACCTCCATTCTATGACTTCACACACCTTCATTCTTACTTCAGAAACATCCATTCTCTGACTTCACACACCTCCATTCTATGACTTCACAAACCTCTATTCTGTGAATTCACACACCTCCATTCTGAATTCACACACCTCCATTCTGCGACTTCACACACCTCCATTCTGTGACTTCACACACCTCCAGTCTATGACTTAAAACACCTTCATTCTTACTTCACAAACATCCATTCTGTGACTTCACACACCTCCATTCTGTGACTTCACACACCTTCATTCTGACTTCACACACCTCCATTCTGTGACTTCCCACACCTCAATTCTGTGACTTCACACACCTCCATTCTGACTTCACACACCTCCATTCTATGATTTCACACACCTCCATTCTATGACTTCACACACCTCCATTCTGTGACTTCACACACCACCTTTTTGACTTCACACACCTCCATTCTGTGACTTCACACACCTCCATTCTGTGACTTCACACACCTCCGTTTTGACTTCACACACTTCCATTCTGTAACTTCAAACACCTCCATTCTGTGACTTCACACACCTCTATTGTTTCACTTCCCACACCTCAATTCTATGACTTCACACACCTTCATTCTTACTTCAGAAACATCCATTCTCTGACTTCACACACCTCCATTCTATGATTTCACACACCTCCATTCTATGACTTCACACACCTCCATTCTGTGACTTCACACACCTTCATTCTGACTTCACACACCTCCATTCTGTGACTTCACACACCTCAATTCTGACTTCACACACCTCCATTCTGTGACTTCACACACCTCCATTCTTTGACTTCACACACCTAAATTCTGTGACTTGACACACCTCCATTCTGACTTCACACATTTCCATTCTATGATTTCACACACCTCCATTCTGACTTCACACACTTCCATTCTATGATTTCACACACCTACATTCTGACTTCACACACTTCCTTTCTATGACTTCACACACCTCCATTCTGTGGCTTCACACACCTCCATTCTTTGACTTCACACACCTAAATTCTGTGACTTGACACACCTCCATTCTGACTTCACACATTTCCATTCTATGATTTCACACACCTCCATTCTGACTTCACACACTTCCATTCTATGATTTCACACACCTCCATTCTGACTTCACACACTTCCTTTCTATGACTTCACACACCTCCATTCTGTGGCTTCACACACCTCCATTCTGAGTTCACACACCTCCATTCTGTGACTTCACACACCTCCATTCTGTGACTTCACACACCTCCATTCTGAGTTCACACACCTCCATTCTATGACTTCACAAACCCCCATTCTGAGTTCACAGACCTCCATTCTATGACTTCACACACTTCCATTCTATGACTTCACACACCTCCATTCTGACTTCACACACCTCCATTCTGACTTCACACACCTCAGTTCTTTGACTTCACACACCTCCATTCTATGATTTCACACACTTCCATTCAATGACTTCACACACCTCCATTCTATGACTTCACACACCTCATTTCTGAGTGGACACACCTCCATTCTGTGATTTCACACACCTCCAATGTGACTTCACACACCTCCATTCTATGACTTCACACACCTCAATTCTATGACTTCACACACCTCCATTCTATGACTTCACACACCACCATTCTGTGACTTCACACACCTCCACTCTATGACTTCAAACACCTTCATTCTTACTTCACAAACATCCATTCTGTGACTTCACACACCTCCATTCTATGAGTTAACACACCTCCATTCTGACTTCACACACCTCCATTCTATGTCTTCACACACCTCCGTTCTGACTTCACACAGCTCCATTCTGTGACTTCACAAAACTCCATTCTGTGATTTCACACACCTCCATACTATGACTTCACACACCTCCATCTATGACTTCAAACACCTCCATTCTGAGTTCACACACCTCCATTCTGTGACTTCACACACCTCCATTCTGACTTCACACACCTTCATTTTATGACTTCACACACCTCCATTCTGTGACTTCTCACACCTCCATTCTATGACTTCACACTCTTCCATTGTGACGTCACACAACTCCATTCTATGTGTTCACACATCTCCATTCTATGATTTCACACACCACCATTCTGACTTCACACACCTCCATTTTATGACATCACAGACCTCGAATCTATGACTTCACTCACCTCCACTCTATGACTTCACACTCCTCCATTCTATGACTCCCACACCTCCTTTTTATGACTTCACTCACCTCAGTCTATGACTTCACACACCTTCATTCTGACTTCACACACCTCCATTCTGTGACTTCACACACCTCCTTTCTATGACTTCACACACCTAAATTCTGTGACTTGACACACCTCCATTCTGACTTCAAGCACTTCCATTCTATGATTTCACACACCTCCATTCTGACTTCACACAGCTCCATTCTATGAATTCACACACCTCCATTCTGTGACTTCACACACCTCCACTCTATGACTTCAAACACCTTAATTCTTACTTCACAAACATCCATTCTGTGACTTCACACACCTCCACCTCCATTCTGTGACTTCACACACCTTCATTCTGTCTTCACACACCTTCATTCTGTGACTTCACACACCTCAATTCTGTGACTTCACACACCTCCATTCTGACTTCACATACCTCCATTCTATGATTTCACACACCTCCATTCTATGACTTCACACACCTCCATTCTGTGACTTCACACACCACCTTTTTGACTTCACACACCTCCATTCTGTGACTTCACACACCTCCATTCTGTGACTTCACACACTTCCATTCTGTGACTTCACACACCTCCATTCTGTGACTTCACACACCTCTACTGTTTCACTTCACACACCTCCATTCTTTGACTTCACACACCTCCATTCCATGACTTCACACACCTCCATTCTATGAGTTCACACACCTCCATTCTATATGTTCACACACCTCCAATTTGACTTCACACACCTCCATTCTATGACTTCACACACATTTATTCTTTCTTCAGAAACATCCATTCTCTGACTTCACACACCTCCATTCTATGACTTCACACACCTCAATTCTATGACTTCACACACCTCCATTCTATGACTTCACACACCACCATTCTGTGACTTCACACACCTCCATTCTGTGACTTCATACACCTCAATTCTGTGACTTCACACACCGCCATTCTGACTTCACACACCTCCATTCTATGATTTCACACACCTCCATTCTATGACTTCACAAACCTCCATTCTGTGACTTCACACACCACCTTTTTGACTTCACACACCTCCATTCTGTGACTTCACACACCTCCATTCTATGACTTCACACACCTCCGTTTTTACTTCACACACTTCCATTCTGTGACTTCACACACCTCTATTGTTTCACTTCACACACCTCCATTCTTTGACTTCACACATCTCCATTTCATGACTTCACACACCTCCATTCTATGAGTTCACACAGCTCCAATTTGACTTCACACACCTCCATTCTATGACTTCACACACCTTCATTCTTACTTCAGAAACATCCATTCTCTGACTTCACACACCTCCATTCTATGACTTCACAAACCTCTATTCTGTGAATTCACACACCTCCATTCTGAATTCACACACCTCCATTCTGCGACTTCACACACCTCCATTCTGTGACTTCACACACCTCCATTCTGTGACTTCACACACCTCGATCCTATGACTTCACACACTTCCATTCTATGAATTCACACACCTCCATTCTGTGATTTCACACACCTCCATTCTATGACTTCACATACCTCCATTCTGTGACTTCACACACCTCCATTCTGTGACTTCACACACCTCCATTCTATGACTTCACACACATTTATTCTTTCTTCAGAAACATCCATTCTCTGACTTCACACACCTCCATTCTATGACTTCACACACCTCAATTCTATGACTTCACACACCTCCATTCTATGACTTCACACAACACCATTCTGTGACTTCACACACCTCCATTCTGTGACATCACACACCAACTTTTTGATTTCACACACCTCCATTCTGTGACGTCACACACCTCCATTCTGTGACTTCACACACCAACTTTTTGATTTCACACACCTCCATTCTGTGACGTCACACACCTCCATTTTGTGACTTCACACACCTCCGTTTTGCCTTCACACACTTCCAATCTGGGACTTCACACACCTCCATTCTGTGACTTTACACACCTCTATTGTTTCACTTCACACACCTCCATTCTTTGACTTCACACACCGCCATTCCATGACTTCACAAACCTCCATCCTATGAGTTCACACACCTCCATTCTATGAGTTCACACACCTCCAATTTGACTTCACACATCTCCATTCTATGACTTCACACACCTTCATTCTGACTTCACACACCTCCATTCTATGACTTCACACACATTTATTCTTTCTTCAGAAACATCCATTCTCTGACTTCACACACCTCCATTCTATGACTTCACACACCTCAATTCTATGACTTCACACACCTCCATTCTATGACTTCACACAACACCATTCTGTGACTTCACACACCTCCATTCTGTGACATCACACACCAACTTTTTGATTTCACACACCTCCATTCTGTGACGTCACACACCTCCATTCTGTGACTTCACACACCAACTTTTTGATTTCACACACCTCCATTCTGTGACGTCACACACCTCCATTTTGTGACTTCACACACCTCCGTTTTGCCTTCACACACTTCCAATCTGGGACTTCACACACCTCCATTCTGTGACTTTACACACCTCTATTGTTTCACTTCACACACCTCCATTCTTTGACTTCACACACCGCCATTCCATGACTTCACAAACCTCCATCCTATGAGTTCACACACCTCCATTCTATGAGTTCACACACCTCCAATTTGACTTCACACATCTCCATTCTATGACTTCACACACCTTCATTCTGACTTCACACACCTCCATTCTCTGACTTCACACACCTCAATTCTGTGACTTGACACACCTCCATTCTGACTTCACAGACCTCCATTCTATGATTTCACACACCTCCATTCTATGACTTCACACACCTCCATTCTGTGACTTCACACACCTCCATTCTGACTTCACACCCCTCCATTCTGACTTCACACACGTCCATTCTGACATCACAAAGCTCCATTCTATGAATTCACACACCTCCATTCTGTGACTTCACACACCACCTTTTTGACTTCACACATCTCCATTCTGTGACTTCACACACCTCCATTCTGTGACTTCACACACTTCCATTCTGTGACTTCACACACTTCCAATCTGGGACTTCACACACCTCCATTCTGTGACTTCACACACCTCTATTGTTTCACTTCACACACCTCCATTCTTTGACTTCACACACCGCCATTCCATGACTTCACAAACCTCCATTCTATGAGTTCACACACCTCCATTCTATGAGTTCACACACCTCCATCTATGACTTCACACACCTCCACTCTGAGTTCACACACCTCCATTCTGTGACTTCACACACCTCCATTCTGACTTCACACACCTTCATTTTATGACTTCACACACCTCCATTCTGTGACTTCTCACACCTCCATTCTATGACTTCACACTCTTCCACTGTGACGTCACACAACTCCATTCTATGTGTTCACACATCTCCATTCTATGATTTCACACACCACCATTCTGACTTCACACACCTCCATTTTATGACATCACAGACCTCGAATCTATGACTTCACTCACCTCCACTCTATGACTTCACACTCCTCCATTCTATGACTCCCACACCTCCTTTCTATGACTTCACCCACCTCAGTCTATGACTTCACACACCTCCATTCTGACTTCACACACCTCCATTCTGTGACTTCACACACCTCCATTCTATGACTTCACACACCTAAATTCTGTGACTTGACACACCTCCATTCTGACTTCACACACTTCCATTCTATGATTTCACACACCTCCATTCTGACTTCACACAGCTCCATTCTATGAATTCACACACCTCCATTCTGTGACTTCACACACCTCCACTCTATGACTTCAAACACCTTAATTCTTACTTCACAAACATCCATTCTGTGACTTCACACACCTCCACCTCCATTCTGTGACTTCACACACCTTCATTCTGACTTCACACACCTCCATTCTGACTTCACACACCTCCATTCTGTGACTTCACACACCTCCATTCTATGACTTCACACACCTAAATTCTGTGACTTGACACACCTCCATTCTGACTTCACACACTTCCATTCTATGATTTCACACACCTCCATTCTGACTTCACACACTTCCGTTCTATGATTTCACACACCTCCATTCTGACTTCACACACTTCCTTTCTATGACTTCACACACCTCCATTCTGTGGCTTCACACACCTCCATTCTGACTTCACACACCTCCATTCTGTGACTTCACACACCTCCATTCTATGACTTCACACACCTCCATTCTGTGACTTCACACACTTCGATCCTATGACTTCACACACTTCCATTCTATGAATTCACACACCTCCATTCTGTGATTTCACACACCTCCATTCTATGACTTCACACACCTCCATTCTGTGACTTCACACTCCTCCATTCTTAGTTCACACACCTCCATTCTATGACTTCACACACCTCCATTCTGTGACTTCACACACCACCTTTTTGACTTCACACACCTCCATTCTGTGACTTCACACACCTCCATTCTGTGACTTCACACACTTCCATTCTGTGACTTCACACACCTCCATTCTGTGACTTCACACACCTCTATTGTTTCACTTCACACACCTCCATTCTTTGACTTCACACACCTCCATTTCATGACTTCACACACCTCCATTCTATGAGTTCACACACCTCCATTTTGACTTCACACACCTCCATTCTATGACTTCACACACCTTCATTCTTACTTCAGAAACATCCATTCTCTGACTTCACACACCTCCATTCTATGACTTCAAAAACCTCTATTCTGTGAATTCACACTCCTCCATTCTGAATTCACACACCTCCATTCTGCGACTTCACACACCTCCATTCTGTGACTTCACACACCTCCAGTCTATGACTTCAAACACCTTCATTCTTACTTCACAAACATCCATTCTGTGACTTCACACACCTCCATTCTGTGACTTCACACACCTCCATTCTGTGACTTCCCACACCTCAATTCTGTGACTTCACACACCTCCATTCTGACTTCACACACCTCCATTCTATGATTTCACACACCTCCATTCTATGACTTCACACACCTCCATTCTGTGACTTCACACACCACCTTTTTGACTTCACACACCTCCATTGTGTGACTTCACACACCTCCATTCTGTGACTTCACACACCTCCGTTTTGACTTCACACACTTCCATGCTGTAACTTCAAACACCTCCATTCTGTGACTTCACACACCTCTATTGTTTCACTTCACACACCTCCATTCTTTGACTTCACACACCTCCATTCCATGATTTCACACACCTCCATTCTATGAGTTCACACACCTCCATTCTTTGAGTTCACACACCTCCAATTTGACTTCACACACCTCCATTCTATGACTTCACACACCTTCATTCTTACTTCAGAAACATCCATTCTCTGACTTCACACACCTCCATTCTATGACTTCACAAACCTCCATTCTGTGACTTCACACACCTCCATTCTGACTTCACACACCTCCATTCTTTGACTTCACACAACTCCATTCTTCCTTCACACACCTCCATTCTATGACTTCACACACTTCCTATGACTTCACACAACTCCATTCTGTGGGTTCACACACCTCCACTCTATGACTTCAAACACCTTAATTCTTACTTCACAAACATCCATTCTGTGACTTCACACACCTCCACCTCCATTCTGTGACTTCACACACCTTCATTCTGACTTCACACACCTCCATTCTGACTTCACACACCTCCATTCTGTGACTTCACACACCTCCATTCTATGACTTCACACACCTAAATTCTGTGACTTGACACACCTCCATTCTGACTTCACACACTTCCATTCTATGATTTCACACACCTCCATTCTGACTTCACACACTTCCATTCTATGATTTCACACACCTCCATTCTGACTTCACACACTTCCTTTCTATGACTTCACACACCTCCATTCTGTGGCTTCACACACCTCCATTCTGAGTTCACACACCTCCATTCTGTGACTTCACACACCTCCATTCTGTGACTTCACACACCTCCATTCTGTGACTTCACACACTTCGATCCTATGACTTCACACACTTCCATTCTATGAATTCACACACCTCCATTCTGTGATTTCACACACCTCCATTCTATGACTTCCCACACCTCCATTCCTTGACTTCACACTCCTCCATTCTGAGTTCACACACCTCCATTCTATGACTTCACACACCTCCATTCTGTGACTTCACACACCACCTTTTTGACTTCACACACCTCCATTCTGTGACTTCACACACCTCCTTTCTGTGACTTCACACACTTCCATTGTGTGACTTCACACACCTCCATTCTGTGACTTCACACACCTCTATTGTTTCACTTCACACACCTCCATTCTTTGACTTCACACATCTCCATTTCATGACTTCACACACCTCCATTCTATGAGTTCACACACCTCCAATTTGACTTCACACACCTCCATTCTATGACTTCACACACCTTCATTCTTACTTCAGAAACATCCATTCTCTGACTTCACACACCTCCATTCTATGACTTCAAAAACCTCTATTCTGTGAATTCACACTCCTCCATTCTGAATTCACACACCTCCATTCTGCGACTTCACACACCTCCATTCTGTGACTTCACACACCTCCAGTCTATGACTTCAAACACCTTCATTCTTACTTCACAAACATCCATTCGGTGACTTCACACACCTCCATTCTGTGACTTCACACACCTCCATTCTGTGACTTCCCACACCTCAATTCTGTGACTTCACACACCTCCATTCTGACTTCACACACCTCCATTCTATGATTTCACACACCTCCATTCTATGACTTCACACACCTCCATTCTGTGACTTCACACACCACCTTTTTGACTTCACACACCTCCATTGTGTGACTTCACACACCTCCATTCTGTGACTTCACACACCTCCGTTTTGACTTCACACACTTCCATGCTGTAACTTCAAACACCTCCATTCTGTGACTTCACACACCTCTATTGTTTCACTTCACACACCTCCATTCTTTGACTTCACACACCTCCATTCCATGATTTCACACACCTCCATTCTATGAGTTCACACACCTCCATTCTTTGAGTTCACACACCTCCAATTTGACTTCACACACCTCCATTCTATGACTTCACACACCTTCATTCTTACTTCAGAAACATCCATTCTCTGACTTCACACACCTCCATTCTATGACTTCACAAACCTCCATTCTGTGACTTCACACACCTCCATTCTGACTTCACACACCTCCATTCTTTGACTTCACACAACTCCATTCTTCCTTCACACACCTCCATTCTATGACTTCACACACATCCTTTCTATGACTTCACACACCTCCATTCTGTGGCTTCACACACCTCCATTCTGAGTTCACACACCTCCATTCTGTGACTTTACACACCTCTATTCTGTGACTTCACACACCTCCATTCTGTGATTTCACACACCTCGAACCTATGACTTCACACACTTCCATTCTATGAATTCACACACCTCCATTCTGTGATTTCACACACCTCCATTCTATGACTTCACACACCTCCATTCTGTGACTTCACACACCTCCATTCTGAGTTCACACACCTGCATTCTATGACTTCACAAACCCCCATTCTGAGTTCACAGACCTCCATTCTATGACTTCA
The DNA here is from genome assembly GCA_024803745.1 of Megascapheus bottae. Taxonomy (NCBI): domain Eukaryota; kingdom Metazoa; phylum Chordata; class Mammalia; order Rodentia; family Geomyidae; genus Megascapheus; species Megascapheus bottae. The sequence goes on from JANJXV010000339.1 coordinate 832,539, forward strand.
CACACTTCCATTCTATGACTTCACACACCTCCATTCTGACTTCACACACCTCCATTCTGACTTCACACACCTCAGTTCTTTGACTTCACACACCTCCATTCTATGATTTCACACACTTCCATTCAATGACTTCACACACCTCCATTCTATGACTTCACACACCTCATTTCTGAGTGGACACACCTCCATTCTGTGATTTCACACACCTCCAATCTGACTTCACACACCTCCATTCTATGACTTCACGCACCTCAATTCTATGACTTCACACACCTCCATTCTATGACTTCACACACCACCATTCTGTGACTTCACACACCTCCACTCTATGACTTCAAACACCTTCATTCTTACTTCACAAACATCCATTCTGTGACTTCACACACCTCCATTCTATGAGTTAACACACCTCCATTCTGACTTCACACACCTCCATTCTATGTCTTCACACACCTCCGTTCTGACTTCACACAGCTCCATTCTGTGACTTCACAAAACTCCATTCTGTGATTTCACACACCTCCATACTATGACTTCACACACCTCCATCTATGACTTCACACACCTCCATTCTGAGTTCACACACCTCCATTCTGTGACTTCACACACCTCCATTCTGACTTCACACACCTTCATTTTATGACTTCACACACCTCCATTCTGTGACTTCTCACACCTCCATTCTATGACTTCACACTCTTCCATTGTGATGTCACACAACTCCATTCTCTGGGTTCACACATCTCCATTCTATGATTTCACACACCACCATTCTGACTTCACACACCTCCATTTTATGACATCACAGACCTCGAATCTATGACTTCACTCACCTCCACTCTATGACTTCACACTCCTCCATTCTATGACTCCCACACCTCCTTTCTATGACTTCACCCACCTCAGTCTATGATTTCACACACCTCCATTCTGACTTCACACACCTCCATTCTGTGACTTCACACACCTCCATTCTATGACTTCACACACCTCCATTTTGTGACTTGACACACCTCCATTCTGACTTCACGCACTTCCATTCTATTATTTCACACACCTCCATTCTGACTTCACACAGCTCCATTCTATGAATTCACACACCTCCATTCTGTGACTTCACACACCTCCACTCTATGACTTCAAACACCTTAATTCTTACTTCACAAACATCCATTCTGTGACTTCACACACCTCCACCTCCATACTGTGACTTCACACACCTTCATTCTGACTTCACACACCTCCATTCTGTGACTTCACACACCTCAATTCTGTGACTTCACACACCTCCATTCTGACTTCACATACCTCCATTCTATGATTTCACACACCTCCATTCTATGACTTCACACACCTCCATTCTGTGACTTCACACACCACCTTTTTGACTTCACACACCTCCATTCTGTGACTTCACACACTTCCATTCTGTGACTTCACACACTTCCATTCTGTGACTTCACACACCTCCATTCTGTGACTTCACACACCTCTACTGTTTCACTTCACACACCTCCATTCTTTGACTTCACACACCTCCATTCCATGACTTCACACACCTCCATTCTATGAGTTCACACACCTCCATTCTATATGTTCACACACCTCCAATTTGACTTCACACACCTCCATTCTATGACTTCACACACATTTATTCTTTCTTCAGAAACATCCATTCTCTGACTTCACACACCTCCATTCTATGACTCACACACCTCAATTCTATGACTTCACACACCTCCATTCTATGACTTCACACAGCACCATTCTGTGACTTCACACACCTCCATTCTGTGACTTCACACACCAACTTTTTGATTTCACACACCTCCATTCTGTGACGTCACACACCTCAATTCTGTGACTTCACACACCAACTTTTTGATTTCACACACCTCCATTCTGTGACGTCACACACCTCTATTCTGTGACTTCACACACCTCCGTTTTGCCTTCACACACTTCCAATCTGGGACTTCACACACCTCCATTCTGTGACTTCACACATCTCCATTCTGAGTTCACACACCTGCATTCTATGACTTCACAAACCCCCATTCTGAGTTCACAGACCTCCATTCTATGACTTCACACACTTCCATTCTATGACTTCACACACCTCCATTCTGACTTCACACACCTCCATTCTGACTTCACACACCTCAGTTCTTTGACTTCACACACCTCCATTCTATGATTTCACACACTTCCATTCAATGACTTCACACACCTCCATTCTATGACTTCACACACCTCATTTCTGAGTGGACACACCTCCATTCTGTGATTTCACACACCTCCAATCTGACTTCACACACCTCCATTCTATGACTTCACGCACCTCAATTCTATGACTTCACACACCTCCATTCTATGACTTCACACACCACCATTCTGTGACTTCACACACCTCCACTCTATGACTTCAAACACCTTCATTCTTACTTCACAAACATCCATTCTGTGACTTCACACACCTCCATTCTATGAGTTAACACACCTCCATTCTGACTTCACACACCTCCATTCTATGTCTTCACACACCTCCGTTCTGACTTCACACAGCTCCATTCTGTGACTTCACAAAACTCCATTCTGTGATTTCACACACCTCCATACTATGACTTCACACACCTCCATCTATGACTTCACACACCTCCATTCTGAGTTCACACACCTCCATTCTGTGACTTCACACACCTCCATTCTGACTTCACACACCTTCATTTTATGACTTCACACACCTCCATTCTGTGACTTCTCACACCTCCATTCTATGACTTCACACTCTTCCATTGTGATGTCACACAACTCCATTCTCTGGGTTCACACATCTCCATTCTATGATTTCACACACCACCATTCTGACTTCACACACCTCCATTTTATGACATCACAGACCTCGAATCTATGACTTCACTCACCTCCACTCTATGACTTCACACTCCTCCATTCTATGACTCCCACACCTCCTTTCTATGACTTCACCCACCTCAGTCTATGATTTCACACACCTCCATTCTGACTTCACACACCTCCATTCTGTGACTTCACACACCTCCATTCTATGACTTCACACACCTCCATTTTGTGACTTGACACACCTCCATTCTGACTTCACGCACTTCCATTCTATTATTTCACACACCTCCATTCCGACTTCACACAGCTCCATTCTATGAATTCACACACCTCCATTCTGTGACTTCACACACCTCCACTCTATGACTTCAAACACCTTAATTCTTACTTCACAAACATCCATTCTGTGACTTGACACACCTCCACCTCCATACTGTGACTTCACACACCTTCATTCTGACTTCACACACCTCCATTCTGTGACTTCACACACCTCAATTCTGTGACTTCACACACCTCCATTCTGACTTCACATACCTCCATTCTATGATTTCACACACCTCCATTCTATGACTTCACACACCTCCATTCTGTGACTTCACACACCACCTTTTTGACTTCACACACCTCCATTCTGTGACTTCACACACTTCCATTCTGTGACTTCACACACTTCCATTCTGTGACTTCACACACCTCCATTCTGTGACTTCACACACCTCTACTGTTTCACTTCACACACCTCCATTCTTTGACTTCACACACCTCCATTCCATGACTTCACACACCTCCATTCTATGACTTCACACACCTTCATTCTTACTTCAGAAACATCCATTCTCTGACTTCACACACCTCCATTCTATGACTTCAAAAACCTCTATTCTATGAATTCACACTCCTCCATTCTGAATTCACACACCTCCATTCTGCGACTTCACACACCTCCATTCTGTGACTTCACACACCTCCAGTCTATGACTTCAAACACCTTCATTCTTACTTCACAAACATCCATTCTGTGACTTCACACACCTCCATTCTGTGACTTCACACACCTCCATTCTGTGACTTCCCACACCTCAATTCTGTAACTTCACACACCTCCATTCTGACTTCACACACCTCCATTCTATGATTTCACACACCTCCATTCTATGACTTCACACACCTCCATTCTGTGACTTCACACACCACATTTTTGACTTCACACACCTCCATTGTGTGACTTCACACACCTCCATTCTGTGACTTCACACACCTCCGTTTTGACTTCACACACTTCCATGCTGTAACTTCAAACACCTCCATTCTGTGACTTCACACACCTCTATTGTTTCACTTCACACACCTCCATTCTTTGACTTCACACACCTCCATTCCATGATTTCACACACCTCCATTCTATGAGTTCACACACCTCCATTCTTTGAGTTCACACACCTCCAATTTGACTTCACACACCTCCATTCTATGACTTCACACACCTTCATTCTTACTTCAGAAACATCCATTCTCTGACTTCACACACCTCCATTCTATGACTTCACAAACCTCCATTCTGTGACTTCACACACCTCCATTCTGACTTCACACACCTCCATTCTTTGACTTCACACAACTCCATTCTTCCTTCACACACCTCCATTCTATGACTTCACACACATCCTTTCTATGACTTCACACACCTCCATTCTGTGGCTTCACACACCTCCATTCTGAGTTCACACACCTCCATTCTGTGACTTCACACACCTCTATTCTGTGACTTCACACACCTCCATTCTGTGATTTCACACACCTCGAACCTATGACTTCACACACTTCCATTCTATGAATTCACACACCTCCATTCTGTGATTTCACACACCTCCATTCTATGTCTTCACACACCTCCATCCTGTGACTTCACACACCTCCATTCTGAGTTCACACACCTGCATTCTATGACTTCACAAACCCCCATTCTGAGTTCACAGACCTCCATTCTATGACTTCACACACTTCCATTCTATGACTTCACACACCTCCATTCTGACTTCACACACCTCCATTCTGACTTCACACACCTCAGTTCTTTGACTTCACACACCTCCATTCTATGATTTCACACACTTCCATTCAATGACTTCACACACCTCCATTCTATGACTTCACACACCTCATTTCTGAGTGGACACACCTCCATTCTGTGATTTCACACACCTCCAATCTGACTTCACACACCTCCATTCTATGACTTCACGCACCTCAATTCCATGACTTCACACACCTCCATTCTATGACTTCACACACCACCATTCTGTGACTACACACACCTCCACTCTATGACTTCAAACACCTTCATTCTTACTTCACAAACATCCATTCTGTGACTTCACACACCTCCATTCTATGAGTTAACACACCTCCATTCTGACTTCACACACCTCCATTCTATGTCTTCACACACCTCCGTTCTGACTTCACACAGCTCCATTCTGTGACTTCACAAAACTCCATTCTGTGATTTCACACACCTCCATACTATGACTTCACACACCTCCATCTATGACTTCACACACCTCCATTCTGAGTTCACACACCTCTATTCTGTGACTTCACACACCTCCATTCTGACTTCACACACCTTCATTTTATGACTTCACACACCTCCATTCTGTGACTTCTCACACCTCCATTCTATGACTTCACACTCTTCCATTGTGATGTCACACAACTCCATTCTCTGGGTTCACACATCTCCATTCTATGATTTCACACACCACCATTCTGACTTCACACACCTCCATTTTATGACATCACAGACCTCGAATCTATGACTTCACTCACCTCCACTCTATGACTTCACACTCCTCCATTCTATGACTCCCACACCTCCTTTCTATGACTTCACCCACCTCAGTCTATGATTTCACACACCTCCATTCTGACTTCACACACCTCCATTCTGTGACTTCACACACCTCCATTCTATGACTTCACACACCTCCATTTTGTGACTTGACACACCTCCATTCTGACTTCACGCACTTCCATTCTATTATTTCACACACCTCCATTCTGACTTCACACAGCTCCATTCTATGAATTCACACACCTCCATTCTGTGACTTCACACACCTCCACTCTATGACTTCAAACACCTTAATTCTTACTTCACAAACATCCATTCTGTGACTTCACACACCTCCACCTCCATACTGTGACTTCACACACCTTCATTCTGACTTCACACACCTCCATTCTGTGACTTCACACACCTCAATTCTGTGACTTCACACACCTCCATTCTGACTTCACATACCTCCATTCTATGATTTCACACACCTCCATTCTATGACTTCACACACCTCCATTCTGTGACTTCACACACCACCTTTTTGACTTCACACACCTCCATTCTGTGACTTCACACACTTCCATTCTGTGACTTCACACACTTCCATTCTGTGACTTCACACACCTCCATTCTGTGACTTCACACACCTCTACTGTTTCACTTCACACACCTCCATTCTTTGACTTCACACACCTCCATTCCATGACTTCACACACCTCCATTCTATGAGTTCACACACCTCCATTCTATATGTTCACACACCTCCAATTTGACTTCACACACCTCCATTCTATGACTTCACACACATTTATTCTTTCTTCAGAAACATCCATTCTCTGACTTCACACACCTCCATTCTATGACTCACACACCTCAATTCTATGACTTCACACACCTCCATTCTATGACTTCACACAGCACCATTCTGTGACTTCACACACCTCCATTCTGTGACTTCACACACCAACTTTTTGATTTCACACACCTCCATTCTGTGACGTCACACACCTCAATTCTGTGACTTCACACACCAACTTTTTGATTTCACACACCTCCATTCTGTGACGTCACACACCTCTATTCTGTGACTTCACACACCTCCGTTTTGCCTTCACACACTTCCAATCTGGGACTTCACACACCTCCATTCTGTGACTTCACACACCTCTATTGTTTCACTTCACACACCTCCATTCTTTGACTTCACACACCGCCATTCCATGACTTCACAAACCTCCATTCTATGAGTTCACACACCTCCATTCTATGAGTTCACACACCTCCAATTTGACTTCACACATCTCCATTCTATGACTTCACACACCTTCATTCTGTCTTCACACACCTCCATTCTCTGACTTCACACACCTCAATTCTGTGATTGGCACACCTCCATTCTGACTTCACAGACCTCCATTCTATGATTTCACACACCTCCATTCTATGACTTCACACACCTCCATTCTGTGACTTCACACACCTCCATTCTGACTTCACACCCCTCCATTCTGACTTCACACACCTCCATTCTGACATCACACAGCTCCATTCTATGAATTCACACACCTCCATTCTGTGACTTCACACACCACCTTTTTGACTTCACACACCTCCATTCTGTGACTTCACACACCTCCATTCTGTGACTTCACACACTTCCATTCTGTGACTTCACACACTTCCTATCTTGGACTTCACACACCTCCATTCTGTGACTTCACACACCTCTATTGTTTCACTTCACACACCTCCATTCTTTGACTTCACACACCGCCATTCCATGACTTCACAAACCTCCATTCTATGAGTTCACACACCTCCATTCTATGAGTTCACACACCTCCATCTATGACTTCACAGACCTCCATTCTGAGTTCACACACCTCCATTCTGTGACTTCACACACCTCCATTCTGACTTCACACACCTTCATTTTATGACTTCACACACCTCCATTCTGTGACTTCTCACACCTCCATTCTATGACTTCACACTCTTCCATTGTGACGTCACACAACTCCATTCTATGTGTTCACACATCTCCATTCTATGATTTCACACACCACCATTCTGACTTCACACACCTCCATTTTATGACATCACAGACCTCGAATCTATGCCTTCACTCACCTCCACTCTATGACTTCACACTCCTCCATTCTATGACTTCCCACACCTACTTTCTATGACTTCACCCACCTCAGTCTATGACTTCACACACCTCCATTCTGACTTCACACACCTCCATTCTGTGACTTCACACACCTCCATTCTATGACTTCACACACCTAAATTCTGTGACTTGACACACCTCCATTCTGACTTCACACACTTCCATTCTATGATTTCACACACCTCCATTCTGACTTCACACAGATCCATTCTATGAATTCACACACCTCCATTCTGTGACTTCACACACCTCCACTCTGTGACTTCAAACACCTTAATTCTTACTTCACAAACATCCATTCTGTGACTTCACACACCTCCACCTCCATTCTGTGACTTCACACACCTTCATTCTGACTTCACACACCTCCATTCTGTGACTTCACACACCTCAATTCTGACTTCACACACCTCCATTCTGTGACTTCACACACCTCCATTCTATGACTTCACACACCTAAATTCTGTGACTTGACACACCTCCATTCTGACTTCACACACTTCCATTCTATGATTTCACACACCTCCATTCTGACTTCACACACTTCCATTCTATGATTTCACACACCTCCATTCTGACTTCACACACTTCCTTTTTATGACTTCACACACCTCCATTCTGTGGCTTCACACACCTCCATTCTGAGTTCACACACCTCCATTCTGTGACTTCACACACATTTATTCTTTCTTCAGAAACATCCATTCTCTGACTTCACACACCTCCATTCTATGACTTCACACACATCAATTCTATGACTTCACACAACTCCATTCTATGACTTCACACACCACCATTCTGTGACTTCACACACCTCCATTCTGTGACTTCACACACCAACTTTTTGATTTCACACACCTCCATTCTGTGACGTCACACACCTCCATTCTGTGACTTCACACACCTCCATTCTGACTTCACACACCTTCATTTTATGACTTCACACACCTCCATTCTGTGACTTCTCACACCTCCATTCTATGACTTCACACTCTTCCATTGTGATGTCACACAACTCCATTCTCTGGGTTCACACATCTCCATTCTATGATTTCACACACCACCATTCTGACTTCACACACCTCCATTTTATGACATCACAGACCTCGAATCTATGACTTCACTCACCTCCACTCTATGACTTCACACTCCTCCATTCTATGACTCCCACACCTCCTTTCTATGACTTCACCCACCTCAGTCTATGATTTCACACACCTCCATTCTGACTTCACACACCTCCATTCTGTGACTTCACACACCTCCATTCTATGACTTCACACACCTCCATTTTGTGACTTGACACACCTCCATTCTGACTTCACGCACTTCCATTCTATTATTTCACACACCTCCATTCTGACTTCACACAGCTCCATTCTATGAATTCACACACCTCCATTCTGTGACTTCACACACCTCCACTCTATGACTTCAAACACCTTAATTCTTACTTCACAAACATCCATTCTGTGACTTCACACACCTCCACCTCCATACTGTGACTTCACACACCTTCATTCTGACTTCACACACCTCCATTCTGTGACTTCACACACCTCAATTCTGTGACTTCACACACCTCCATTCTGACTTCACATACCTCCATTCTATGATTTCACACACCTCCATTCTATGACTTCACACACCTCCATTCTGTGACTTCACACACCACCTTTTTGACTTCACACACCTCCATTCTGTGACTTCACACACTTCCATTCTGTGACTTCACACACTTCCATTCTGTGACTTCACACACCTCCATTCTGTGACTTCACACACCTCTACTGTTTCACTTCACACACCTCCATTCTTTGACTTCACACACCTCCATTCCATGACTTCACACACCTCCATTCTATGAGTTCACACACCTCCATTCTATATGTTCACACACCTCCAATTTGACTTCACACACCTCCATTCTATGACTTCACACACATTTATTCTTTCTTCAGAAACATCCATTCTCTGACTTCACACACCTCCATTCTATGACTCACACACCTCAATTCTATGACTTCACACACCTCCATTCTATGACTTCACACAGCACCATTCTGTGACTTCACACACCTCCATTCTGTGACTTCACACACCAACTTTTTGATTTCACACACCTCCATTCTGTGACGTCACACACCTCAATTCTGTGACTTCACACACCAACTTTTTGATTTCACACACCTCCATTCTGTGACGTCACACACCTCTATTCTGTGACTTCACACACCTCCGTTTTGCCTTCACACACTTCCAATCTGGGACTTCACACACCTCCATTCTGTGACTTCACACACCTCTATTGTTTCACTTCACACACCTCCATTCTTTGACTTCACACACCGCCATTCCATGACTTCACAAACCTCCATTCTATGAGTTCACACACCTCCATTCTATGAGTTCACACACCTCCAATTTGACTTCACACATCTCCATTCTATGACTTCACACACCTTCATTCTGTCTTCACACACCTCCATTCTCTGACTTCACACACCTCAATTCTGTGATTGGCACACCTCCATTCTGACTTCACAGACCTCCATTCTATGATTTCACACACCTCCATTCTATGACTTCACACACCTCCATTCTGTGACTTCACACACCTCCATTCTGACTTCACACCCCTCCATTCTGACTTCACACACCTCCATTCTGACATCACACAGCTCCATTCTATGAATTCACACACCTCCATTCTGTGACTTCACACACCACCTTTTTGACTTCACACACCTCCATTCTGTGACTTCACACACCTCCATTCTGTGACTTCACACACTTCCATTCTGTGACTTCACACACTTCCTATCTTGGACTTCACACACCTCCATTCTGTGACTTCACACACCTCTATTGTTTCACTTCACACACCTCCATTCTTTGACTTCACACACCGCCATTCCATGACTTCACAAACCTCCATTCTATGAGTTCACACACCTCCATTCTATGAGTTCACACACCTCCATCTATGACTTCACACACCTCCATTCTGAGTTCACACACCTCCATTCTGTGACTTCACACACCTCCATTCTGACTTCACACACCTTCATTTTATGACTTCACACACCTCCATTCTGTGACTTCTCACACCTCCATTCTATGACTTCACACTCTTCCATTGTGACGTCACACAACTCCATTCTATGTGTTCACACATCTCCATTCTATGATTTCACACACCACCATTCTGACTTCACACACCTCCATTTTATGACATCACAGACCTCGAATCTATGCCTTCACTCACCTCCACTCTATGACTTCACACTCCTCCATTCTATGACTTCCCACACCTACTTTCTATGACTTCACCCACCTCAGTCTATGACTTCACACACCTCCATTCTGACTTCACACACCTCCATTCTGTGACTTCACACACCTCCATTCTATGACTTCACACACCTAAATTCTGTGACTTGACACACCTCCATTCTGACTTCACACACTTCCATTCTATGATTTCACACACCTCCATTCTGACTTCACACAGATCCATTCTATGAATTCACACACCTCCATTCTGTGACTTCACACACCTCCACTCTGTGACTTCAAACACCTTAATTCTTACTTCACAAACATCCATTCTGTGACTTCACACACCTCCACCTCCATTCTGTGACTTCACACACCTTCATTCTGACTTCACACACCTCCATTCTGTGACTTCACACACCTCAATTCTGACTTCACACACCTCCATTCTGTGACTTCACACACCTCCATTCTATGACTTCACACACCTAAATTCTGTGACTTGACACACCTCCATTCTGACTTCACACACTTCCATTCTATGATTTCACACACCTCCATTCTGACTTCACACACTTCCATTCTATGATTTCACACACCTCCATTCTGACTTCACACACTTCCTTTTTATGACTTCACACACCTCCATTCTGTGGCTTCACACACCTCCATTCTGAGTTCACACACCTCCATTCTGTGACTTCACACACATTTATTCTTTCTTCAGAAACATCCATTCTCTGACTTCACACACCTCCATTCTATGACTTCACACACATCAATTCTATGACTTCACACAACTCCATTCTATGACTTCACACACCACCATTCTGTGACTTCACACACCTCCATTCTGTGACTTCACACACCAACTTTTTGATTTCACACACCTCCATTCTGTGACGTCACACACCTCCATTCTGTGACTTCACACACCAACTTTTTGATTTCACACACCTCCATTCTGTGACGTCACACACCTCCATTCTCTGACTTCACACACCTCCGTTTTGCCTTCACACACTTCCAATCTGGGACTTCACACACCTCCATTCTGTGACTTCACACACCTCTATTGTTTCACTTCACACACCTCCATTCTTTGACTTCACACACCGCCATTCCATGACTTCACAAACCTCCATTCTATGAGTTCACACACCTCCATTCTATGAGTTCACACACCTCCGTCTATGACTTCACACACCTCCATTCTGAGTTCACACACCTTCATTCTGTGACTTCACACACCTCCATTCTGACTTCACACACCTTCATTTTATGACTTCACACACCTCCATTCTGTGACTTCTCACACCTCCATTCTATGACTTCACACTCTTCCATTGTGACGTCACACAACTCCATTCTATGTGTTCACACATCTACATTCTATGATTTCACACACCACCATTCTTACTTCACACACCTCCATTTTATGACATCACAGACCTCGAATCTATGACTTCACTCACCTCCACTCTATGACTTCACACACCTCCATTCTGACTTCACACACCTCCATTCTGTGACTTCACACACCTCCATTCTATGACTTCACACACCTAAATTCTGTGACTTGACACACCTCCATTCTGACTTCACACACTTCCATTCTATGATTTCACACACCTCCATTCTGACTTCACACAGCTCCATTCTATGAATTCACACACCTCCATTCTGTGACTTCACACACCTCCACTCTATGACTTCAAACACCTTAATTCTTACTTCACAAACATCCATTCTGTGACTTCACACACCTCCACCTCCATTCTGTGACTTCACACACCTTCATTCTGACTTCACACACCTCCATTCTGTGACTTCACACACCTCAATTCTGACTTCACACACCTCCATTCTGTGGCTTCACACACCTCCATTCTATGACTTCACACACCTAAATTCTGTGACTTGACACACCTCCATTCTGACTTCACACACTTCCATTCTATGATTTCACACACCTCCATTCTGACTTCACACACTTCCATTCTATGATTTCACACACCTCCATTCTGACTTCACACACTTCCTTTCTATGACTTCACACACCTCCATTCTGTGGCTTCACACACCTCCATTCTGAGTTCACACACCTCCATTCTGTGACTTCACAAACCTCCATTCTGTGACTTCACACACCTCCATTCTGTGACTTCACACACCTCGATCCTGTGACTTCACACACTTCCATTCTATGAATTCACACACCTCCATTCTGTGATTTCACACAACTCCATTCTATGACTTCACACACCTCCATTCTGTGACTTCACACACCTCCATTCTGAGTTCACACACCTCCATTCTATGACTTCACACACCTCCATTCTGTGACTTCACACACTTCCATTCTGTGATTTCACACACCTCCATTCTGTGACTTCACACACCTCTACTGTTTCACTTCACACACCTCCATTCTTTGCCTTCACACACCTCCATTCCATGACTTCACACACCTCCATTCTATGAGTTCACACACCACCATTCTATATGTTCACACACCTCCAATTTGACTTCACACACCTCCATTCTATGACTTTACACACATTTATTCTTTCTTCAGAAACATCCATTCTCTGACTTCACACACCTCCATTCTATGACTTCACACACCTCAATTCTATGACTTCACACACCTCCATTCTATGTCTTCACACACCACCATTCTGTGACTTCACACACCTCCATTCTGTGACTTCACACACCAACTTTTTGATTTCACACACCTCCATTCTGTGACGTCACACACCTCCATTCTGTGACTTCACACACCAACTTTTTGATTTCACACACCTCCATTCTGACTTCACACACCTCCATTCTGTGAATTCACACACCTCCATTCTATGACTTCACACACCTAAATTCTGTGACTTGACACACCTCCATTCTGACTTCACACACTTCCATTCTATGATTTCACACACCTCCATTCTGACTTCACACAGATCCATTCTATGAATTCACACACCTCCATTCTGTGACTTCACACACCTCCACTCTGTGACTTCAAACACCTTAATTCTTACTTCACAAACATCCATTCTGTGACTTCACACACCTCCACCTCCATTCTGTGACTTCACACACCTTCATTCTGACTTCACACACCTCCATTCTGTGACTTCACACACCTCAATTCTGACTTCACACACCTCCATTCTGTGACTTCACACACCTCCATTCTATGACTTCACACACCTAAATTCTGTGACTTGACACACCTTCATTCTGACTTCACACACTTCCATTCTATGATTTCACACACCTCCATTCTGACTTCACACACTTCCATTCTATGATTTCACACACCTCCATTCTGACTTCACACACTTCCTTTTTATGACTTCACACACCTCCATTCTGTGGCTTCACACACCTCCATTCTGAGTTCACACACCTCCATTCTGTGACTTCACGCACCTCCATTCTGTGACTTCACACACCTCCATTCTGTGACTTCACACACCTCCGTCCTATGACTTCACACACTTCCATTCTATGAATTCACACACCTCCATTCTGTGATTTCACACACCTCCATTCTATGACTTCACACACCTCCATTCTGTGACTTCACACACCTCCATTCTGTGACTTCACACACCTCCATTCTATGACTTCACACACATTTATTCTTTCTTCAGAAACATCCATTCTCTGACTTCACACACCTCCATTCTTTGACTTCACACACCTCAATTCTATGACTTCACACACCTCCATTCTATGACTTCACACAGCAACATTCTGTGACTTCACACACCTCCATTCTGTGACTTCAAACACCAACTTTTTGATTTCACACACCTCCATTCTGTGACGTCACACACCTCCACTCTGTGACTTCGCACACCAACTTTTTGATTTCACACAGCTCCATTCTGTGACGTCACACACCTCCATTCTCTGACTTCACACACCTCCGTTTTGCCTTCACACACTTCCAATCTGGGACTTCACACACCTCCATTCTGTGACTTCACACACCTCTATTGTTTCACTTCACACACCTCCATTCTTTGACTTCACACACCGCCATTCCATGACTTCACAAACCTCCATTCTATGAGTTCACACACCTCCATTCTATGAGTTCACACACCTCCAATTTGACTTCACACATCTCCATTCTATGACTTCACACACCTTCATTCTGACTTCACACACCTCCATCTATGACTTCACACACCTCCATTCTGAGTTCACAGACCTCCATTCTGTGACTTCACACACCTCCATTCTGACTTCACACACCTTTATTTTATGACTTCACACACCTCCATTCTGTGACTTCTCACACCTCCATTCTATGACTTCACACTCTTCCATTGTGACGTCACACAACTCCATTCTATGTGTTCACACATCTCCATTCTATGATTTCACACACCACCATTCTGTCTTCACACACCTCCATTTTATGACATCACAGACCTCGAATCTATGACTTCACTCACCTCCACCCTATGACTTCACACACCTCCATTCTGATTTCACACACCTCCATTCTGTGACTTCACACACCTCCATTCTGTGACTTCACACACCAACTTTTTGACTTCACACACCTTCATTCTGTGACTTCACACACCTCCATTCTGTGACTTCACACACTTCCATTCTGTGATTTCACACACCTCCATTCTGTGACTTCACACACCTCTACTGTTTCACTTCACACACCTCCATTCTTTGCCTTCACACACCTCCATTCCATGACTTCACACACCTCCATTCTATGAGTTCACACACCACCATTCTATATGTTCACACACCTCCAATTTGACTTCACACACCTCCATTCTATGACTTCACACACCTCAATTCTATGACTTCACACACCTCCATTCTATGTCTTCACACTCCACCATTCTGTGACTTCACACACCTCCATTCTGTGACTTCACACACCAACTTTTTGATTTCACACACCTCCATTCTGTGACGTCACACACCTCCATTCTGTGACTTCACACACCAACTTTTTGATTTCACACACCTCCATTCTGTGACGTCACACACCTCCATTCTGTGACTTCACACACCTCCGTTTTGCCTTCACACACTTCCAATCTAGGACTTCACACACCTCCATTCTGTGACTTCACACACCTCTATTGTTTCACTTCACACACCTCCATTCTTTGACTTCACGCACCGCCATTCCATGACTTCACAAACCTCCATTCTATGAGTTCACAAACCTCCATTCTATGAGTTCACACACCTCCAATTTGACTTCACACATCTCCATTCTATGACTTCACACACTTTCATTCTTACTTCAGAAACATCCATTCTCTGACTTCACACACCTCCATTCTATGACTTCACAAACCTCCATTCTGTGACTTCACACACCTCCATTCTGAGTTCACACACCTCCTTTCTATGACTTCACACACTTCCATTCTATGACTTCACACACCTCCATTCTGTGGCTTCACACACCTACATTCTGAGTTCACACACCTCCATTTTGTGACTTCACACACCTCCATTCTGTGACTTCACACACCTCCATTCTGTGACTTCACACACCTCCATTCTGTGACTTCACACACCTCGATCCTATGGCTTCACACACCTCCATTCTGTGAGTTCACAAACCTCCATTCTATGACTTCATACACCTCCATTCTGTGAGTTCACACACCTCCATTCTGAGTTCACACACCTCCATTCTATGACTTCACAAACCTCCATTCTGAGTTCACAGACCTCCATTCTATGACTTCACACACCTCCCTTGTATGACTTCACTCACCTCCATTCTGACTTCACAAACCTCCATTCTGACTTCACACACCTCAATTCTGTGACTTCACACACCTCCATTCTATGATTTCACACACTTCCATTCTATGACTTCACACACCTCCATTCTGTGGCTTCACACACCTACATTCTGAGTTTACACACCTCCATTCTGTGACTTCTCACACCTCCACTCTATGACTTCAAAGACCTTCATTCTTACTTCACAAACATCCATTCTGTGACTTCACACAACTCCATTCTGTGACTTCATACACCTTCATTCTGACTTCACACACCTCCATTCTGTGACTTCATACACCTCAATTCTGTGACTTCACACACCGCCATTCTGACTTCACACACCTCCATTCTATGATTTCACACACCTCCATTCTATGACTTCACACACCTCCATTCTGTGACTTCACACACCACCTTTTTGACTTCACACACCTCCATTCTGTGACTTCACACACCTCCATTCTATGACTTCACACACCTCCGTTTTGACTTCACACACTTCCATTCTGTGACTTCACACACCTCCATTCTGTGACTTCACACACGTCTATTGTTTCACTTCACACACCTCCATTCTTTGACTTCACACACCTCCATTTCATGACTTCACACACCTCCATTCTATGAGTTCACACACCTCCAATTTGACTTCACACACCTCCATTCTATGACTTCACACACCTTCATTCTTACTTCAGAAACATCCATTCTCTGACTTCACACACCTCCATTCTATGACTTCACAAACCTGTATTCTGTGAATTCACACACCTCCATTCTGAATTCACACACCTCCATTCTGCTACTTCACACACCTCCATTCTGTGACTTCACACACCTCCAGTCTATGACTTCAAACACCTTCATTCTTACTTCACAAACATGCATTCTGTGACTTCACACACCTCCATTCTGTGACTTCACACACCTTCATTCTGACTTCACACACCTCCATTCTGTGACTTCCCACACCTCAATTCTGTGACTTCACACACCTCCATTCTGACTTCACACACCTCCATTCTATGATTTCACACACCTCCATTCTATGATTTCACACACCTTCATTCTGACTTCACACACCTCCATTCTGTGACTTCCCACACCTCAATTCTGTGACTTCACACACCTCCATTCTGTGACTTCACACACCTCCATTCTGACTTCACACCCCTCCATTCTGACTTCACACACGTCCATTCTGACATCACACAGCTCCATTCTATGAATTCACACACCTCCATTCTGTGACTTCACACACCACCTTTTTGACTTCACACACCTCCATTCTGTGACTTCACACACCTCCATTCTGTGACTTCACACACTTCAATTCTGTGACTTCACACACTTCCAATCTGGGACTTCACACACCTCCATTCTGTGACTTCACACACCTCTATTGTTTCACTTCACACACCTCCATTCTTTGACTTCACACACCGCCATTCCATGACTTCACAAACCTCCATTCTATGAGTTCACACACCTCCATTCTATGAGTTCACACACCTCCAATTTGACTTCACACATCTCCATTCTATGACTTCACACACATTCATTCTAACTTCACACACCTCCATTCTCTGACTTCACACACCTCAATTCTGTGACTTGGCACACCTCCATTCTGACTTCACAGACCTCCATTCTATGATTTCACACACCTCCATTCTATGACTTCACACACCTCCATTCTGTGACTTCACACACCTCCATTCTGACTTCACACGCCTCCATTCTGACTTCACACACCTCCATTCTGACATCACACAGCTCCATTCTATGAATTCACACACCTCCATTCTGTGACTACACACACCACCTTTTTGACTTCACACACCTCCATTCTGTGACTTCAAACACCTCCATTCCATGACTTCACAAACCTCCATTCTATGAGTTCACAGACCTCCATTCTATGAGTTCACACACCTCCATCTATGACTTCACACACCTCCATTCTGAGTTCACACACCTCCATTCTGTGACTTCACACACCTCCATTCTGACTTCACACACCTTCATTTTATGACTTCACACACCTCCATTCTGTGACTTCTCACACCTCCATTCTATGACTTCACACTCTTCCATTGTGACGTCACACAACTCCATTCTATGTGTTCACACATCTCCATTCTATGATTTCACACACCACCATTCTGACTTCACACACCTCCATTTTATGACATCACAGACCTCGAATCTATGCCTTCACTCACCTCCACTCCATGACTTCACACTCCTCCATTCTATGACTTCCCACACCTCCTTTCTATGACTTCACCCACCTCAGTCTATGACTTCACACACCTCCATTCTGACTTCACACACCTCCATTCTGTGACTTCACACACCTCCATTCTGACTTCACACAGCTCCATTCTATGAATTCACACACCTCCATTCTGTGACTTCACACACCTCCACTCTGTGACTTCAAACACCTTAATTCTTACTTCACAAACATCCATTCTGTGACTTCACACACCTCCACCTCCATTCTGTGACTTCACACACCTTCATTCTGACTTCACACACCTCCATTCTGTGACTTCACACACCTCAATTCTGACTTCACACACCTCCATTCTGTGACTTCACACACCTCCATTCTATGACTTCACACACCTAAATTCTGTGACTTGACACACCTCCATTCTGACTTCACACACTTCCATTCTATGATTTCACACACCTTCATTCTGACTTCACACACTTCCATTCTATGATTTCACACACCTCCATTCTGACTTCACACACTTCCTTTCTATGACTTCACACACCTCCATTCTGTGGCTTCACACACCTCCATTCTGAGTTCACACACCTCCATTCTGTGACTTCAAGCACCTCCATTCTGTGACTTCACACACCTCCATTCTGTGACTTCACACACCTCCGTCCTATGACTTCACACACTTCCATTCTATGAATTCACACACCTCCATTCTGTGATTTCACACACCTCCATTCTATGACTTCACACACCTCCATTCTGTGACTTCACACACCTCCATTCTGTGACTTCACACACCTCCATTCTATGACTTCACACACATTTATTCTTTCTTCAGAAACATCCATTCTCTGACTTCACACACCTCCATTCTATGACTTCACACACCTCAATTCTATGACTTCACACACCTCAATTCTATGACTTCACACACCACCATTCTGTGACTTCACACACCTCCATTCTGTGACTTCACACACCAACTTTTTGATTTCACACACCTCCATTCTGTGACGTCACACACCTGCATTCTGTGACTTCACACACCAACTTTTTGATTTCACACACCTCCATTCTGTGACGTCACACACCTCCATTCTGTGACTTCACACACCTCCGTTTTGCCTTCACACACTTACAATCTGGGACTTCACACACCTCCATTCTGTGACTTCACAGACCTCTATTGTTTCACTTCACACACCTCCATTCTTTGACTTCACACACTGCCATTCCATGACTTCACAAACCTCCATTCTATGAGTTCACACACCTCCATTCTATGAGTTCACACACCTCCAATTTGACTTCACACATCTCCATTCTATGACTTCACACACCTTCATTCTGAATTCACACACCTCCATTCTCTGACTTCACACACCTCAATTCTGTGACTTGACACACCTCCATTCTGACTTCACAGACCTCCATTCTATGATTTCACACACCTCCATTCTATGACTTCACACACCTCCATTCTGTGACTTCACACACCTCCATTCTGACTTCACACGCCTCCATTCTGACTTCACACACCTCCATTCTGACATCACACAGCTCCATTCTATGAATTCACACACCTCCATTCTGTGACTTCACACACCATCTTTTTGACTTCACACACCTCCATTCTGTGACTTCACACACCTCCATTCTGTGACTTCACACACTTCCATTCTGTGACTTCACACACTTCCAATCTGGGACTTCACACACCTCCATTCTGTGACTTCACACACCTCTATTGTTTCACTTCACACACCTCCATTCTTTGACTTCACACACCGCCATTCCATGACTTCACAAACCTCCATTCTATGAGTTCACACACCTCCATTCTATGAGTTCACACACCTCCATCTATGACTTCACACACCTCCATTCTGAGTTCACACACCTCCATTCTGTGACTTCACACACCTCCATTCTGACTTCACACACCTTCATTTTATGACTTCACACACCTCCATTCTGTGACTTCTCACACCTCCATTCTATGACTTCACACTCTTCCATTGTGACGTCACACAACTCCATTCTATGTGTTCACACATCACCATTCTATGATTTCACACACCACCATTCTGACTTCACACACCTCCATTTTATGACATCACAGACCTCGAATCTAAGACTTCACTCACCTCCACTCTATGACTTCACACACCTCCATTCTGACTTCACACACCTCCATTCTGTGACTTCACACACCTCCATTCTATGACTTCACACACCTAAATTCTGTGACTTGACACACCTCCATTCTGACTTCACACACTTCCATTCTATGATTTCACACACCTCCATTCTGACTTCACACAGCTCCATTCTATGAATTCACACACCTCCATTCTGTGACTTCACACACCTCCACTCTATGACTTCAAACACCTTAATTCTTACTTCACAAACATCCATTCTGTGACTTCACACACCTCCACCTCCATTCTGTGACTTCACACACCTTCATTCTGACTTCACACACCTCCATTCTGTGACTTCACACACCTCAATTCTGACTTCACACACCTCCATTCTGTGACTTCACACACCTCCATTCTATGACTTCACACACCTAAATTCTGTGACTTGACACACCTCCATTCTGACTTCACACACTTCCATTCTATGATTTCACACACCTCCATTCTGACTTCACACACTTCCATTCTATGATTTCACACACCTCCATTCTGACTTCACACACTTCCTTTCTATGACTTCACACACCTCCATTCTGTGGCTTCACACACCTCCATTCTGAGTTCACACACCTCCATTCTGTGACTTCACACACCTCCATTCTGTGACTTCACACACCTCCATTCTGTGACTTCACACACCTCGATCCTGTGACTTCACACACTTCCATTCTATGAATTCACACACCTCCTTTCTGTGATTTCACACAACTCCATTCTATGACCTCACACACCTCCATTCTGTGACTTCACACACCTCCATTCTGAGTTCACACACCTCCATTCTATGACTTCACACACCTCCATTCTGTGACTTCACACACCACCTTTTTGACTTCACACACCTTCATTCTGTGACTTCACACACCTCCATTCTGTGACTTCACACACTTCCATTCTGTGATTTCACACACCTCCATTCTGTGACTTCACACACCTCTACTGTTTCACTTCACACACCTCCATTCTTTGCCTTCACACACCTCCATTCCATGACTTCACACACCTCCATTCTATGAGTTCACACACCACCATTCTATATGTTCACACACCTCCAATTTGACTTCACACACCTCCATTCTATGACTTTACACACATTTATTCTTTCTTCAGAAACATCCATTCTCTGACTTCACACACCTCCATTCTATGACTTCACACACCTCAATTCTATGACTTCACACACCTCCATTCTATGTCTTCACACACCACCATTCTGTGACTTCACACACCTCCATTCTGTGACTTTACACACCAACTTTTTGATTTCACATACCTCCATTCTGTGACGTCACACACCTCCATTCTGTGACTTCACACACCAACTTTTTGATTTCACACACCTCCATTCTGTGACGTCACACACCTCCATTCTGTGACTTCACACACCTCCGTTTTGCCTTCACACACTTCCAATCTAGGACTTCACACACCTCCATTCTGTGACTTCACACACCTCTATTGTTTCACTTCACACACCTCCATTCTTTGACTTCGCACACCGCCATTCCATGACTTCACAAACCTCCATTCTATGAGTTCACAAACCTCCATTCTATGAGTTCACACACCTCCAATTTGACTTCACACATCTCCATTCTATGACTTCACACACTTTCATTCTTACTTCAGAAACATCCATTCTCTGACTTCACACACCTCCATTCTATGACTTCACAAACCTCCATTCTGTGACTTCACACACCTCCATTCTGAGTTCACACACCTCCTTTCTATGACTTCACACACTTCCATTCTATGACTTCACACACCTCCATTCTGTGGCTTCACACACCTACATTCTGAGTTCACACACCTCCATTTTGTGACTTCACACACCTCCATACTGTGACTTCACACAACTCAATTCTGTGACTTCACACACCTCCATTCTGTGACTTCACACACCTCGATCCTATGACTTCACACACCTCCATTCTGTGAGTTCACAAACCTCCATTCTATGACTTCATACACCTCCATTCTGTGAGTTCACACACCTCCATTCTGAGTTCACACACCTCCATTCTATGACTTCACAAACCTCCATTCTGAGTTCACAGACCTCCATTTTATGACTTCACACACCTCCATTGTATGACTTCACTCACCTCCATTCTGACTTCACAAACCTCCATTCTGACTTCACACACCTCAATTCTGTGACTTCACACACCTCCATTCTATGATTTCACACACTTCCATTCTATGACTTCACACACCTCCATTCTGTGGCTTCACACACCTACATTCTGTGTTTACACACCTCCATTCTGTGACTTCTCACACCTCCACTCTATGACTTCAAAGACCTTCATTCTTACTTCACAAACATCCATTCTGTGACCTCACACAACTCCATTCTGTGACTTCATACACCTTCATTCTGACTTCACACACCTCCATTCTGTGACTTCATACACCTCAATTCTGTGACTTCACACACCGCCATTCTGACTTCACACACCTCCATTCTATGATTTCACACACCTCCATTCTATGACTTCACACAACTCCATTCTGTGACTTCACACACCACCTTTTTGACTTCACACACCTCCATTCTGTGACTTCACACACCTCCATTCTATGACTTCACACACCTCCGTTTTGACTTCACACACTTCCATTCTGTGACTTCACACACCTCCATTCTGTGACTTCACACACCTCCACTCTATGACTTCAAACACCTTAATTCTTACTTCACAAACATCCATTCTGTGACTTCACACACCTCCACCTCCATTCTGTGACTTCACACACCTTCATTCTGACTTCACACACCTCCATTCTGTGACTTCACACACCTCAATTCTGACTTCACACACCTCCATTCTGTGACTTCACACACCTCCATTCTATGACTTCACACACCTAAATTCTGTGACTTGACACACCTCCATTCTGACTTCACACACTTCCATTCTATGATTTCACACACCTCCATTCTGACTTCACACACTTCCATTCTATGATTTCACACACCTCCATTCTGACTTCACACACTTCCTTTCTATGACTTCACACACCTCCATTCTGTGGCTTCACACACCTCCATTCTGAGTTCACACACCTCCATTCTGTGACTTCACACACCTCCATTCTGTGACTTCACACACCTCGATCCTGTGACTTCACACACTTCCATTCTATGAATTCACACACCTCCTTTCTGTGTTTTCACACAACTCCATTCTATGACCTCACACACCTCCATTCTGTGACTTCACACACCTCCATTCTGAGTTCACACACCTCCATTCTATGACTTCACACACCTCCATTCTGTGACTTCACACACCACCTTTTTGACTTCACACACCTTCATTCTGTGACTTCACACACCTCCATTCTGTGACTTCACACACTTCCATTCTGTGATTTCACACACCTCCATTCTGTGACTTCACACACCTCTACTGTTTCACTTCACACACCTCCATTCTTTGCCTTCACACACCTCCATTCCATGACTTCACACACCTCCATTCTATGAGTTCACACACCACCATTCTATATGTTCACACACCTCCAATTTGACTTCACACACCTCCATTCTATGACTTTACACACATTTATTCTTTCTTCAGAAACATCCATTCTCTGACTTCACACACCTCCATTCTATGACTTCACACACCTCAATTCTATGACTTCACACACCTCCATTCTATGTCTTCACACACCACCATTCTGTGACTTCACACACCTCCATTCTGTGACTTTACACACCAACTTTTTGATTTCACATACCTCCATTCTGTGACGTCACACACCTCCATTCTGTGACTTCACACACCAACTTTTTGATTTCACACACCTCCATTCTGTGACGTCACACACCTCCATTCTGTGACTTCACACACCTCCGTTTTGCCTTCACACACTTCCAATCTAGGACTTCACACACCTCCATTCTGTGACTTCACACACCTCTATTGTTTCACTTCACACACCTCCATTCTTTGACTTCGCACACCGCCATTCCATGACTTCACAAACCTCCATTCTATGAGTTCACAAACCTCCATTCTATGAGTTCACACACCTCCAATTTGACTTCACACATCTCCATTCTATGACTTCACACACTTTCATTCTTACTTCAGAAACATCCATTCTCTGACTTCACACACCTCCATTCTATGACTTCACAAACCTCCATTCTGTGACTTCACACACCTCCATTCTGAGTTCACACACCTCCTTTCTATGACTTCACACACTTCCATTCTATGACTTCACACACCTCCATTCTGTGGCTTCACACACCTACATTCTGAGTTCACACACCTCCATTTTGTGACTTCACACACCTCCATACTGTGACTTCACACAACTCAATTCTGTGACTTCACACACCTCCATTCTGTGACTTCACACACCTCGATCCTATGACTTCACACACCTCCATTCTGTGAGTTCACAAACCTCCATTCTATGACTTCATACACCTCCATTCTGTGAGTTCACACACCTCCATTCTGAGTTCACACACCTCCATTCTATGACTTCACAAACCTCCATTCTGAGTTCACAGACCTCCATTTTATGACTTCACACACCTCCATTGTATGACTTCACTCACCTCCATTCTGACTTCACAAACCTCCATTCTGACTTCACACACCTCAATTCTGTGACTTCACACACCTCCATTCTATGATTTCACACACTTCCATTCTATGACTTCACACACCTCCATTCTGTGGCTTCACACACCTACATTCTGTGTTTACACACCTCCATTCTGTGACTTCTCACACCTCCACTCTATGACTTCAAAGACCTTCATTCTTACTTCACAAACATCCATTCTGTGACCTCACACAACTCCATTCTGTGACTTCATACACCTTCATTCTGACTTCACACACCTCCATTCTGTGACTTCATACACCTCAATTCTGTGACTTCACACACCGCCATTCTGACTTCACACACCTCCATTCTATGATTTCACACACCTCCATTCTATGACTTCACACAACTCCATTCTGTGACTTCACACACCACCTTTTTGACTTCACACACCTCCATTCTGTGACTTCACACACCTCCATTCTATGACTTCACACACCTCCGTTTTGACTTCACACACTTCCATTCTGTGACTTCACACACCTCCATTCTGTGACTTCACACACCTCTATTGTTTCACTTCACACACCTCCATTCTTTGACTTCACACACCTCCATTTCATGACTTCACACACCTCCATTCTATGAGTTCACACACCTCCAATTTGACTTCACACACCTCCATTCTATGACTTCACACACCTTCATTCTTACTTCAGAAACATCCATTCTCTGACTTCACACACCTCCATTCTATGACTTCACAAACCTCTATTCTGTGAATTCACACACCTCCTTTCTGAATTCACACACCTCCATTCTGCGACTTCACACACCTCCATTCTGTGACTTCACACACCTCCAGTCTATGACTTCAAACACCTTCATTCTTACTTCACAAACATCCATTCTGTGACTTCACACACCTCCATTCTGTGACTTCACACACCTGCATTCTGACTTCACACACCTCCATTCTGTGACTTCACACACCTCAATTCTGTGACTTCACACACCTCCATTCTGACTTCACACACCTCCATTCTATGATTTCACACACCTCCATTCTATGACTTCACACACCTCCATTCTGTGACTTCACACACCACCTTTTTGACTTCACACACCTCCATTCTGTGACTTCACACACCTCCGTTTTGACTTCACACACTTCCATTCTGTAACTTCAAACACCTCCATTCTGTGACTTCACACACCTCTATTGTTTCACTTCACACACCTCCATTCTTTGACTTCACACACCTCCATTCCATGACTTCACACACCTCCATTCTATGAGTTCACACACCTCCATTCTTTGAGTTCACACACCTCCAATTTGACTTCACACACCTCCATTCTATGACTTCACACACCTTCATTCTTACTTCAGAAACATCCATTCTCTGACTTCACACACCTCCATTCTATGACTTCACAAACCTCCATTCTGTGACTTCACACACCTCCATTCTGACTTCACACACCTCCATTCTATGACTTCACACACTTCCTTTCTATGACTTCACACACCTCCATTCTGTGGCTTCACACACCTCCATTCTGAGTTCACACACCTCCATTCTATGACTTCACAAACCCCCATTCTGAATTCACAGACCTCCATTCTATGACTTCACACACTTCCATTCTATGACTTCACACACCTCCATTCTGACTTCACACACCTCCATTCTGACTTCACACACCTCAGTTCTTTGACTTCACACACCTCCATTCTATGATTTCACACACTTCCATTCAATGACTTCACACACCTCCATTCTATGACTTCACACACCTCATTTCTGAGTGGACACACCTCCATTCTGTGATTTCACACACCTCCAATCTGACTTCACACACCTCCATTCTATGACTTCACACACCTCTATTCTATGACTTCACACACCTCCATTCTATGACTTCACACACCACCATTCTGTGACTTCACACACCTCCACTCTATGACTTCAAACACCTTCATTCTTACTTCACAAACATCCATTCTGTGACTTCACACACCTCCATTCTATGAGTTAACACACCTCCATTCTGACTTCACACACCTCCATTCTATGTCTTCACACACCTCCGTTCTGACTTCACACAGCTCCATTCTGTGACTTCACAAAACTCCATTCTGTGATTTCACACACCTCCATACTATGACTTCACACACCTCCATCTATGACTTCACACACCTCCATTCTGAGTTCACACACCTCCATTCTGTGACTTCACACACCTCCATTCTGACTTCACACACCTTCATTTTATGACTTCACACACCTCCATTCTGTGACTTCTCACACCTCCATTCTATGACTTCACACTCTTCCATTGTGACGTCACACAACTCCATTCTATGTGTTCACACATCTCCATTCTATGATTTCACACACCACCATTCTGACTTCACACACCTCCATTTTTGACATCACAGACCTCGAATCTATGACTTCACTCACCTCCACTCTATGACTTCACACTCCTCCATTCTATGACTCCCACACCTCCTTTCTATGACTTCACCCACCTCAGTCTATGACTTCACACACCTCCATTCTGACTTCACACACCTCCATTCTGTGACTTCACACACCTCCATTCTATGACTTCACACACCTAAATTCTGTGACTTGACACACCTCCATTCTGACTTCACGCACTTCCATTCTATGATTTCACACACCTCCATTCTGACTTCACACAGCTCCATTCTATGAATTCACACACCTCCATTCTGTGACTTCACACACCTCCACTCAATGACTTCAAACACCTTAATTCTTACTTCACAAACATCCATTCTGTGACTTCACACACCTCCACCTCCATTCTGTGACTTCACACACCTTCATTCTGACTTCACACACCTCCATTCTGTGACTTCACACACCTCAATTCTGTGACTTCACACACCTCCATTCTGAATTCACATACCTGCATTCTATGATTTCACACACCTCCATTCTATGACTTCACACACCTCCATTCTGTGACTTCACACACCACCTTTTTGACTTCACACACCTCCATTCTGTGACTTCACACATCTCCATTCTGTGACTTCACACACTTCCATTCTGTGACTTCACACACCTCCATTCTGTGACTTCACACACCTCTACTGTTTCACTTCACACACCTCCATTCTTTGACTTCACACACCTCCATTCCATGACTTCACACACCTCCATTCTATGAGTTCACACACCTCCATTCTATATGTTCACACACCTCCAATTTGACTTCACACACCTCCATTCTATGACTTCACACACATTTATTCTTTCTTCAGAAACCTCCATTCTGTGACTTCACACACCAACTTTTTGATTTCACACACCTCCATTCTGTGACGTCACACACCTCCATTCTGTGACTTCACACACCAACTTTTTGATTTCACACACCTCCATTCTGTGACGTCACACACCTCCATTCTCTGACTTCACACACCTCCGTTTTGCCTTCACACACTTCCAATCTGGGACTTCACACACCTCCATTCTGTGACTTCACACACCTCTATTGTTTCACTTCACACACCTCCATTCTTTGACTTCACACACCGCCATTCCATGACTTCACAAACGTCTATTCTATGAGTTCACACACCTCCATTCTATGAGTTCACACACCTCCAATTTGACTTCACACATCTCCATTCTATGACTTCACACACCTTCATTCTTACTTCAGAAACATCCATTCTCTGACTTCACACACCTCCATTCTATGACTTCACAAACCTCCATTCTGTGACTTCACACACCTCCATTCTGAGTTCACACACCTCCCTTCTATGACTTCACACACTTCCATTCTATGACTTCACACACCTCCATTCTGTGGCTTCACACACCTACATTCTGAGTTCACACACCTCCATTCTGTGACTTCACACACCTCCATTCTGTGACTTCACACACCTCCATTCTTTGACTTCACACACCTCCATTCTATGACTTAACACACCTCGATCCTATGACTTCACACACCTCCATTCTGTGAGTTCACACACCTCCATTCTATGACTTCACACACCTCCATTCTGTGAGTTCACACACCTCCATTCTGAGTTCACACACCTCCATTCTATGACTTCACAAACCTCCAATCTGAGTTCACAGACCTCCATTCTATGACTTCACACACCTCCATTGTATGACTTCACTCACCTCCATTCTGACTTCACAAACCTCCATTCTGACTTCACACACCTCAATTCTGTGACTTCACACACCTCCATTCTTTGATTTCACACACTTCCATTCTATGACTTCACACACCTCCATTCTGTGGCTTCACACACCTACATTCTGAGTTTACACACCTCCATTCTGTGACTTCTCACACCTCCACTCTATGACTTCAAAGACCTTCATTCTTACTTCACAAACATCCATTCTGTGACTTCACACAACTCCATTCTGTGACTTCATACACCTTCATTCTGACTTCACACATCTCCATTCTGTGACTTCATACACCTCAATTCTGTGACTTCACACACCTCCATTCTGACTTCACACACCTCCATTCTATGATGTCACAAACCTCCATTCTATGACTTCACACACCTCCATTCTGTGACTTCACACACCACCTTTTTGACTTCACACACCTCCATTCTGTGACTTCACACACCTCCATTCTATGACTTCACACACCTCCGTTTTGACTTCACACACTTCAATTCTGTGACTTCACACACCTCCATTCTGTGACTTCACACACCTCTATTGTTTCACTTCACACACCTCCATTCTTTGACTTCATACACCTCCATTTCATGACTTCACACAGCTCCATTCTATGAGTTCACACACCTCCAATTTGACTTCACACACCTCCATTGTATGACTTCACACACCTTCATTCTTACTTCAGAAACATCCATTCTCTGACTTCACACACCTCCATTCTGAATTCACACACCTCCATTCTGCGACTTCACACACCTCCATTCTGTGACTTCACACACCTCCAGTCTATGACTTCAAACACCTTCATTCTTACTTCACAAACATCCATTCTGTGACTTCACACACCTCCATTCTGTGACTTCACACACCTGCATTCTGACTTCACACACCTCCATTCTGTGACTTCACACACCTCAATTCTGTGACTTCACACACCTCCATTCTGACTTCACATACCTCCATTCTGTGACTTCACACACCTCCATTCTTCCTTCACACACCTCCATTCTATGACTTCACACACTTCCTTTCTATGACTTCACACACCTCCATTCTGTGGCTTCACACACCTCCATTTCATGACTTCACACAGCTCCATTCTTTGAGTTCACACACCTCCAATTTGACTTCACACACCTCCATTCTATGACTTCACACACCTTCATTCTTACTTCAGAAACATCCATTCTCTGACTTCACACACCTCCATTCTATGACTTCACAAACCTCCATTCTGTGACTTCACACACCTCCATTCTGACTTCACACACCTCCATTCTGTGACTTCACACACCTCCATTCTTCCTTCACACACCTCCATTCTATGACTTCACACACTTCCTTTCTATGACTTCACACACCTCCATTCTGTGGCTTCACACACCTCCATTCTGAGTTCACACACCTCCATTCTGTGACTTCACACACCTCCATTCTGTGACTTCACACACCTCCATTCTGTGACTTCACACACCTCGATCCTATGACTTCACACACTTCCATTCTATGAATTCACACACCTCCATTCTGTGATTTCACACACCTCCATTCTATGACTTCACACACCTCCATTCTGTGACTTCACACACCTTCATTCTGAGTTCACACACCTCCATTCTATGACTTCACAAACCCCCATTCTGAGTTCACAGACCTCCATTCTATGACTTCACACACTTCCATTCTATGACTTCACACACCTCCATTCTGACTTCACACACCTCCATTCTGACTTCACACACCTCAGTTCTTTGACTTCACACACCTCCATTCTATGATTTCACACACTTCTATTCAATGACTTCACACACCTCCATTCTATGACTTCACACACCTCATTTCTGAGTGGACACACCTCCATTCTGTGATTTCACACACCTCCAATCTGACTTCACACACCTCCATTCTATGACTTCACACACCTCAATTCTATGACTTCACACACCTCCATTCTATGCCTTCACACACCACCATTCTGTGACTTCACACACCTCCACTCTATGACTTCAAACACCTTCATTCTTACTTCACAAACATCCATTCTGTGACTTCACACACCTCCATTCTATGAGTTCACACACCTCCATTCTGACTTCACACACCTCCATTCTATGTCTTCACACACCTCCGTTCTGACTTCACACAGCTCCATTCTGTGACTTCACAAAACTCCATTCTGTGATTTCACACACCTCCATACTATGACTTCACACACCTCCATCTATGACTTCACACACCTCCATTCTGAGTTCACACACCTCCATTCTGTGACTTCACACACCTCCATTCTGACTTCACACACCTTCATTTTATGACTTCACACACCTCCATTCTGTGACTTCTCACACCTCCATTCTATGACGTCACACTCTTCCATTGTGACGTCACACAACTCCATTCTATGTGTTCACACATCTCCATTCTATGATTTCACACACCACCATTCTGACTTCACACACCTCCATTTTATGACATCACAGACCTCGAATTTATGACTTCACTCACCTCCACTCTATGACTTCACACTCCTCCATTCTATGACTTCCCACACCTCCTTTCTATGACTTCACCCACCTCAGTCTATGACTTCACACACCTCCATTCTGACTTCACACACCTCCATTCTGTGACTTCACACACCTCCATTCTATGACTTCACACACCTCAATTCTGTGACTTGACACACCTCCATTCTGACTTCACACACTTCCATTCTATGATTTCACACACCTCCATTCTGACTTCACACAGCTCCATTCTATGAATTCACACACCTCCATTCTGTGACTTCACACACCTCCACCTCCATTCTGTGACTTCACACACCTTCATTCTGACTTCACACAGCTCCATTCTGTGACTTCACACACCTCAATTCTGTGACTTCACACACCTCCATTCTGACTTCACATACCTCCATTCTATGATTTCACACACCTCCATTCTATGACTTCACACACCTCCATTCTGTGACTTCACACACCACCTTTTTGACTTCACACACCTCCATTCAGTGACTTCACACACCTCCATTCTGTGACTTCACACACCTCTACTGTTTCACTTCACACACCTCCATTCTTTGACTTCACACACCTCCATTCCATGACTTCACACACCTCCTTTCTATGAGTTCACACACCTCCATTCTATATGTTCACACACCTCCAATTTGACTTCACACACCTCCATTCTATGACTTCACACAAATTTATTCTTTCTTCAGAAACATCCATTCTCTGACTTCGCACACCTCCATTCTATGACTTCACACACCTCAGTTCTATGACTTCACACACCTCCATTCTATGACTTCACACACCACCATTCTGTGACTTCACACATCTCCATTCTATGACTTCACACACCTTCATTCTTACTTCACAAACATCCATTCTGTGACTTCACACACCTCCATTCTATGAGTTCACACACCTCCATTCTGACTTCACACACCTCCATTCTATGTCTTCACACACCTCTGTTCTGACTTCACACAGCTCCATTCTGTGACTTCACAAAACTCCATTCTGTGATTTCACACACCTCCATACTATGACTTCACACACCTCCATCTATGACTTCACACACCTCCATTCTGAGTTCACACACCTCCATTCTGTGACTTCACACACCTCCATTCTGACTTCACACACCTTCATTTTATGACTTCACACACCTCCATTCTGTGACTTCTCACACCTCCATTCTATGACTTCACACTCTTCCATTGTGACGTCACACAACTCCATTCTATGTGTTCACACATCTCCATTCTGTGATTTCACACACCTCCATTCTGACTTCACACACCTCCATTTGATGACATCACAGACCTCGAATCTGTGACTTCACTCACCTCCACTCTATGACTTCACACTCCTCCATTCTATGACTTCCCACACCTCCTTTCTATGACTTCACCCACCTCAGTCTATGACTTCACACACCTCCATTCTGACTTCACACACCTCCATTCTGTGACTTCACACACCTCCATTCTATGACTTCACACACCTCAATTCTGTGACTTGACACACCTCCATTCTGACTTCACACACTTCCATTCTATGATTTCACACACCTCCATTCTGACTTCACACAGCTCCATTCTATGAATTCACACACCTCCATTCTGTGACTTCACACACCAACTTTTTGATTTCACACACCTCCATTCTGTGACGTCACACACCTCCATTCTGTGACTTCACACACCTCCGTTTTGCCTTCACACACTTCCAATCTGGGACTTCACACACCTCCATTCTGTGACTTCACACACCTCTATTGTTTCACTTCCCACACCTCCATTCTTTGACTTCACACACCGCCATTCCATGACTTCACAAACCTCCATTCTATGAGTTCACACACCTCCATTCTATGAGTTCACACACCTCCAATTTGACTTCACACATCTCCATTAAATGACTTCACACACCTTCATACTAACTTCAGAAACATCCATTCTCTGACTTCACACACCTCCATTCTACGACTTCACAAACCTCCATTCTGTGACTTCACACACCTCCATTCTGAGTTCACACACCTCCTTTCTATGACTTCACACACTTCCATTCTATGACTTCACACACCTCCATTCTGTGGCTTCACACACCTACATTCTGAGTTCACACACCTCCATTCTGTGACTTCACACACCTCCATTCTGTGACTTCACACACCTCCATCCTGTGACTTCACACACCTCCATTCTGTGACTTCACACACCTCTATTGTTTCACTTCACACACCTCCATTCTTTGACTTCACACACCTCCATTTCATGACTTCACACACCTCCATTCTATGAGCTCACACACCTCCAATTTGACTTCACACACCTCCATTCTATGACTTCACACACCTTCATTCTTACTTCAGAAACATCCATTCTCTCCTTCACACACCTCAATTCTATGACTTCACAAACCTCCATTCTATGACTTCACACACCTCCATTCGTTGACATCAAAAACAACCATTCTATGACTTCACACAACTGCATTGTGACTTTACACACCTCCATTCTATGAATTCACACACCTCCATTTTATGACTTCACACACCTCCATTCTATGACTTCACACACCTCCATTCTGTGACTTCACACACCTCCATTCTATGACTTCACAAACCTCCATTCTGAGTTCACAGAACTCCATTCTGACTTCACGCACCTCCATTCTATGACATCACTCACCTCCATTCTGACTTCACACACCTTCATTTTATGACTTCACACACCTCCATTCTGTGACTTCTCACACCTCCATTCTATGACTTCACACTCTTCCATTGTGACGTCACACAACTCCATTCTATGTGTTCACACATCTCCATTCTATGATTTCACACACCACCATTCTGACTTCACACACCTCCATTTTATGACATCACAGACCTCGAATCTATGACTTCACTCACCTCCACTCTTTGACTTCACACTCCTCCATTCTATGACTCCCACACCTCCTTTCTATGACTTCACCCACCTCAGTCTATGACTTCACACACCTCCATTCTGACTTCACACACCTCCATTCTGTGACTTCACACACCTCCATTCTATGACTTCACACACCTAAATTCTGTGACTTGACACACCTCCATTCTGACTTCACGCACTTCCATTCTATGATTTCACACACCTCCATTCTGACTTCACACAGCTCCATTCTATGAATTAACACACCTCCATTCTGTGACTTCACACACCTCCACTCTATGACTTCAAACACCTTAATTCTTACTTCACAAACATCCATTCTGTGACTTCACACACCTCCACCTCCATTCTGTGACTTCACACACCGTCATTCTGACTTCACACACCTCCATTCTGTGACTTCACACACCTCAATTCTGTGACTTCACACACCTCCATTCTGACTTCACATACCTCCATTCTATGATTTCACACACCTCCATTCTATGACTTCACACACCTCCATTCTGTGACTTCACACACCTCCATTCTGTGACTTCACACACCTCTACTGTTTCACTTCACACACCTCCATTCTTTGACTTCACACACCTCCATTCCATGACTTCACACCTCCATTCTATGAGTTCACACACCTCCATTCTATATGTTCACACACCTCCAATTTGACTTCACACACCTCCATTCTATGACTTCACACACATTTATTCTTTCTTCAGAAACATCCATTCTCTGACTTCACACACCTCCATTCTGTGACTTCACACACCTCAATTCTATGACTTCACACACCTCCATTCTATGACTTCACACAGCACCATTCTGTGACTTCACACACCTTCATTCTGTGACTTCACACACCAACTTTTTGATTTCACACACCTCCATTCTGTGACGTCACACACCTCCATTCTGTGACTTCACACACCAACTTTTTGATTTCACACACCTCCATTCTGTGACGTCACACACCTCCATTCTGTGACTTCACACACCTCCGTTTTGACTTCACACACTTCCAATCTAGGAATTCACACACCTCCATTCTGTGACTTCACACACCTCTATTGTTTCACTTCACACACCTCCATTCTTTGACTTCACACACCACCATTCTGTGACTTCACACACCTCCATTCTGTGACTTCACACACCAACTTTTTGATTTCACACACCTCCATTCTGTGACGTCACACACCTCCATTCTCTGACTTCACACACCAACTTTTTGATTTCACACACCTCCATTCTGTGACGTCACACACCTCCATTCTGTGACTTCACACACCTCCGTTTTGCCTTCACACACTTCCAATCTGGGACTTCACACACCTCCATTCTGGGACTTCACACACCTCTATTGTTTCACTTCACACACCTCCATTCTTTGACTTCACACACCGCCATTCCATGACTTCACAAACCTCCATTCTATGAGTTCACACACCTCCAATTTGACTTCACACATCTCCATTCTATGACTTCACACACCTTCATTCTTACTTCAGAAACATCCATTCTCTGACTTCACACACCTCCATTCTATGACTTCACAAACCTCCATTCTGTGACTTCACACACCTCCATTCTGAGTTCACACACCTCCTTTCTATGACTTCACACACTTCCATTCTATGACTTCACACACCTCCATTCTGTGGCTTCACACACCTACATTCTGAGTTCACACACCTCCATTCTGTGACTTCACACACCTCCATTCTGTGACTTCACACACCTCCATTCTGTGACTTCACACACCTCGATCCTATGACTTCACACACCTCCATTCTGTGAGTTCACACACCTCCATTCTATGACTTCACACACCTCCATTCTGTGAGTTCACACACCTCCATTCTGAGTTCACACACCTCCATTCCATGACTTCACAAACCTCCATTCTGAGTTCACAGACCTCCATTCTATGACTTCACACACCTCCATTGTATGACTTCACTCACCTCCATTCTGACTTCACAAACCTCCATTCTGACTTCACACACCTCAATTCTGTGACTTCACACACCTCCATTCTTTGATTTCACACACTTCCATTCTATGACTTCACACACCTCCATTCTGTGGCTTCACACACCTACATTCTGAGTTTACACACCTCCATTCTGTGACTTCTCACACCTCCACTCTATGACTTCAAAGACCTTCATTCTTACTTCACAAACATCCATTCTGTGACTTCACACAACTCCATTCTGTGACTTCATACACCTTCATTCTGACTTCACACACCTCCATTCTGTGACTTCATACACCTCAATTCTGTGACTTCACACACCTCCATTCTGACTTCACACATCTCCATTCTATGATGTCACAAACCTCCATTCTATGACTTCACACACCTCCATTCTGTGACTTCACACACCACCTTTTTGACTTCACACACCTCCATTCTGTGACTTCACACACCTCCATTCTATGACTTCACACACCTCCGTTTTGACTTCACACACTTCAATTCTGTGACTTCACACACCTCCATTCTGTGACTTCACACACCTCTATTGTTTCACTTCACACACCTCCATTCTTTGACTTCACACACCTCCATTTCATGACTTCACACAGCTCCATTCTATGAGTTCACACACCTCCAATTTGACTTCACACACCTCCATTCTATGACTTCACACACCTTCATTCTTACTTCAGAAACATCCATTCTCTGACTTCACACACCTCCATTCTATGACTTCACAAACCTCCATTCTGTGACTTCACACACCTCCATTATGAATTCACACACCTCCATTCTGCGACTTCACACACCTCCATTCTGTGACTTCACACACCTCCAGTATATGACTTCAAACACCTTCATTCTTACTTCACAAACATCCATTCTGTGACTTCACACACCTCCATTCTGTGACTTCACACACCTGCATTCTGACTTCACACACCTCCATTCTATGATTTCACACACCTCCATTCTATGACTTCACACACCTCCATTCTGTGACTTCACACACCACCTTTTTGACTTCACACACCTCCATTCTGTGACTTCACACACCTCCATTCTGTGACTTCACACACCTCTATTGTTTCCCTTCACACACGTCCATTCTTTGACTTCACACACCTCCTTTCCATGACTTCACACACCTCCATTCTATGAGTTCACACACCTCCATTCTTTGAGTTCACACACCTCCAATTTGACTTCACACACCTCCATTCTATGACTTCACACACCTTCATTCTTACTTCAGAAACATCCATTCTCTGACTTCACACACCTCCATTCTATGACTTCACAAACCTCCATTCTGTGACTTCACACACCTCCATTCTGACTTCACACACCTCCATTCTGTGACTTCACACACCTCCATTCTTCCTTCACCCACCTCCATTCTATGACTTCACACACTTCCTTTCTATGACTTCACACACCTCCATTCTGTGGCTTCACACACCTCCATTCTGAGTTCACACACCTCCTTTCTGTGACTTCACACACCTCCATTCTGTGACTTCACACACCTCCATTCTGTGACTTCACATACCTCGATCCTATGACTTCACACACTTCCATTCTATGAATTCACACACCTCCATTCTGTGATTTCACACACCTCCATTCTATGACTTCACACACCTCCATTCTGTGACTTCACACACCTTCATTCTGAGTTCACACACCTCCATTCTATGACTTCACAAACCCCCATTCTGAGTTCACAGACCTCCATTCTATGACTTCACACACTTCCATTCTCTGACTTCACACACCTCCATTCTGACTTCACACACCTCCATTCTGACTTCACACACCTCAGTTCTTTGACTTCACACACCTCCATTCTATGATTTCACACACTTCCATTCAATGACTTCACACACCTCCATTCTATGACTTCACACACCTCATTTCTGAGTGGACACACCTCCATTCTGTGATTTCACACACCTCCAATCTGACTTCACACACCTCCATTCTATGACTTCACACACCTCAATTCTATGACTTCACACACCTCCATTCTATGACTTCACACACCACCATTCTGTGACTTCACACACCTCCACTCTATGACTTCAAACACCTTCATTCTTACTTCACAAACATCCATTCTGTGACTTCACACACCTCCATTCTATGAGTTCACACACCTCCATTCTGACTTCACACACCTCCATTCTATGTCTTCACACACCTCCGTTCTGACTTCACACAGCTCCATTCTGTGACTTCACAAAACTCCATTCTGTGATTTCACACACCTCCATACTATGACTTCACACACCTCCATCTATGACTTCACACACCTCCATTCTGAGTTCACACACCTCCATTCTGTGACTTCACACACCTCCATTCTGACTTCACACACCTTCATTTTATGACTTCACACACCTCCATTC
The DNA here is from genome assembly GCA_024803745.1 of Megascapheus bottae. NCBI lineage: Eukaryota > Metazoa > Chordata > Mammalia > Rodentia > Geomyidae > Megascapheus > Megascapheus bottae. The sequence continues at coordinate 872,588 of JANJXV010000339.1, forward strand.
TGTGACTTCTCACACCTCCATTCTATGACTTCACACTCTTCCATTGTGACGTCACACAACTCCATTCTATGTGTTCACACATCTCCATTCTATGATTTCACACACCACCATTCTGACTTCACACACCTCCATTTTATGACATCACAGACCGCGAATCTATGACTTCACTCACCTCCACTCTATGACTTCAAACTCCTCCATTCTATGACTTCCCACACCTCCTTTCTATGACTTCACCCACCTCAGTCTATGACTTCACACACCTCCATTCTGACTTCACACACCTCCATTCTGTGACTTCACACACCTCCATTCTATGACTTCACACACCTCCATTCTGTGACTTCACACACCTCCACTCTATGACTTCAAACACCTTAATTCCTACTTCACAAACATCCATTCTGTGACTTCACACACCTCCACCTCCATTCTGTGACTTCACACACCTTCATTCTGACTTCACACACCTCCACTCTGTGACTTCACACACCTCAATTCTGTGACTTCACACACCTCCATTCTGACTTCACATACCTCCATTCTATGATTTCACACACCTCCATTCTATGACTTCACACACCTCCATTCTGTGACTTCACACACCACCTTTTTGACTTCACACACCTCCATTCTGTGACTTCACACACCTCCATTCTGTGACTTCACACACCTCTACTGTTTCACTTCACACACCTCCATTCTTTGACTTCACACACCTCCATTCCATGACTTCACACACCTCCATTCTATGAGTTCACACACCTCCATTCTATATGTTCACACACCTCCAATTTGACTTCACACACCTCCATTCTATGACTTCACACAAATTTATTCTTTCTTCAGAAACATCCATTCTCTGACTTCACACACCTCCATTCTATGACTTCACACACCTCAGTTCTATGACTTCACACACCTCCATTCTATGACTTCACACACCACCATTCTGTGACTTCACACACCTCCACTCTATGACTTCAAACACCTTCATTCTTACTTCACAAACATCCATTCTGTGACTTCACACACCTCCATTCTATGAGTTCACACACCTCCATTCTGACTTCACACACCTCCATTCTATGTCTTCACACACCTCTGTTCTGACTTCACACAGCTCCATTCTGTGACTTCACAAAACTCCATTCTGTGATTTCACACACCTCCATACTATGACTTCACACACCTCCATCTATGACTTCACACACCTCCATTCTGAGTTCACACACCTCCATTCTGTGACTTCACACACCTCCATTCTGACTTCACACACCTTCATTTTATGACTTCACACACCTCCATTCTGTGACTTCTCACACCTCCATTCTATGACTTCACACTCTTCCATTGTGACGTCACACAACTCCATTCTATGTGTTCACACATCTCCATTCTGTGATTTCACACACCTCCATTCTGACTTCACACACCTCCATTTTATGACATCACAGACCTCGAATCTGTGACTTCACTCACCTCCACTCTATGACTTCACACTCCTCCATTCTATGACTTCCCACACCTCCTTTCTATGACTTCACCCACCTCAGTCTATGACTTCACACACCTCCATTCTGACTTCACACACCTCCATTCTGTGACTTCACACACCTCAATTCTGTGATTTGACACACCTCCATTCTGACTTCACACACTTCCATTCTATGATTTCACACACCTCCATTCTGACTTCACACAGCTCCATTCTATGAATTCACACACCTCCATTCTGTGACTTCACACACCAACTTTTTGATTTCACACACCTCCATTCTGTGACGTCACACACCTCCATTCTGTGACTTCACACACCTCCGTTTTGCCTTCACACACTTCCAATCTGGGACTTCACACACCTCTATTGTTTCACTTCACACACCTCCATTCTTTGACTTCACACACCGCCATTCCATGACTTCACAAACCTCCATTCTATGAGTTCACACACCTCCATTCTATGAGTTCACACACCTCCAATTTGACTTCACACATCTCCATTAAATGACTTCACACACCTTCATTCTAACTTCAGAAACATCCATTCTCTGACTTCACACACTTCCATTCTATGACTTCACACACCTCCATTCTGTGGCTTCACACACCTACATTCTGAGTTCACACACCTCCATTCTGTGACTTCACACACCTCCATTCTGTGACTTCACACACCTCCCTTCTGTGACTTCACACACCTCCATTCTGTGACTTCACACACCTCGATCCTATGACTTCACATACCTCCATTCTGTGAGTTCACAAATCTCCATTCTATGACTTCACACACCTCCATTCTGTGAGTTCACACACCTCCATTCTGAGTTCACACACCTCCATTCTATGACTTCACAAACCTCCATTCTGAGTTCACAGACCTCCATTCTATGACTTCACACACCTCCATTGTATGACTTCACTCACCTCCATTCTGACTTCACAAACCTCCATTCTGACTTCACACACCTCAATTCTGTGACTTCACACACCTCCATTCTATGATTTCACACACTTCCATTCTATGACTTCACACACCTCCATTCTGTGGCTTCACACACCTACATTCTGAGTTTACACACCTCCATTCTGTGACTTCTCACACCTCCACTCTATGACTTCAAAGACCTTCATTCTTACTTCAAAAACATCCATTCTGTGACTTCACACAATTCCATTCTGTGACTTCATACACCTTCATTCTGACTTCACACACCTCCATTCTGTGACTTCATACACCTCAATTCTGTGACTTCACACACCTCCATTCTGACTTCACACACTTCTATTCTATGATTTCACACACCTCCATTCTATGACTTCACACACCTCCATTCTGTGACTTCACACACCACCTTTTTGACTTCACACACCTCCATTCTGTGACTTCACACACCTCCATTCTATGACTTCACACACCTCCGTTTTGACTTCACACACTTCCATTCTGTGACTTCACACACCTCCATTCTGTGACTTCACACACCTCTATTGTTTCACTTCACACACCTCCATTCTTTGACTTCACACACCTCCATTTCATGACTTCACACACCTCCATTCTATGAGCTCACACACCTCCAATTTGACTTCACACACCTCCATTCTATGACTTCACACACCTTCATTCTTACTTCAGAAACATCCATTCTCTGCTTCACACACCTCCATTCTATGACTTCACAAACCTCCATTCTGTGAATTCACACACCTCCATTATGAATTCACACACCTCCATTCTGCGACTTCACACACCTCCATTCTGTGACTTCACACACCTCCAGTCTATGACTTCAAACACCTTCATTCTTACTTCACAAACATCCATTCTGTGACTTCACACTCCTCCATTCTGTGACTTCACACACCTTCATTCTGACTTCACACACATCCATTCTGTGACTTCACACACCTCAATTCTGTGACTTGACACACCTCCATTCTGACTTCACACACCTCCATTCTATGATTTCACACACCTCCATTCTATGACTTCACACACCTCCATTCTGTGACTTCACACACCACCTTTTTCACTTCACACACCTCCATTCTGTGACTTCACACACCTCCATTCTGTGACTTCACACACCTCCATTCTGTGACTTCACACACCTCGATCCTATGACTTCACACACTTCCATTCTATGAATTCACACACCTCCATTCTGTGATTTCACACACCTCCATTCTATGACTTCACACACCTCCATTCTGTGACTTCACACACCTTCATTCTGAGTTCACACACCTCCATTCTATGACTTCACAAACCCCCATTCTGAGTTCACAGACCTCCATTCTATGACTTCACACACTTCCATTCTATGACTTCACACACCTCCATTCTGACTTCACACACCTCCATTCTGACTTCACACACCTCAGGTCTTTGACTTCACACACCTCCATTCTATGATTTCACACACTTCCATTCAATGACTTCACACACCTCCCTTCTATGACTTCACACACCGCATTTCTGAGTGGACACACCTCCATTCTGTGATTTCACACACCTCCAATCTGACTTCACACACCTCCATTCTATGACTTCACACACCTCAATTCTATGACTTCACACACCTCCATTCTATGACTTCACACACCACCATTCTGTGACTTCACACACCTCCACTCTATGACTTCAAACACCTTCATTCTTACTTCACAAACATCCATTCTGTGACTTCACACACCTCCATTCTATGAGTTCACACACCTCCATTCTGACTTCACACACCTCCATTCTATGTCTTCACACACCTCCGTTCTGACTTCACACAGCTCCATTCTGTGACTTCACAAAACTCCATTCTGTGATTTCACACACCTCCATACTATGACTTCACACACCTCCATCTATGACTTCACACACCTCCATTCTGAGTTCACACACCTCCATTCTGTGACTTCACACACCTCCATTCTGACTTCACACACCTTCATTTTATGACTTCACACACCTCCATTCTGTGACTTCTCACACCTCCATTCTATGACTTCACACTCTTCCATTGTGACGTCACACAACTCCATTCTATGTGTTCACACATCTCCATTCTATGATTTCACACACCACCATTCTGACTTCACACACCTCCATTTTATGACATCACAGACCTCGAATCTATGACTTCACTCACCTCCACTCTATGACTTCAAACTCCTCCATTCTATGACTTCCCACACCTCCTTTCTATGACTTCACCCACCTCAGTCTATGACTTCACACACCTCCATTCTGACTTCACACACCTCCATTCTGTGACTTCACACACCTCCATTCTATGACTTCACACACCTAAATTCTGTGACTTGACACACCTCCATTCTGACTTCACACACTTCCATTCTATGATTTCACACACCTCCATTCTGACTTCACACAGCTCCATTCTATGAATTCACACACCTCCATTCTGTGACTTCACACACCTCCACTCTATGACTTCAAACACCTTAATTCCTAATTCACAAACATCCATTCTGTGACTTCACACACCTCCACCTCCATTCTGTGACTTCACACACCTTCATTCTGACTTCACACACCTCCACTCTGTGACTTCACACACCTCAATTCTGTGACTTCACACACCTCCATTCTGACTTCACATACCTCCATTCTATGATTTCACACACCTCCATTCTATGACTTCACACACCTCCATTCTGTGACTTCACACACCACCTTTTTGACTTCACACACCTCCATTCTGTGACTTCACACACCTCCATTCTGTGACTTCACACACCTCTACTGTTTCACTTCACACACCTCCATTCTGTGACTTCACACACCTCTATTCCATGACTTCACACACCTCCATTCTATGAGTTCACACACCTCCATTCTATATGTTCACACACCTCCAATTTGACTTCACACACCTCCATTCTATGACTTCACACAAATTTATTCTTTCTTCAGAAACATCCATTCTCTGACTTCACACACCTCCATTCTATGACTTCACACACCTCAGTTCTATGACTTCACACACCTCCATTCTATGACTTCACACACCACCATTCTGTGACTTCACACACCTCCACTCTATGACTTCAAACACCTTCATTCTTACTTCACAAACATCCATTCTGTGACTTCACACACCTCCATTCTATGAGTTCACACACCTCCATTCTATATGTTCACACACCTCCAATTTGACTTCACACACCTCCATTCTATGACTTCACACAAATTTATTCTTTCTTCAGAAACATCCATTCTCTGACTTCACACACCTCCATTCTATGACTTCACACACCTCAGTTCTATGACTTCACACACCTCCATTCTATGACTTCACACACCACCATTCTGTGACTTCACACACCTCCACTCTATGACTTCAAACACCTTCATTCTTACTTCACAAACATCCATTCTGTGACTTCACACACCTCCATTCTATGAGTTCACACACCTCCATTCTGACTTCACACACCTCCAATCTATGTCTTCACACTCCTCTGTTCTGACTTCACACAGCTCCATTCTGTGACTTCACAAAACTCCATTCTGTGATTTCACACACCTCCATACTATGACTTCACACATCTCCATCTATGACTTCACACACCTCCATTCTGAGTTCACACACCTCCATTCTGTGACTTCACACACCTCCATTCTGACTTCACACACCTTCATTTTATGACTTCACACACCTCCATTCTATGACTTCACACTCTTCCATTGTGACGTCACACAACTCCATTCTATGTGTTCACACATCTCCATTCTATGATTTCACACACCACCATTCTGACTTCACACACCTCCATTTTATGACATCACAGACCTCGAATCTATGACTTCACTCACCTCCACTCTATGACTTCAAACTCCTCCATTCTATGACTTCCCACACCTCCTTTCTATGACTTCACCCACCTCAGTCTATGACTTCACACACCTCCATTCTGACTTCACACACCTCCATTCTGTGACTTCACACACCTCCATTCTATGACTTCACACACCTAAATTCTGTGACTTGACACACCTCCATTCTGACTTCACACACTTCCATTCTATGATTTCACACACCTCCATTCTGACTTCACACAGCTCCATTCTATGAATTCACACACCTCCATTCTGTGACTTCACACACCTCCACTCTATGACTTCAAACACCTTAATTCCTAATTCACAAACATCCATTCTGTGACTTCACACACCTCCACCTCCATTCTGTGACTTCACACACCTTCATTCTGACTTCACACACCTCCACTCTGTGACTTCACACACCTCAATTCTGTGACTTCACACACCTCCATTCTGACTTCACATACCTCCATTCTATGATTTCACACACCTCCATTCTATGACTTCACACACCTCCATTCTGTGACTTCACACACCACCTTTTTGACTTCACACACCTCCATTCTGTGACTTCACACACCTCCATTCTGTGACTTCACACACCTCTACTGTTTCACTTCACACACCTCCATTCTGTGACTTCACACACCTCTATTCCATGACTTCACACACCTCCATTCTATGAGTTCACACACCTCCATTCTATATGTTCACACACCTCCAATTTGACTTCACACACCTCCATTCTATGACTTCACACAAATTTATTCTTTCTTCAGAAACATCCATTCTCTGACTTCACACACCTCCATTCTATGACTTCACACACCTCAGTTCTATGACTTCACACACCTCCATTCTATGACTTCACACACCACCATTCTGTGACTTCACACACCTCCACTCTATGACTTCAAACACCTTCATTCTTACTTCACAAACATCCATTCTGTGACTTCACACACCTCCATTCTATGAGTTCACACACCTCCATTCTATATGTTCACACACCTCCAATTTGACTTCACACACCTCCATTCTATGACTTCACACAAATTTATTCTTTCTTCAGAAACATCCATTCTCTGACTTCACACACCTCCATTCTATGACTTCACACACCTCAGTTCTATGACTTCACACACCTCCATTCTATGACTTCACACACCACCATTCTGTGACTTCACACACCTCCACTCTATGACTTCAAACACCTTCATTCTTACTTCACAAACATCCATTCTGTGACTTCACACACCTCCATTCTATGAGTTCACACACCTCCATTCTGACTTCACACACCTCCAATCTATGTCTTCACACTCCTCTGTTCTGACTTCACACAGCTCCATTCTGTGACTTCACAAAACTCCATTCTGTGATTTCACACACCTCCATACTATGACTTCACACATCTCCATCTATGACTTCACACACCTCCATTCTGAGTTCACACACCTCCATTCTGTGACTTCACACACCTCCATTCTGACTTCACACACCTTCATTTTATGACTTCACACACCTCCATTCTATGACTTCACACTCTTCCATTGTGACGTCACACAACTCCATTCTATGTGTTCACACATCTCCATTCTGTGATTTCACACACCTCCATTCTGACTTCACACACCTCCATTTTATGACATCACAGACCTCGAATCTGTGACTTCACTCACCTCCACTCTATGACTTCACACTCCTCCATTCTATGACTTCCCACACCTCCTTTCTATGACTTCACCCACCTCAGTCTATGACTTCACACACCTCCATTCTGACTTCACACACCTCCATTCTGTGACTTCACACACCTCCATTCTATGACTTCACACACCTCAATTCTGTGACTTGACACACCTCCATTCTGACTTCACACACTTCCATTCTATGATTTCACACACCTCCATTCTGACTTCACACAGCTCCATTCTATGAATTCACACACCTCCATTCTGTGACTTCACACACCAACTTTTTGATTTCACACACCTCCATTCTGTGACGTCACACACCTCCATTCTGTGACTTCACACACCTCCGTTTTGCCTTCACACACTTCCAATCTGGGACTTCACACACCTCCATTCTGTGACTTCACACACCTCTATTGTTTCAATCACACACCTCCATTCTTTGACTTCACACACCGCCATTCCATGACTTCACAAACCTCCATTCTATGAGTTCACACACCTCCATTCTATGAGTTCACACACCTCCAATTTGACTTCACACATCTCCATTAAATGACTTCACACACCTTCATTCTAACTTCAGAAACATCCATTCTCTGACTTCACACACCTCCATTCTATGACTTCACAAACCTCCATTCTGTGACTTCACACACCTCCATTCTGAGTTCACACACCTCCTTTCTATGACTTCACACACTTCCATTCTATGACTTCACACACCTCCATTCTGTGGCTTCACACACCTACATTCTGAGTTCACACACCTCCATTCTGGGACTTCACACACCTCCATTCTGTGACTTCACACACCTCCCTTCTATGACTTCACACACCTCCATTCTGTGACTTCACACACCTCGATCCTATGACTTCACATACCTCCATTCTGTGAGTTCACAAATCTCCATTCTATGACTTCACACACCTCCATTCTGTGAGTTCACACACCTCCATTCTGAGTTCACACACCTCCATTCTATGACTTCACAAACCTCCATTCTGAGTTCACAGACCTCCATTCTATGACTTCACACACCTCCATTGTATGAATTCACTCACCTCCATTCTGACTTCACAAACCTCCATTCTGACTTCACACACCTCAATTCTGTGACTTCACACACCTCCATTCTATGATTTCACACACTTCCATTCTATGACTTCACACACCTCCATTCTGCGGCTTCACACACCTACATTCTGAGTTTACACACCTCCATTCTGTGACTTCTCACACCTCCACTCTATGACTTCAAAGACCTTCATTCTTACTTCAAAAACATCCATTCTGTGACTTCACACAATTCCATTCTGTGACTTCATACACCTTCATTCTGACTTCACACACCTCCATTCTGTGACTTCATACACCTCAATTCTGTGACTTCACACACCTCCATTCTGACTTCACACACTTCCATTCTATGATTTCACACACCTCCATTCTATGACTTCACACACCTCCATTCTGTGACTTCACACACCACCTTTTTGACTTCACACACCTCCATTCTGTGACTTCACACACCTCCATTCTATGACTTCACACACCTCCGTTTTGACTTCACACACTTCCATTCTGTGACTTCACACACCTCCATTCTGTGACTTCACACACCTCTATTGTTTCACTTCACACACCTCCATTCTTTGACTTCACACACCTCCATTTCATGACTTCACACACCTCCATTCTATGAGCTCACACACCTCCAATTTGACTTCACACACCTCCATTCTATGACTTCACACACCTTCATTCTTACTTCAGAAACATCCATTCTCTGCTTCACACACCTCCATTCTATGACTTCACAAACCTCCATTCTGTGAATTCACACACCTCCATTATGAATTCACACACCTCCATTCTGCGACTTCACACACCTCCATTCTGTGACTTCACACACCTCCAGTCTATGACTTCAAACACCTTCATTCTTACTTCACAAACATCCATTCTGTGACTTCACACACCTCCATTCTGTGACTTCACACACCTTCATTCTGACTTCACACACATCCATTCTGTGACTTCACACACCTCAATTCTGTGACTTCACACACCTCCATTCTGACTTCACACACCTCCATTCTATGATTTCACACACCTCCATTCTATGACTTCACACACCTCCATTCTGTGACTTCACACACCACCTTTTTCACTTCACACACCTCCATTCTGTGACTTCACACACCTCCATTCTGTGACTTCACACACCTCCGTTTTGACTTCACAAACTTCCATTCTGTAACTTCAAACACCTCCATTCTGTGACTTCACACACCTCCGTTTTGACTTCACACACTTCCATTCTGTAACTTCAAACACCTCCATTCCATGACTTCACACACCTCCATTCTATGAGTTCACACACCTCCATCTTTGAGTTCATACACCTCCAATTTGACTTCACACACCTCCATTCTATGACTTCACACACCTTCATTCTTACTTCAGAAACTTCCTTTCTCTGACTTCACACACCTCCATTCTATGACTTCACAAACCTCCATTCTGTGATATCACACACCTCCATTCTGACTTCACACTCCTCCATTCTGTGACTTCACACACCTCCATTCTTCCTTCACACACCTCCATTCTATGACTTCACACACTTCCTTTCTATGACTTCACACACCTCTATTCTGTGGCTTCACACACCTCCATTCTGAGTTCACACACCTCCATTCTGTGACTTCACACACCTCCATTCTGTGACTTCACACACCTCCATTCTGTGACTTCTCACACCTCGAACCTATGACTTCACACACTTCCATTCTATGAATTCACACACCTCCATTCTGTGATTTCACACAGTTCCATTCTATGACTTCACACACTTCCATTCTGTGACTTCACACACCTCCATTCTGAGTTCACACACCTCCATTCTGTGACTTCACAAACCCCCATTCTGAGTTCACAGACCTCCATTCTATGACTTCACACACTTCCATTCTATGACTTCACACACCTCCATTCTGACTTCACACACCTCCATTCTGACTTCACACACCTCAGTTCTTTGACTTCACACACCTCCATTCTATGACTTCACACACCTCATTTCTGAGTGGACACACCTCCATTCTGTGATTTCACACACCTCCAATCTGACTTCACACACCTCCATTCTATGACTTCACACACCTCCATTCGTTGACATCAAAAACAACCATTCTATGACTTCACACAACTGCATTGTGACTTTACACACCTCCATTCTATGAATTCACACACCACCATTTTATGACTTCACACACCTCCATTCTATGACTTCACACACCTCCATTCTGTGACTTCACACACCTCCATTCTATGACTTCACAAACCTCCATTCTGAGTTCACAGAACTCCATTCTGACTTCACGCACCTCCATTCTATGACATTACTCACCTCCATTCTGACTTCACACACCTTCATTTTATGACTTCACACACCTCCATTCTGTGACTTCTCACACCTCCATTCTATGACTTCCCACTCTTCCATTGTGACGTCACACAACTCCATTCTATGTGTTCACACATCTCCATTCTATGATTTCACACACCACCATTCTGACTTCACACACCTCCATTTTATGACATCACAGACCTCGAATCTATGACTTCACTCACCTCCACTCTATGACTTCACACTCCTCCATTCTATGACTCCCACACCTCCTTTCTATGACTTCACCCACCTCAGTCTATGACTTCACACACCTCCATTCTGACTTCACACACCTCCATTCTGTGACTTCACACACCTCCATTCTATGACTTCACACACCTAAATTCTGTGACTTGACACACCTCCATTCTGACTTCACGAACTTCCATTCTATGATTTCACACACCTCCATTCTGACTTCACACAGCTCCATTCTATGAATTCACACACCTGCATTCTGTGACTTCACACACCTCCACTCTATGACTTCAAACACCTTAATTCTTACTTCACAAACATCCATTCTGTGACTTCACACACCTCCACCTCCATTCTGTGACTTCACACACCTTCATTCTGACTTCACACACCTCCATTCTGTGACTTCACACACCTCAATTCTGTGACTTCACACACCTCCATTCTGACTTCACATACCTCCATTCTATGATTTCACACACCTCCATTCTATGACTTCACACACCTCCATTCTGTGACTTCACACACCTCCATTCTGTGACTTCACACACTTCCATTCTGTGACTTCACACACCTCCATTCTGTGACTTCACACACCTCTACTGTTTCACTTCACACACCTCCATTCTTTGACTTCACACACCTCCATTCCATGACTTCACACACCTCCATTCTATGAGTTCACACACCTCCATTCTATATGTTCACACACCTCCAATTTGACTTCACACACCTCCATTCTATGACTTCACACACATTTATTCTTTCTTCAGAAACATCCATTCTCTGACTTCACACACCTCCATTCTATGACTTCACACACCTCAATTCTATGACTTCACACACCTCCATTCTATGACTTCACACACCACCATTCTGTGACTTCACACACCTCCATTCTGTGACTTCACACACCAACTTTTTGATTTCACACACCTCCATTCTGTGACGTCACACACCTCCATTCTGTGACTTCACACACCAACTTTTTGATTTCACACACCTCCATTCTGTGACGTCACACACCTCCATTCTGTGACTTCACACACCTCCGTTTTGCCTTCACACGCTTCCAATCTGGGACTTCACACACCTCCATTCTGTGACTTCACACACCTCTATTGTTTCACTTCACACACCTCCATTCTTTGACTTCACACACCGCCATTCCATGACTTCACAAACCTCCATTCTATGAGTTCACACACCTCCATTCTATGAGTTCACACACCTCCAATTTGACTTCACACATCTCCATTCTATGACTTCACACACCTTCATTCTTACTTCAGAAACATCCATTCTCTGACTTCACAGACCTCCATTCTATGACTTCACAAACCTCCATTCTGTGACTTCACACACCTCCATTCTGAGTTCACACACCTCCTTTCTATGACTTCACACACTTCCATTCTATGACTTCACACACCTCCATTCTGTGGCTTCACACACCTACATTCTGAGTTCACACACCTCCATTCTGGGACTTCACACACCTCCATTCTGTGACTTCACACACCTCCATTCTGTGACTTCACACACCTCCATTCTGTGACTTCACACACCTCGATCCTATGACTTCACACACCTCCATTCTGTGAGTTCACACACCTCCATTCTATGACTTCACACACCTCCATTCTGTGAGTTCACACACCTCCATTCTGAGTTCACACACCTCCATTCTATGACTTCACAAACCTCTATTCTGAGTTCACAGACCTCCATTCTATGACTTCACACACCTCCATTGTATGACTTCACTCACCTCCATTCTGACTTCACAAACCTCCATTCTGACTTCACACACCTCAATTCTGTGACTTCACACACCTCCATTCTTTGATTTCACACACTTCCATTCTATGACTTCACACACCTCCATTCTGTGGCTTCACACACCTACATTCTGAGTTTACACACCTCCATTCTGTGACTTCTCACACCTCCACTCTATGACTTCAAAGACCTTCATTCTTACTTCACAAACATCCATTCTGTGACTTCACACAACTCCATTCTGTGACTTCATACACCTTCATTCTGACTTCACACACCTCCATTCTGTGACTTCATACACCTCAATTCTGTGACTTCACACACCTCCATTCTGACTTCACACACCTCCATTCTATGATGTCACAAACCTCCATTCTATGACTTCACACACCTCCATTCTGTGACTTCACACACCACCTTTTTGACTTCACACACCTCCATTCTGTGACTTCACACACCTCCATTCTATGACTTCACACACCTCCGTTTTGACTTCACACACTTCAATTCTGTGACTTCACACACCTCCATTCTGTGACTTCACACACCTCTATTGTTTCACTTCACACACCTCCATTCTTTGACTTCACACACCTCCATTTCATGACTTCACACAGCTCCATTCTATGAGTTCACACACCTCCAATTTGACTTCACACACCTCCATTCTATGACTTCACACACCTTCATTCTTACTTCAGAAACATCCATTCTCTGACTTCACACACCTCCATTCTATGACTTCACAAACCTCCATTCTGTGACTTCACACACCTCCATTATGAATTCACACACCTCCATTCTGCGACTTCACACACCTCAATTCTGTGACTTCACACACCTCCATTCTGTGACTTCACACACCTCCGTTTTGACTTCACACACTTCCATTCTGTAACTTCAAACACCTCCATTCTGTGACTTCACACACCTCTATTGTTTCCCTTCACACACGTCCATTCTTTGACTTCACACACCTCCTTTCCATGACTTCACACACCTCCATTCTATGAGTTCACACACCTCCATTCTTTGAGTTCACACACCTCCAATTTGACTTCACACACCTCCATTCTATGACTTCACACACCTTCATTCTTACTTCAGAAACATCCATTCTCTGACTTCACACACCTCCATTCTATGACTTCACAAACCTCCATTCTGTGACTTCACACACCTCCATTCTGACTTCACACACCTCCATTCTGTGACTTCACACACCTCCATTCTTCCTTCACACACGTCCATTCTATGACTTCACACACTTCCTTTCTATGACTTCACACACCTCCATTCTGTGGCTTCACACACCTCCATTCTGAGTTCACACACCTCCATTCTGTGACTTCACACACCTCCATTCTGTGACTTCACATACCTCCATTCTGTGACTTCACACACCTCGATCCTATGACTTCACACACTTCCATTCTATGAATTCACACACCTCCATTCTGTGATTTCACACACCTCCATTCTATGACTTCACACACCTCCATTCTGTGACTTCACACACCTTCATTCTGAGTTCACACACCTCCATTCTATGACTTCACAAACCCCCATTCTGAGTTCACAGACCTCCATTCTATGACTTCACACACTTCCATTCTATGACTTCACACACCTCCATTCTGACTTCACACACCTCCATTCTGACTTCACACACCTCAGTTCTTTGACTTCACACACCTCCATTCTATGATTTCACACACTTCCATTCAATGACTTCACACACCTCCATTCTATGACTTCACACACCTGATTTCTGAGTGGACACACCTCCATTCTGTGATTTCACACACCTCCAATCTGACTTCACACACCTCCATTCTATGACTTCACACACCTCAATTCTATGACTTCACACACCTCCATTCTATGACTTCACACACCACCATTCTGTGACTTCACACACCTCCACTCTATGACTTCAAACACCTTCATTCTTACTTCACAAACATCCATTCTGTGACTTCACACACCTCCATTCTATGAGTTCACACACCTCCATTCTGACTTCACACACCTCCATTCTATGTCTTCACACACCTCCGTTCTGACTTCACACAGCTCCATTCTGTGACTTCACAAAACTCCATTCTGTGATTTCACACACCTCCATACTATGACTTCACACACCTCCATCTATGACTTCACACACCTCCATTCTGAGTTCACACACCTCCATTCTGTGACTTCACACACCTCCATTCTGACTTCACACACCTTCATTTTATGACTTCACACACCTCCATTCTGTGACTTCTCACACCTCCATTCAATGACTTCACACTCTTCCATTGTGACGTCACACAACTCCATTCTATGTGTTCACACATCTCCATTCTATGATTTCACACACCACCATTCTGACTTCACACACCTCCATTTTATGACATCACAGACCGCGAATCTATGACTTCACTCACCTCCACTCTATGACTTCACACTCCTCCATTCTATGACTTCCCACACATCCTTTCTATGACTTCACCCACCTCAGTCTATGACTTCACAGACCTCCATTCTGACTTCACACACCTCCATTCTGTGACTTCACACACCTCCATTCTATGACTTCACACACCTAAATTCTGTGACTTGACACACCTCCATTCTGACTTCACACACTTCCATTCTATGATTTCACACACCTCCATTCTGACTTCACACAGCTCCATTCTATGAATTCACACACCTCCATTCTGTGACTTCACACACCTCCACTCTATGACTTCAAACACCTTAATTCCTACTTCACAAACATCCATTCTGTGACTTCACACACCTCCACCTCCATTCTGTGACTTCACACACCTTCATTCTGACTTCACACACCTCCATTCTGTGACTTCACACACCTCAATTCTGTGACTTCACACACCTCCATTCTGACTTCACATACCTCCATTCTATGATTTCACACACCTCCATTCTATGACTTCACACACCTCCATTCTGTGACTTCACACACCACCTTTTTGACTTCACACACCTCCATTCTGTGACTTCACACACCTCCATTCTGTGACTTCACACACCTCTACTGTTTCACTTCACACACCTCCATTCTTTGACTTCACACACCTCCATTCCATGACTTCACAAACCTCCATTCTGTGACTTCACACACCTCCATTCTGAGTTCACACACCTCCATTCTGTGACTTCACAAACCCCCATTCTGAGTTCACAGACCTCCATTCTATGACTTCACACACTTCCATTCTATGACTTCACACACCTCCATTCTGACTTCACACACCTCCATTCTGACTTCACACACCTCAGTTCTTTGACTTCACACACCTCCATTCTATGACTTCACACACCTCATTTCTGAGTGGACACACCTCCATTCTGTGATTTCACACACCTCCAATCTGACTTCACACACCTCCATTCTATGACTTCACACACCTCCATTCGTTGACATCAAAAACAACCATTCTATGACTTCACACAACTGCATTGTGACTTTACACACCTCCATTCTATGAATTCACACACCACCATTTTATGACTTCACACACCTCCATTCTATGACTTCACACACCTCCATTCTGTGACTTCACACACCTCCATTCTATGACTTCACAAACCTCCATTCTGAGTTCACAGAACTCCATTCTGACTTCACGCACCTCCATTCTATGACATTACTCACTTCCATTCTGACTTCACACACCTTCATTTTATGACTTCACACACCTCCATTCTGTGACTTCTCACACCTCCATTCTATGACTTCCCACTCTTCCATTGTGACGTCACACAACTCCATTCTATGTGTTCACACATCTCCATTCTATGATTTCACACACCACCATTCTGACTTCACACACCTCCATTTTATGACATCACAGACCTCGAATCTATGACTTCACTCACCTCCACTCTATGACTTCACACTCCTCCATTCTATGACTCCCACACCTCCTTTCTATGACTTCACCCACCTCAGTCTATGACTTCACACACCTCCATTCTGACTTCACACACCTCCATTCTGTGACTTCACACACCTCCATTCTATGACTTCACACACCTAAATTCTGTGACTTGACACACCTCCATTCTGACTTCACGAACTTCCATTCTATGATTTCACACACCTCCATTCTGACTTCACACAGCTCCATTCTATGAATTCACACACCTGCATTCTGTGACTTCACACACCTCCACTCTATGACTTCAAACACCTTAATTCTTACTTCACAAACATCCATTCTGTGACTTCACACACCTCCACCTCCATTCTGTGACTTCACACACCTTCATTCTGACTTCACACACCTCCATTCTGTGACTTCACACACCTCAATTCTGTGACTTCACACACCTCCATTCTGACTTCACATACCTCCATTCTATGATTTCACACACCTCCATTCTATGACTTCACACACCTCCATTCTGTGACTTCACACACCTCCATTCTGTGACTTCACACACTTCCATTCTGTGACTTCACACACCTCCATTCTGTGACTTCACACACCTCTACTGTTTCACTTCACACACCTCCATTCTTTGACTTCACACACCTCCATTCCATGACTTCACACACCTCCATTCTATGAGTTCACACACCTCCATTCTATATGTTCACACACCTCCAATTTGACTTCACACACCTCCATTCTATGACTTCACACACATTTATTCTTTCTTCAGAAACATCCATTCTCTGACTTCACACACCTCCATTCTATGACTTCACACACCTCAATTCTATGACTTCACACACCTCCATTCTATGACTTCACACACCACCATTCTGTGACTTCACACACCTCCATTCTGTGACTTCACACACCAACTTTTTGATTTCACACACCTCCATTCTGTGACGTCACACACCTCCATTCTGTGACTTCACACACCAACTTTTTGATTTCACACACCTCCATTCTGTGACGTCACACACCTCCATTCTGTGACTTCACACACCTCCGTTTTGCCTTCACACGCTTCCAATCTGGGACTTCACACACCTCCATTCTGTGACTTCACACACCTCTATTGTTTCACTTCACACACCTCCATTCTTTGACTTCACACACCGCCATTCCATGACTTCACAAACCTCCATTCTATGAGTTCACACACCTCCATTCTATGAGTTCACACACCTCCAATTTGACTTCACACATCTCCATTCTATGACTTCACACACCTTCATTCTTACTTCAGAAACATCCATTCTCTGACTTCACAGACCTCCATTCTATGACTTCACAAACCTCCATTCTGTGACTTCACACACCTCCATTCTGAGTTCACACACCTCCTTTCTATGACTTCACACACTTCCATTCTATGACTTCACACACCTCCATTCTGTGGCTTCACACACCTACATTCTGAGTTCACACACCTCCATTCTGGGACTTCACACACCTCCATTCTGTGACTTCACACACCTCCATTCTGTGACTTCACACACCTCCATTCTGTGACTTCACACACCTCGATCCTATGACTTCACACACCTCCATTCTGTGAGTTCACACACCTCCATTCTATGACTTCACACACCTCCATTCTGTGAGTTCACACACCTCCATTCTGAGTTCACACACCTCCATTCTATGACTTCACAAACCTCTATTCTGAGTTCACAGACCTCCATTCTATGACTTCACACACCTCCATTGTATGACTTCACTCACCTCCATTCTGACTTCACAAACCTCCATTCTGACTTCACACACCTCAATTCTGTGACTTCACACACCTCCATTCTTTGATTTCACACACTTCCATTCTATGACTTCACCCACCTCCATTCTGTGGCTTCACACACCTACATTCTGAGTTTACACACCTCCATTCTGTGACTTCTCACACCTCCACTCTATGACTTCAAAGACCTTCATTCTTACTTCACAAACATCCATTCTGTGACTTCACACAACTCCATTCTGTGACTTCATACACCTTCATTCTGACTTCACACACCTCCATTCTGTGACTTCATACACCTCAATTCTGTGACTTCACACACCTCCATTCTGACTTCACACACCTCCATTCTATGATGTCACAAACCTCCATTCTATGACTTCACACACCTCCATTCTGTGACTTCACACACCACCTTTTTGACTTCACACACCTCCATTCTGTGACTTCACACACCTCCATTCTATGACTTCACACACCTCCGTTTTGACTTCACACACTTCAATTCTGTGACTTCACACACCTCCATTCTGTGACTTCACACACCTCTATTGTTTCACTTCACACACCTCCATTCTTTGACTTCACACACCTCCATTTCATGACTTCACACAGCTCCATTCTATGAGTTCACACACCTCCAATTTGACTTCACACACCTCCATTCTATGACTTCACACACCTTCATTCTTACTTCAGAAACATCCATTCTCTGACTTCACACACCTCCATTCTATGACTTCACAAACCTCCATTCTGTGACTTCACACACCTCCATTATGAATTCACACACCTCCATTCTGCGACTTCACACACCTCAATTCTGTGACTTCACACACCTCCATTCTGTGACTTCACACACCTCCGTTTTGACTTCACACACTTCCATTCTGTAACTTCAAACACCTCCATTCTGTGACTTCACACACCTCTATTGTTTCCCTTCACACACGTCCATTCTTTGACTTCACACACCTCCTTTCCATGACTTCACACACCTCCATTCTATGAGTTCACACACCTCCATTCTTTGAGTTCACACACCTCCAATTTGACTTCACACACCTCCATTCTATGACTTCACACACCTTCATTCTTACTTCAGAAACATCCATTCTCTGACTTCACACACCTCCATTCTATGACTTCACAAACCTCCATTCTGTGACTTCACACACCTCCATTCTGACTTCACACACCTCCATTCTGTGACTTCACACACCTCCATTCTTCCTTCACACACCTCCATTCTATGACTTCACACACTTCCTTTCTATGACTTCACACACCTCCATTCTGTGGCTTCACACACCTCCATTCTGAGTTCACACACCTCCATTCTGTGACTTCACACACCTCCATTCTGTGACTTCACATACCTCCATTCTGTGACTTCACACACCTCGATCCTATGACTTCACACACTTCCATTCTATGAATTCACACACCTCCATTCTGTGATTTCACACACCTCCATTCTATGACTTCACACACCTCCATTCTGTGACTTCACACACCTTCATTCTGAGTTCACACACCTCCATTCTATGACTTCACAAACCCCCATTCTGAGTTCACAGACCTCCATTCTATGACTTCACACACTTCCATTCTATGACTTCACACACCTCCATTCTGACTTCACACACCTCCATTCTGACTTCACACACCTCAGTTCTTTGACTTCACACACCTCCATTCTATGATTTCACACACTTCCATTCAATGACTTCACACACCTCCATTCTATGACTTCACACACCTCATTTCTGAGTGGACACACCTCCATTCTGTGATTTCACACACCTCCAATCTGACTTCACACACCTCCATTCTATGACTTCACACACCTCAATTCTATGACTTCACACACCTCCATTCTATGACTTCACACACCACCATTCTGTGACTTCACACACCTCCACTCTATGACTTCAAACACCTTCATTCTTACTTCACAAACATCCATTCTGTGACTTCACACACCTCCATTCTATGAGTTCACACACCTCCATTCTGACTTCACACACCTCCATTCTATGTCTTCACACACCTCCGTTCTGACTTCACACAGCTCCATTCTGTGACTTCACAAAACTCCATTCTGTGATTTCACACACCTCCATACTATGACTTCACACACCTCCATCTATGACTTCACACACCTCCATTCTGAGTTCACACACCTCCATTCTGTGACTTCACACACCTCCATTCTGACTTCACACACCTTCATTTTATGACTTCACACACCTCCATTCTGTGACTTCTCACACCTCCATTCAATGACTTCACACTCTTCCATTGTGACGTCACACAACTCCATTCTATGTGTTCACACATCTCCATTCTATGATTTCACACACCACCATTCTGACTTCACACACCTCCATTTTATGACATCACAGACCGCGAATCTATGACTTCACTCACCTCCACTCTATGACTTCACACTCCTCCATTCTATGACTTCCCACACATCCTTTCTATGACTTCACCCACCTCAGTCTATGACTTCACACACCTCCATTCTGACTTCACACACCTCCATTCTGTGACTTCACACACCTCCATTCTATGACTTCACACACCTCAATTCTGTGACTTGACACACCTCCATTCTGACTTCACACACTTCCATTCTATGATTTCACACACCTCCATTCTGACTTCACACAGCTCCATTCTATGAATTCACACACCTCCATTCTGTGACTTCACACACCAACTTTTTGATTTCACACACCTCCATTCTGTGACGTCACACACCTCCATTCTGTGACTTCACACACCTCCGTTTTGCCTTCACACACTTCCAATCTGGGACTTCACACACCTCCATTCTGTGACTTCACACACCTCTATTGTTTTAATCACAAACCTCCATTCTTTGACTTCACACACCGCCATTCCATGACTTCACAAACCTCCATTCTATGAGTTCACACACCTCCATTCTATGAGTTCACACACCTCCGATTTGACTTCACACATCTCCATTAAATGACTTCACACACCTTCATTCTAACTTCAGAAACATCCATTCTCTGACTTCACACACCTCCATTCTATGACTTCACAAACCTCCATTCTGTGACTTCACACACCTCCATTCTGAGTTCACACACCTCCTTTCTATGACTTCACACACTTCCATTCTATGACTTCACACACCTCCATTCTGTGGCTTCACACACCTACATTCTGAGTTCACACACCTCCATTCTGGGACTTCACACACCTCCATTCTGTGACTTCACACACCTCCCTTCTGTGACTTCACACACCTCCATTCTGTGACTTCACACACCTCGATCCTATGACTTCACATACCTCCATTCTGTGAGTTCAAAAATCTCCATTCTATGACTTCACACACCTCCATTCTGTGAGTTCACACACCTCCATTCTGAGTTCACACACCTCCATTCTATGACTTCACAAACCTCCATTCTGAGTTCACAGACCTCCATTCTATGACTTCACACACCTCCATTGTATGACTTCACTCACCTCCATTCTGACTTCACAAACCTCCATTCTGACTTCACACACCTCAATTCTGTGACTTCACACACCTCCATTCTATGATTTCACACACCTCCATTCTGTGGCTTCACACACCTACATTCTGAGTTTACACACCTCCATTCTGTGACTTCTCACACCTCCACTCTATGACTTCAAATACCTTCATTCTTACTTCACAAACATCCATTCTGTGACTTCACACAACTCCATTCTGTGACTTCATACACCTTCATTCTGACTTCACACACCTCCATTCTGTGACTTCATACACCTCAGTTCTGTGACTTCACACACCTCCATTCTGACTTCACACACCTCCATTCTATGATTTCACACACCTCCATTCTATGACTTCACACACCTCCATTCTGTGACTTCACACACCACCTTTTTGACTTCACACACCTCCATTCTGTGACTTCACACACCTCCATTCTATGACTTCACACACCTCCGTTTTGACTTCACACACTTCCATTCTGTGACTTCACACACCTCCATTCTGTGACTTCACACACCTCTATTGTTTCACTTCACACACCTCCATTCTTTGACTTCACACACCTCCATTTCATGACTTCACACACTTCCATTCTATGAGCTCACACACCTCCAATTTGACTTCACACACCTCCATTCTATGACTTCACACACCTTCATTCTTACTTCAGAAACATCCATTCTCTGACTTCACACACCTCCATTCTATAACTTCACAAACCTCCATTCCGTGAATTCACACACCTCCATTATGAATTCACACAACTCCATTCTGCGACTTCACACACCTCCATTCTGTGACTTCACACACCTCCAGTCTATGACTTCAAACACCTTCATTCTTACTTCACAAACATCCATTCTGTGACTTCACACACCTCTATTCTGTGACTTCACACACCTGCATTCTGACTTCACACACCTCCATTCTGTGACTTCACACACCTCAATTCTGTGACTTCACACACCTCCATTCTGACTTCACACACCTCCATTCTATGATTTCACACACCTCCATTCTATGACTTCACACACCTCCATTCTGTGACTTCACACACCACCTTTTTCACTTCACACACCTCCATTCTGTGACTTCACACACCTCCATTCTGTGACTTCACACACCTCCGTTTTGACTTCACACACTTCCATTCTGTAACTTCAAACACCTCCATTCTGTGACTTCACACACCTCTACTGTTTCACTTCACACACCTCCATTCTTTGACTTCACACACCTCCATTCCATGACTTCACACACCTCCATTCTATGAGTTCACACACCTCCATTCTTTGAGTTCACACACCTCCAATTTGACTTCACACACCTCCATTCTATGACTTCACACACCTTCATTCTTACTTCAGAAACATCCTTTCTCTGACTTCACACACCTCCATTCTATGACTTCACAAACCTCCATTCTGTGACTTCACACACCTCCATTCTGACTTCACACTCCTCCATTCTGTGACTTCACACACCTCCATTCTTCCTTCACACACCTCCATTCTATGACTTCACACACTTCCTTTCTATGACTTCACACACCTCCATTCTGTGGCTTCACACACCTCCATTCTGAGTTCACACACCTCCTTTCTGTGACTTCACACACCTCCATTCTGTGACTTCACACACCTCCATTCTGTGACTTCACACACCTCGAACCTATGACTTCACACACTTCCATTCTATGAATTCACACACCTCCATTCTGTGATTTCACACACCTCCATTCTATGACTTCACACACTTCCATTCTGTGACTTCACACACCTCCATTCTGAGTTCACACACCTCCATTCTATGACTTCACAAACCCCCATTCTGAGTTCACAGACCTCCATTCTATGACTTCACACTTCCATTCTATGACTTCACACACCTCCATTCTGACTTCACACACCTCCATTCTGACTTCACACACCTCAGTTCTTTGACTTTACACACCTCCATTCTATGACTTCACACACCTCATTTCTGAGTGGACACACCTCCATTCTGTGATTTCACACACCTCCAATCTGACTTCACACACCTCCATTCTATGACTTCACACACCTCCATTCGTTGACATCAAAAACAACCATTCTATGACTTCACACAACTGCATTGTGACTTTACACACCTCCATTCTATGAATTCACACACCTCCATTTTATGACTTCACACACCTCCATTCTATGACTTCACACACCTCCATTCTGTGACTTCACACACCTCCATTCTGTGACTTCACACACCTTCGTTTTGACTTCACACACTTCCATACTGTGACTTCACACACCTCCATTCTGTGACTTCACACACCTCTATTGTTTCACTTCACACACCTCCATTCTTTGACTTCACACACCTCCATTCTATGAGTTCACACACCTCCATTCTGTGAGTTCACACACCTCCAATTTGACTTCACACACCTCCATTCTATGACTTCACACACCTTCATTCTTACTTCAGAAACATCCATTCTCTGACTTCACACACCTCCATTCTATGACTTCACAAACCTTCATTCTGTGACTTCACACACCTCCATTCTGAGTTCACACACCTCCATTCTGTGACTTCACACACCTCCTTTCGTTGACATCAAAAACCACCATTCTATGACTTCACACAACTCCATTTTAACTTCACACACCTCCATTCTATGAGTTCACACACCTCCATTTTATGACTTCACACACCTCCATTCTATGACTTCACACACCTCAATTCTATGACTTCACACACCTCCATTCTATGACTTCACACACCTCCATTCTGTGACTTCACCCACCTCCACTCTATGACTTCAAACACCTTCATTTTTACTTCACAACATCCATTCTGTGACTTCATACACCTCCATTCTGTGATTTCACACACCTTCATTCTGACTTCACACACCTCCATTCTGTGACTTCACACACCTCAATTCTGTGACTTCACACACCTCCATTCTGACTTCACACACCTCCATTCTATGACTTCACACACCTCCATTTTGTGACTTCACACACCTAAATTCTATGACTTCAAACACCTCCATTGTGACTTCACACACCTCCATTCTATGACTTCACACACCTCCGTTCTGACTTCACACAGCTCCATTCTGTGACTTCACAAAACTCCATTCTTTGATTTCACACACCTCCATACTATGACTTCACACACCTCCATCTATGACTTCACACACATCCATTCTGAGTTCACACACCTCCATTCTGTGACTTCACACACCTCCATTCTGACTTCACACACCTTCATTTTATGACTTCACACACCTGCTTTCTGTGACTTCTCACACCTCCATTCGATGACTTCACACTCTTCCATTGTGACGTCACACAACTCCATCCTATGAGTTCACACATCTCCATTCTATCATTTCACACACCTCCATTCGGACTTCACACACCTCCATTCTATGACATCACAGACCTCGAATCTGTGACTTCACTCACCTCCACTCTATGACTTCACACTCCTCCATTCTATGACTTCCCACACCTCCTTTCTATGACTTCACCCACCTCAGGCTATGACTTCACACACCTCCATTCTGACTTCACTCACCTCTATTTTGTGACTTCACACACCTCCTTTCTATGACTTCACACACCTCAATTCTATGACTTCACACACCTCCATTCTATGACTTCACACACCTCCATTCTGTGACTTCACACACCTCCATTCTATGACTTCAAACACCTTCATTCTTACTTCACAAACATCCATTCTGTGACTTCACACACCTCCTTTCTGTGACTTCACACACCTTCATTGTGACTTCACACCCCTCCATTCTGACTTCACACACCGCCATTCTGACTTCAAACAGCTCCATTCTATGAATTCACACACCTCCATTCTGTGACTTCACACACCACCTTTTTGACTTCACACACCTCCATTCTCTGACGTCACACACCTCCATTCTGTGACTTCACACACCTCCGTTTTGACTTCAGACACTTCCAATCTGTGACTAAACACACCTCCATTCTGTGACTTCACACACCTCTATTGTTTCACTTCACACACCTCCATTCTTTGACTTCACACACCGCCATTCCATGACTTCACAAACCTACATTCTATGAGTTCACACACCTCCATTCTATGAGTTCACACACCTCCAATTTGACTTCACACACCTCCATTCTATGACTTCACACACCTTCATTCTTACTTCAGAAACATCCATTCTCTGACTTCACACACCTCCACTCTATGACTTCACAAACCTCCATTCTGTGACTTCACACACCTCCATTCTGAGTTCACACACCTCCTTTCTATGACTTCACACACTTCCATTCTATGACTTCACACACCTCCATTCTGTGGCTTCACACACCTACGTTCTGAGTTCACACACCTCCGTTCTGTTACTTCACACACCTCCATTCTGTGACTTCACACACCTCGATCCTATGACTTCACACACCTCCATTCAATGAATTAACACAACTCCATTCTGTGATTTCACAAACCTCCATTCTATGACTTCACACACCTCCATTCTGTGACTTCACACACCTCCATTCTGAGTTCACAGACCTCCTTTCTATGACTTCACACACCTCCATTCTTTGACTTCACTCACCTCCATTCTGACTTCACACACCTCCATTCTGACTTCACACACCTTAATTCTGTGACTTCACACACCTCCATTCTATTATTTCACACACTTCCATTCTATGACTTCACACACCTCCATTCTGTGGCTTCACACACCTACATTCTGAGTTCACACACCTCCATTCTGTGACTTCACACACCTCCATTCTGTGATTTCACACACCTCCAATCTGACTTCACACACCTCCATTCTATGACTTCACACACCTCCATTCGTTGACATCAAAAAACACCATTCTATGACTTCACACAACTCCATTTTGACTTCACACACCTCTTTTCTATGAGTTCACACACCTCCATTTTATGACTTTACACACCTCCATTCTGTGACTTCACACACCTCAATTCTATGACTTCACACACCTCCATTCTATGACTTCACACACCTCCATTCTGTGACTTCACACACCTCCACTATATGACTTCAAACACCTTCATTCTAACTTCACAAACATCCATTCTGTGACTTCACACACCTCCATTCTGTGACTTCACACACCTTCATTCTGACTTCACACACCTCCATTCTGTGACTTCACACACCTCCATTCTATGACTTCACACACCTCCATTCTGGGGCTTCACACACCTATATTCTGAGTTCACACACCTCCATTCTGTGACTTTACACACCTCCATTCTGTGACTTCACACACCTCCATTCTGTGACTTCACACACCTCGATCCTATTACTTCACACACCTCCATTCTATGAATTAACACACCTCCATTCTGTGAGTTCACAAACCTCCAGTCTATGACTTCACACACCCCATTCTGTGACTTCACACACCTCCATTCTATGACTTCACACACCTCCATTCTATGACTACACTCACCTCCATTCTGACTTCACACACCTCCATTCTGACTTCACACCTCAATTCTGTGACTTCACACACCTCAATTCTATGATTTCACACACTTACATTCTATGACTTCACACACCTCCATTCTGTGGCTTCACACACCTACATTCTGAGTTTACACACCTCCATTCTGTGACTTCACACACCCCCATTCTGTGATTTCACACACCTCCAATCTGACTTCACACACCTCCATTCGTTGACTTCACACACCTCCATTCGTTGATATCAAAAAACACCATTCTATGACTTCACACACCTCCATTCTGACTTCACACACCTTCATTTTATGACTTCACACACCTGCATTCTGTGACTTCTCACACCTCCATTCGATGACTTCACACTCTTCCATTGTGACGTCACAGAACTCCATCCTATGAGTTCACACATCTCCATTCTACCATTTCACACACCTCCATTCGGACTTCACACACCTCCATTCTATGACATCACAGACCTCGAATCTGTGACTTCACTCACCTCCACTCTATGACTTCACACTCCTCCATTCTATGACTTCCCACACCTCCTTTCTATGACTTCACCCACCTCATTCTATGACTTCACACACCTCCATTCTGACTTCACTCACCTCCATTTTGTGACTTCACACACCTCCTTTCTATGACTTCACACACCTCAATTCTATGACTTCACACACCTCCATTCTATGACTTCACACACCTCCATTCTGAGACTTCACACACCTCCATTCTATGATTTCAAACACCTTCATTCTTACTTCACAAACATCCATTCTGTGACTTCACACACCTCCTTTCTGTGACTTCACACACCTTCATTCTGACTTCACACCCCTCCATTCTGACTTCACACACCGCCATTCTGACTTCAAAGAGCTCCATTCTATGAATTCACACACCTCCATTCTGTGACTTCACACACCACCTTTTTGACTTCACACACCTCCATTCTCTGACGTCACACACCTCCATTCTGTGACTTCACACACCTCCGTTTTGACTTCAGACACTTCCAATCTGTGACTACACACACCTCCATTCTGTGACTTCAGACACCTCTATTGTTTCACTTCACACACCTCCATTCTTTGACTTCACACACCGCCATTCCATGACTTCACAAACCTACATTCTATGAGTTCACACACCTCCATTCTATGAGTTCACACACCTCCAAATTGACTTCACACACCTCCATTCTATGACTTCACACACCTCAATTCTATGACTTCACACACCTCCACTCTATGACTTCACAAACCTCCATTCTGTGATTTCACACACTTCCATTCTGAGTTCACACACCTCCTTTCTATGACTTCACACACTTCGATTCTATGACTTCACACACCTCCATTCTGTGGCTTCACACACCTACATTCTGAGTTCACACACCTCCGTTCTGTGACTTCACACACCTCCATTCTGTGACTTCACACACCTCGATCCTATGACTTCACACACCTCCATTCAGTGAATTAACACAACTCCATTCTGTGATTTCACAAACCTCCATTCTATGACTTCACACACCTCCATTCTGTGACTTCACACACCTCCATTCTGAGTTCACACACCTCCATTCTATGACTTCACAAACCTCCATTCTGAGTTCACAGACCTCCTTTCTATGACTTCACACACCTCCATTCTTTGACTTCACTCACCTCCATTCTGACTTCACACACCTCCATTCTGACTTCACACACCTTAATTCTGTGACTTCACACACCTCCATTCTATTATTTCACACACTTCCATTCTATGACTTCACACACCTCCATTCTGTGGCTTCACACACCTACATTCTGAGTTCACACACCTCCATTCTGTGGCTTCACACACCTCCATTCTGTGATTTCACACACCTCCAATCTGACTTCACACACCTCCATTCTATGACTTCACACACCTCCATTCGTTGACATCAAAAAACACCATTCTATGACTTCACACAACTCCATTTTGACTTCACACACCTCTTTTCTATGAGTTCACACACCTCCATTTTATGACTTTACACACCTCCTTTCTATGACTTCACACACCTCAATTCTATGACTTCACACACCTCCATTCTATGACTTCACACACCTCCATTCTGTGACTTCACACACCTCCACTCTATGACTTCAAACACCTT
This sequence comes from Megascapheus bottae, assembly GCA_024803745.1. Classification (NCBI taxonomy): domain Eukaryota; kingdom Metazoa; phylum Chordata; class Mammalia; order Rodentia; family Geomyidae; genus Megascapheus; species Megascapheus bottae. The sequence continues at coordinate 902,944 of JANJXV010000339.1, forward strand.
CATTCTAACTTCACAAACATCCATTCTGTGACTTCACACACCTCCATTCTGTGACTTCACACACCTTCATTCTGACTTCACACACCTCCATTCTGTGACTTCACACACCTCCATTCTATGACTTCACACACCTCCATTCTGGGGCTTCACACACCTATATTCTGAGTTCACACACCTCCATTCTGTGACTTTACACACCTCCATTCTGTGACTTCACACACCTCCATTCTGTGACTTCACACACCTCGATCCTATTACTTCACACACCTCCATTCTATGAATTAACACACCTCCATTCTGTGAGTTCACAAACCTCCAGTCTATGACTTCACACACCCCATTCTGTGACTTCACACAACTCCATTCTATGACTTCACACACATCCATTCTGTGACTTCACACACCTCCATTGTGAGTTCACACACCTCCATTCTATGACTTCACAAACCTCCATTCTGAGTTCACAGACCTCCATTCTATGACTTCACACACCTCCATTCTATGACTTCACTCACCTCCATTCTGACTTCACACACCTCCATTCTGACTTCACACACCTCAATTCTGTGACTTCACACACCTCCATTCTATGATTTCACACACCTCCATTCTGTGGCTTCACACACCTACATTCTGAGTTTACACACCTCCATTCTGTGACTTCACACACCTCCATTCTGTGATTTCACACACCTCAAATCTGACTTCACACACCTCCATTCTATGACTTCACACACCTCCATTCGTTGACAACAAAAAACACCATTCTATGACTTCACACAACTTCATTTTGACTTCACACACCTCCATTCTATGAGTTCACACACCTCCATTTTATGACTTCACACACCTCATTCTATGACTTCACACACCTCCATTCTGTGATATCACACACCTTCAATCTCTCTTCACACACCTCCATTCTGTGACTTCACACACCTCCACTCTATGACTTCAAACACCTTCATTCATACTTCACAAACATCCATTCTGTGACTTCACACACCTCCATTCTGTGACTTCACACACCTTCATTCTGACTTCACACACCTCCATTCTGTGACTTCATACACCTCAATTCTGTGACTTCACACACCTCCATTCTGACTTCACACACCTCCATTCTGTGACTTCACACACCTCCATTCTGTGGCTTCACACACCTCCGTTTTGACTTCACACACTTCCATTCTGTGACTTCACACACCTCCATTCTATGACTTCACACACCTCCAGTCTATGACTTCACACACCTCCATTCCATGACTTCACACACCTCCATTCTATGAGTTCACACACCTCCATTCTATGAGTTCACACACCTCCAATTTGACTTCACACACCTCCATTCTATGACTTCACACACCTTCATTCTTACTTCAAAAACATCCATTCTCTGACGTCACACACCTCCAGTCTATGACTTCACAAACCTCCATTCTGTGACTTCACACACCTCCATTCTGTGGCTTCACACACCTCCATTCTGACTTCACACACCTCCATTCTGTGACTTCACACACCTCCATTCTGTGACTTCACACACCTCGATCCTATGACTTCACACACCTCCATTCTATGAATTCACACACCTCCATTTTATGACTTCACACACCTCCATTCTGTGACTTCACACACCTCCATTCTGAGTTCACACACTCCATTCTATGACTTCACAAACCCCCATTCTGAGTTCACAGACCTCCATTCTATGACTTCACACACTTCCATTCTATGACTTCACACACCTCCATTCTGACTTCACACACCTCCATTCTGACTTCACACATTTCAATTGTTTGACTTCACACACCTCCATTCTATGATTTCACACACTTCCATTCTATGACTTCACACACCTCCAGTCTATGACTTCACACACCTTATTTCTGAGTTGACACACCTCCATTCTGTGATTTCACACACCTCCAATCTGACTTCACACACCTCCATTCTATGACTTCACAAACCCCCATTCTGAGTTCACAGACCTCCATTCTATGACTTCACACACTTCCATTCTATGACTTCACACACCTACATTCTCTGACTTCACACACCTCCATTCTGTGACTTCACACACCTCCGTTTTGCCTTCACACACTTCCAATCTGTGACTTCACACACCTCCATTCTGTGACTTCACACACCTCCAATCTGACTTCACTCACCTCCATTCTATGACTTCACACACCTCCATTCGTTGACATCAAAAACAACCATTCTATGACATCACACAACTCCATTGTGACTTCACACACCTCCATTCTATGAATTCACACACCTCCATTTTATGACTTCACACACCTCCATTCTATGACTTCACACACCTCCATTTGTGACTTCACACACCTCCATGCTATGACTTCACAAACCTCCATTCTGAGTTCACAGACCTCCATTCTATGACTTCACACACCTCCATTCTATGACTTCACTCACCTCCATTCTGACTTCACACACCTCCATTCTGACTTCACACACCTCAATTCTGTGACTTCACACACCTCCATTCAATGATTTCACACACTTCCATTCTATGACTTCACACACCTCCATTCTGTGGATTCACACACCTACATTCTGAGTTCACACACCTCCATTCTGTGACTTAACACACCTCCATTCTGTGATTTCACACACCTCCAATCTGACTTCACACACCTCCATTCTATGACTTCACACACCTCCATTCGTTGACATCAAAAAACACCATTCTATGACTTCACACAACTCCATTTTGACTTCACACACCTCCATTCTATGAGTTTACACACCTCCATTTTATGACTTCACACACCTCCATTCTATGACTTCACACACCTCAATTCTATGACTTCACACACCTCCTTTCTATGACTTCACACACCTCCATTCTGTGACTTCACACACCTCCACTCTATGACTTCAAACACCTTCATTCTTACTTCACAAACATCCATTCTCTGACTTCACACACCTCCAATCTGTGACTTCACACACCTTCATTCTGACTTCACACACCTCCATTCTTTGACTTCACACACCTCAATTCTGTGACTTCACACACCTCCATTCTGACTTCACATACCTCCATTCTATGATTTCACACACCTCCATTCTATGACTTCACACACCTGCATTCTGTGACTTCACACACCACCTTTTTGACTTCACACACCTACATTCTGTGACTTCACACACCTCCATTCTGTGACTTCACACACCTCCGTTTTGCCTTCACACACTTCCAATCTGTGACTTCACACACCTCCATTCTGTGACTTCACACATCTCTATTGTTTCACTTCACACACCTCCATTCTTTGACTTCAAACACCGCCATTCCATGACTTCACAAACCTCCATTCTATGAGTTCACACACCTCCATTCTTTGAGTTCACACACCTCCAATTTGACTTCACGCATCTCCATTCTATGACTTCACACACCTTCATTCTTACTTCAGAAACATCCATTCTCTGACTTCACACACCTCCATTCTATGACTTCACAAACCTCTATTCTGTGACTTCACACACCTCCATTCTGAGTTCACACACCTCCTTTCTTTGACTTCACACACTTCCATTCTATGACTTCACACACCTCCATTCTGTGGCTTCACACACCTACATTCTGAGACAACACACCTCCATTCTGTAACTTCACACACCTCCATTCTGTGACTTCACACACCTCCATGCTATGACTTCACAAACCTCCATTCTGAGTTCACAGACCTCCATTCTATGACTTCACACACCTCCATTCTATGACTTCACTCACCTCCATTCAGACTTCACACACCTCCATTCTGACTTCACACACCTCAATTCTGTGACTTCACACACCTCCATTCAATGATTTCACACACTTCCATTCTATGACTTCACACACCTCCATTCTGTGGCTTCACACACCTACATTCTGAGTTCACACACCTCCATTCTGTGACTTAACACACCTCCATTCTGTGATTTCACACACCTCCAATCTGACTTCACACACCTCCATTCTATGACTTCACACACCTCCATTCGTTGACATCAAAAAACACCATTCTATGACTTCACACAACTCCATTTTGACTTCACACACCTCCATTCTATGAGTTTACACACCTCCATTTTATGACTTCACACACCTCCATCCTATGACTTCACACACCTCAATTCTATGACTTCACACACCTCCATTCTATGACTTCACACACCTCCATTCTGTGACTTCACACACCTCCACTCTATGACTTCAAACACCTTCATTCTTACTTCACAAACATCCATTCTCTGACTTCACACACCTCCATTCTGTGACTTCACACACCTTCATTCTGACTTCACACACCTCCATTCTGTGACTTCACACACCTCCACTCTATGACTTCAAACACCTTCATTCTTACTTCACAAACATCCATTCTCTGACTTCACACACCTCCATTCTGTGACTTCACACACCTTCATTCTGACTTCACACACCTCCATTCTTTGACTTCACACACCTCAATTCTGTGACTTCACACACCTCCATTCTGACTTCACATACCTCCATTCTATGATTTCACACACCTCCATTCTATGACTTCACACACCTGCATTCTGTGACTTCACACACCTCCATTCTCTGACTTCACACACCTCGATCCTATGACTTCACACACCTCCATTCTATGACTTCACAAACCTCCATTCTGACTTCACAGACCTCCATTCTATGACTTCACACACCTCCATTCTATGACTTCACTCACCTCCATTCTGACTTCACACACCTCCGTTCTGACTTCATACACCTTAATTCTGTGACTTCACACACCTCCATTCTATGATTTCACACACTTCCATTCTATGACTTCACACACCTCCATTCTGTGGCGTCACACACCTACATTCTGAGTTTACACACCTCCATTCTTTGACTTCACACACCTCCATTCTGTGATTTCACACACCTCCACTCTATGACTTCAAACACCTTCATTCTTACTTCACAAACATCCATTCTGTGACTTCACACACCTCCATTCTGTGACTTCACACACCTTCATTCTGACTTCACACACCTCCATTCTGTGACTTCATACACCTCAATTCTGTGACTTCACACACCTCCATTCTGACTTCACACACCTCCATTCTATGATTTCACACACCTCCATTCTATGACTTCACACACCTCCATTCTGTGACTTCATACACCACCTTTTTGACTACACACAGCTCCATTCTGTGACTTCACACACCTCCATTCTGTGACTTCACACACCTCCGTTTTGACTTCACACACTTCCATTCTGTGACTTCACACACCTCCATTCTGTGACTTCACACACCTCTATTGTTTCACTTCACACACCTCCATTCTTTCACTTCACACACCTCCATTCCATGACTTCACACACCTCCATTCTATGAGTTCACACACCTCCAATTTGACTTCACACACCTCCATTCTATGACTTCACACACCTTCATTCTTACTTCAGAAACATCCATTCTCTGACTTCACACACCTCCATTCTATGACTTCACAAACCTCCATTCTGTAACTTCACACACCTCCATTCTGAATTCACACACCTCCATTCTGTGACTTCACACCCCTCCATTCTTCCTTCACACACCTCCATTCTATGACTTCACACACTTCCATTCTATGACTTCACATACCTCCATTCTGTGGCTTCACACACCTCCATTCTGAGTTCACACACCTCCATTCTGTGACTTCACACACCTCCATTCTGTGACTTCACACACCTCGATGCTATGACTTCACACACTTCCATTCTATGAATTCACACACCTCCATTCTATGACTTCACACACCTCCATTCTGTGACTTCACACACCTCCATTCTGAGTTCACACACCTCCATTCTATGACTTCACAAACCCCCATTCTGAGTTCACAGACCTCCATTCTATGACTTCACACACTTCCATTCTATGACTTCACACACCTCCATTCTGACTTCACACACCTCAATTCTGACTTCACACACCTCAATTCTTTGACTTCACACACCTCCATTCTATGATTTCACACACCTCCATTCTATGACTTCACACAACTCCATTCTCTGACTTCACACACCTCATTTCTGAGTTGACACACCTCCATTCTGTGATTTCACACACCTCCAATCTGACTTCACACACCTCCATTCTGTGACTTCACACACCTCCATTCGTTGACATCAAAAAACACCATTCTATGACTTCACACAACTCCATTTTGACTTCACACACCTCCATTTTATGAGTTCACACATCTCCATTTTATGACTTCACACACATCCATTCTATGACTTCACACACCTCAATTCTATGACTTCACACACCTCCATTCTATGACTTCACACACCTCCATTCTGTGACTTCACACACCTCCACTCTATGACTTCAAACACCTTCATTCTTACTTCAAAAACATCCATTCTCTGACTTCACACACCTCCATTCTGTGACTTCACACACCTCAATTCTGTGACTTCACACACCTCCATTCTGACTTCACATACCTCCATTCTATGATTTCACACACCTCCATTCTATGACTTCACACACCTCCATTCTGTGACTTCACACACCACCTTTTTGACTTCACACACCTCCATTCTGTGACTTCACACACCTCCATTCTGTGACTTCACACACCTCCGTTTTGACTTCACACACTTCCATTCTGTGACTTCACACACCTCCATTCTGTGACTTCACACACCTCTATTGTTTCACTTCACACACCTCCATTCTTTGACTTCACACACCTCCATTCCATGACTTCACACACCTCCATTCTATGAGTTCACACACCTCCAATTTGACTTCACACACCTCCATTCTATGACTTCACACACCTTCATTCTTACTTCAGAAACATCCATTCTCTGACTTCACACACCTGCATTCTATGACTTCACAAACCTCCATTCTGTAACTTCACACACCTCCATTCTGAATTCACACACCTCCATTCTGTGACTTCATACCCCTCCATTCTTCCTTCACACACCTTCATTCTATAACTTCACACACTTCCATTCTATGACTTCACATACCTCCATTCTGTGGCTTCACACACCTCCATTCTGAGTTCACACACCTCCATTCTGTGACTTCACACACCTCCATTCTGTGACTTCACACACCTCGATCCTATGACTTCACACACTTCCATTCTATGAATTCACACACCTCCATTCTATGACTTCACACACCTCCATTCTGTGACTTCACACACCTCCATTCTGACTTCACACACCTCCATTCTCTGACTTCACACACCTCAATTCTGTGACTTGGCACACCTCCATTCTGACTTCACACACCTCCATTCTTTGACTTCACACACCTCCATTCTGTGACTTCACACACCTCCATTCTGTGACTTCACACACCTCCGTTTTGACTTCACACACTTCCATTCTGTGACTTCACACACCTCCATTCTGTGACTTCACACACGTCTATTGTTTCACTTCACACACCTCCATTCTTTGACTTCACACACCTCCATTCCATGACTTCACACACCTCCATTCTATGAGTTCACACACCTCCATTCTATGAGTTCACACACCTCCAATTTGACTTCACACACCTCCATTCTATGACTTCACACACCTTCATTCCTACTTCAGAAACATCCATTCTCTGACTTCACACACCTCCATTCTATGACTTCACAAACCTCCATTCTGTGACTTCACACACCTTCATTCTGAGTTAACACACCTCCATTCTGTGACTTCACACACCTCCATTCGTTGACATCAAAAACCACCATTCTATGACTTCACACAACTCCATTTTAACTTCACACAGCTCCATTCTATGAGTTCACACACCTCCATTTTATGACTTCACACACCTCCATTCTATGACTTCACACACCTCAATTCTATGACTTCACACACCTCCATTCTATGACTTCACACCCCTCCATTCTGTGACTTCACACACCTCCACTCTATGACTTCACACACCTTCATTCTATGATTTCACACACCTACATTCTATGACTTCACACACCTCCATTCTGTGACTTCACACACCTCCATTCTGACTTCACACACCTCCATTCTGTGACTTCACACACCTCTATTGTTTCACTTCACACACCTCCATTCTTTGACTTCACACACCGCCATTCCATTACTTCACAAACCTCCATTCTATGAGTTCACACACCTCCATTCTATGAGTTCACACACCTCCAATTTGACTTCACACACCTTCATTCTATGACTTCACACACATTCATTCTTACTTCAGAAACATCCATTCTCTGACTTCACACACCTCCATTCTATGACTTCACAAACCTCCATTCTGTGACTTCACACACCTCCATTCTGAGTTCACACACCTCCTTTCTATGACTTCACACACTTCCATTCTATGACTTCACACACCTCCATTCTGTGGATTCACACACCTACATTCTGAGTTCACACACCTCCATTCTGTGACTTCACACACCTCCATTCTGTGACTTCACACACCTCCATTCTGTGACTTCACACACCTCGATCCTATGACTTCACACACCTCCATTCTATGAATTAACACACCTCCATTCTGTGAGTTCACAAACCTCCATTCTATGACTTCACACACCTCCATTCTGTGACTTCACACACCTCCATTGTGAGTTCACACACCTCCATTCTATGACTTCACAAACCTCCATTCTGAGTTCACAGACCTCCATTCTATGACTTCACACACCTCCATTCTATGACTTCACTCACCTCCATTCTGACTTCACACACCTCAATTCTGACTTCACACACCTCAATTCTGTGACTTCACACACCTCCATTCTATGATTTCACACACTTCCATTCTATGACTTCACACACCTCCATTCTGTGGCTTCACACACCTACATTCTGAGTTTACACACCTCCATTCTGTGACTTCACACACCTCCATTCTGTGATTTCACACACCTCCAATCTGACTTCACACACCTCCATTCTATGACTTCACACACCTCCATTCGTTGACAACAATAAACACCATTCTATGACTTCACTCACCTCCATTCTGACTTCACACACCTCCGTTCTGACTTCATACACCTTAATTCTGTGACTTCACACACCTCCATTCTATGATTTCACACACTTCCATTCTATGACTTCACACACCTCCATTCTGTGGCGTCACACACCTACATTCTGAGTTTACACACCTCCATTCTTTGACTTCACACACCTCCATTCTGTGATTTCACACACCTCCACTCTATGACTTCAAACACCTTCATTCTTACTTCACAAACATCCATTCTGTGACTTCACACACCTCCATTCTGTGACTTCACACACCTTCATTCTGACTTCACACACCTCCATTCTGTGACTTCATACACCTCAATTCTGTGACATCACACACCTCCATTCTGACTTCACACACCTCCATTCTATGATTTCACACACCTCCATTCTATGACTTCACACATCTCCATTCTGTGACTTCATACACCACCTTTTTGACTTCACACAGCTCCATTCTGTGACTTCACACACCTCCATTCTGTGACTTCACACACCTCCGTTTTGACTTCACACACTTCCATTCTGTGACTTCACACACCTCCATTCTGTGACTTCACACACCTCTATTGTTTCACTTCACACACCTCCATTCTTTCACTTCACACACCTCCATTCCATGACTTCACACACCTCCATTCTATGAGTTCACACACCTCCAATTTGACTTCACACACCTCCATTCTATGACTTCACACACCTTCATTCTTACTTCAGAAACATCCATTCTCTGACTTCACACACCTCCATTCTATGACTTCACAAACCTCCATTCTGTAACTTCACACACCTCCATTCTGAATTCACACACCTCCATTCTGTGACTTCACACCCCTCCATTCTTCCTTCACACACCTCCATTCTATGACTTCACACACTTCCATTCTATGACTTCACATACCTCCATTCTGTGGCTTCACACACCTCCATTCTGAGTTCACACACCTCCATTCTGTGACTTCACACACCTCCATTCTGTGACTTCACACACCTCGATGCTATGACTTCACACACTTCCATTCTATGAATTCACACACCTCCATTCTATGACTTCACACACCTCCATTCTGTGACTTCACACACCTCCATTCTGAGTTCACACACCTCCATTCTATGACTTCACAAACCCCCATTCTGAGTTCACAGACCTCCATTCTATGACTTCACACACTTCCATTCTATGACTTCACACACCTCCATTCTGACTTCACACACCTCAATTCTGACTTCACACACCTCAATTCTTTGACTTCACACACCTCCATTCTATGATTTCACACGCCTCCATTCTATGACTTCACACAACTCCATTCTCTGACTTCACACACCTCATTTCTGAGTTGACACACCTCCATTCTGTGATTTCACACACCTCCAATCTGACTTCACACACCTCCATTCTATGACTTCACACACCTCCATTCGTTGACATCAAAAAACACCATTCTATGACTTCACACAACTCCATTTTGACTTCACACACCTCCATTTTATGAGTTCACACATCTCCATTTTATGACTTCACACACATCCATTCTATGACTTCACACACCTCAATTCTATGACTTCACACACCTCCATTCTATGACTTCACACACCTCCATTCTGTGACTTCACACACCTCCACTCTATGACTTCAAACACCTTCATTCTTACTTCACAAACATCCATTCTGTGACTTCACACACCTCCATTCTGTGACTTCACACACCTCAATTCTGTGACTTCACACACCTCCATTCTGACTTCACATACCTCCATTCTATGATTTCACACACCTCCATTCTATGACTTCACACACCTCCATTCTGTGACTTCACACACCACCTTTTTGACTTCACACACCTCCATTCTGTGACTTCACACACCTCCATTCTGTGACTTCACACACCTCCGTTTTGACTTCACACCCTTCCATTCTGTGACTTCACACACCTCCATTCTGTGACTTCACACACCTCTATTGTTTCACTTCACACACCTCCATTCTTTGACTTCACACACCTCCATTCCATGACTTCACACACCTCCATTCTATGAGTTCACACACCTCCAATTTGACTTCACACACCTCCATTCTATGACTTCACACACCTTCATTCTTACTTCAGAAACATCCATTCTCTGACTTCACACACCTGCATTCTATGACTTCACAAACCTCCATTCTGTAACTTCACACACCTCCATTCTGAATTCACACACCTCCATTCTGTGACTTCATACCCCTCCATTCTTCCTTCACACACCTCCATTCTATAACTTCACACACTTCCATTCTATGACTTCACATACCTCCATTCTGTGGCTTCACACACCTCCATTCTGAGTTCACACACCTCCATTCTGTGACTTCACACACCTCCATTCTGTGACTTCACACACCTCGATCCTATGACTTCACACACTTCCATTCTATGAATTCACACACCTCCATTCTATGACTTCACACACCTCCATTCTGTGACTTCACACACCTCTATTCTGACTTCACACACCTCCATTCTCTGACTTCACACACCTCAATTCTGTGACTTGGCACACCTCCATTCTGACTTCACACACCTCCATTCTTTGACTTCACACACCTCAATTCTGTGACTTCACACACCTCCATTCTGTGACTTCACACACCTCCGTTTTGACTTCACACACTTCCATTCTGTGACTTCACACACCTCCATTCTGTGACTTCACACACCTCTATTGTTTCACTTCACACACCTCCATTCTTTGACTTCACACACCTCCATTCCATGACTTCACACACCTCCATTCTATGAGTTCACACACCTCCATTCTATGAGTTCACACACCTCCAATTTGACTTCACACACCTCCATTCTATGACTTCACACACCTTCATTCCTACTTCAGAAACATCGATTCTCTGACTTCACACACCTCCATTCTATGACTTCACAAACCTCCATTCTGTGACTTCACACAACTCCATTCTGAGTTAACACACCTCCATTCTGTGGATTCACACACCTACATTCTGAGTTCACACACCTCCATTCTGTGACTTCACACACCTCCATTCTGTGACTTCACACACCTCCATTCTGTGACTTCACACACCTCGATCCTATGACTTCACACACCTCCATTCTATGAATTAACACACCTCCATTCTGTGAGTTCACAAACCTCCATTCTATGACTTCACACACCTCCATTCTGTGACTTCACACACCTCCATTGTGAGTTCACACACCTCCATTCTATGACTTCACAAACCTCCATTCTGAGTTCACAGACCTCCATTCTATGACTTCACACACCTCCATTCTATGACTTCACTCACCTCCATTCTGACTTCACACACCTCAATTCTGACTTCACACACCTCAATTCTGTGACTTCACACACCTCCATTCTATGATTTCACACACTTCCATTCTATGACTTCACACACCTCCATTCTGTGGCTTCACACACCTACATTCTGAGTTTACACACCTCCATTCTGTGACTTCACACACCTCCATTCTGTGATTTCACACACCTCCAATCTGACTTCACACACCTCCATTCTATGACTTCACACACCTCCATTCGTTGACAACAATAAACACCATTCTATGACTTCACACAACTTCATTTTGACTTCACACACCTCCATTCTATGAGTTCACACACCTCCATTTTATGACTTCACACACCTCATTCTATGACTTCACACACCTCCATTCTGTGATATCACACACCTTCAATCTCACTTCACACACCTCCATTCTGTGACTTCACACACCTCCACTCTATGACTTCAAACACCTTCATTCTTACTTCACAAACATCCATTCTGTGACTTCACACACCTCCATTCTGTGACTTCACACACCTTCATTCTGACTTCACACACCTCCATTCTGTGAGTTCATACACCTCAATTCTGTGACTTCACACACCTCCATTCTGACTTCACACACCTCCATTCTGTGACTTCACACACCTCCATTCTGTGGCTTCACACACCTCCGTTTTGACTTCACACACTTCCATTCTGTGACTTCACACCCCTCCATTCTGTGACTTCACACACCTCCATTCTATGTCTTCACACACCTCCAGTCTATGACTTCACACACCTCCATTCCATGACTTCACACACCTCCATTCTATGAGTTCACACACCTCCATTCTATGAGTTCACACACCTCCAATTTGACTTCACACACCTCCATTCTATGACTTCACACACCTTCATTCTTACTTCAAAAACATCCATTCTCTGACGTCACACACCTCCATTCTATGACTTCACAAACCTCCATTCTGTGACTTCACACACCTCCATTCTGTGGCTTCACACACCTCCATTCTGTCTTCACACACCTCCATTCTGTGACTTCACACACCTCCATTCTGTGACTTCACACACCTCGATCCTATGACTTCACACACCTCCATTCTATGAATTCACACACCTCCATTCTATGACTTCACACACCTCCATTCTGTGACTTCACACACCTCCATTCTGAGTTCACACACTCCATTCTATGACTTCACAAACCCCCATTCTGAGTTCACAGACCTCCATTCTATGACTTCACACACTTCCATTCTATGACTTCACACACCTCCATTCTGACTTCACACACCTCCATTCTGACTTCACACATTTCAATTCTTTGACTTCACACACCTCCATTCTATGATTTCACACACTTCCATTCTATGACTTCACACACCTCCAGTCTATGACTTCACACACCTCATTTCTGAGTTGACACACCTCCATTCTGTGATTTCACACACCTCCAATCTGACTTCACTCACCTCCATTCTATGACTTCACACACCTCCATTCGTTGACATCAAAAACAACCATTCTATGACTTCACACAACTCCATTGTGACTTCACACACCTCCATTCTATGAATTCACACACCTCCATTTTATGACTTCACACACCTCCATTCTATGACTTCACACACCTCCATTTGTGACTTCACACACCTCCATGCTATGACTTCACAAACCTCCATTCTGAGTTCACAGATCTCCATTCTATGACTTCACACACCTCCATTCTATGACTTCACTCACCTCCATTCAGACTTCACACACCTCCATTCTGACTTCACACACCTCAATTCTGTGACTTCACACACCTCCATTCAATGATTTCACACACTTCCATTCTATGACTTCACACACCTCCATTCTGTGGCTTCACACACCTATATTCTGAGTTCACACACCTCCATTCTGTGACTTAACACACCTCCATTCTGTGATTTCACACACCTCCAATCTGACTTCACACACCTCCATTCTATGACTTCACACACCTCCATTCGTTGACATCAAAAAACACCATTCTATGACTTCACACAACTCCATTTTGACTTCACACACCTCCATTCTATGAGTTTACACACCTCCATTTTATGACTTCACACACCTCCATTCTATGACTTCACACACCTCAATTCTATGACTTCACACACCTCCTTTCTATGACTTCACACACCTCCATTCTGTGACTTCACACACCTCCACTCTATGACTTCAAACACCTTCATTCTTACTTCACAAACATCCATTCTCTGACTTCACAAACCTCCATTCTGTGACTTCACACACCTACATTCTGACTTCACACACCTCCATTCTTTGACTTCACACACCTTAATTCTGTGACTTCACTCACCTCCATTCTGACTTCACATACCTCCATTCTATGATTTCACACACCTCCATTCTATGACTTCACACACCTGCATTCTGTGACTTCACACACCACCTTTTTGACTTCACACACCTACATATTGTGACTTCACACACCTCCATTCTGTGACTTCACACAAATCCGTTTTGCCTTCACACACTTCCAATCTGTGACTTCACACACCTCCATTCTGTGACTTCACACACCTCCAATCTGACTTCACTCACTTCCATTCTATGACTTCACACACCTCCATTCGTTGACATCAAAAACAACCATTCTATGACTTCACACAACTCCATTGTGACTTCACACACCTCCATTCTATGAATTCACACACCTCCATTTTATGACTTCACACACCTCCATTCTATGACTTCACACACCTCCATTTGTGACTTCACACACCTCCATGCTATGACTTCACAAACCTCCATTCTGAGTTCACAGACCTCCATTCTATGACTTCGCAAAACTCCATTCTATGACTTCACTCACCTCCATTCAGACTTCACACACCTCCATTCTGACTTCACACACCTCAATTCTGTGACTTCACACACCTCCATTCAATGATTTCACACACTTCCATTCTATGACTTCACACACCTCCATTCTGTGGCTTCACACACCTACATTCTGAGTTCACACACCTCCATTCTGTGACTTAACACACCTCCATTCTGTGATTTCACACACCTCCAATCTGACTTCACACACCTCCATTCTATGACTTCACACACCTCCATTCGTTGACATCAAAAAACACCATTCTATGACTTCACACAACTCCATTTTGACTTCACACACCTCCATTCTATGAGTTTACACACCTCCATTTTATGACTTCACACACCTCCATTCTATGACTTCACACACCTCAATTCTATGACTTCACACACCTCCTTTCTATGACTTCACACACCTCCATTCTGTGACTTCACACACCTCCACTCTATGACTTCAAACACCTTCATTCTTACTTCACAAACATCCATTCTCTGACTTCACACACCTCCATTCTGTGACTTCACACACCTTCATTCTGACTTCACACACCTCCATTCTTTGACTTCACACACCTCAATTCTGTGACTTCACACACCTCCATTCTGACTTCACATACCTCCATTCTATGATTTCACACACCTCCATTCTATGACTTCACACACCTGCATTCTGTGACTTCACACACCACCTTTTTGACTTCACACACCTACATTCTGTGACTTCACACACCTCCATTCTGTGACTTCACACACCTCCGTTTTGCCTTCACACACTTCCAATTTGTGACTTCACACACCTCCATTCCGTGACTTCACACACCTCTATTGTTTCACTTCACACACCTCCATTCTTTGACTTCAAACACCGCCATTCCATGACTTCACAAACCTCCATTCTATGAGTTCACACACCTCCATTCTTTGAGTTCACACACCTCCAATTTGACTTCACGCATCTCCATTCTATGACTTCACACACCTTCATTCTTACTTCAGAAACATCCATTCTCTGACTTCACACACCTCCATTCTATGACTTCACAAACCTCTATTCGGTGACTTCACACACCTCCATTCTGAGTTCACACACCTCCTTTCTATGACTTCACACACTTCCATTCTATGACTTCACACACCTCCATTCTGTGGCTTCACACACCTACATTCTGAGTTCACACACCTCCATTCTGTGACTTCACACACCTCCATTCTGGGACTTCACACACCTCCATTCTCTGATTTCACACACCTCGATCCTATGACTTCACACACCTCCATTCTAGGAATTAACACACCTCTATTCTGTGAGTTCACAAACCTCCATTCTATGACTTCACACACCTCCATTCTGTGACTTCACACACCTCCATTCTGAGTTCGCACACCTCCATTCTATGACTTCACAAACCTCCATTCTGAGTTCACAGACCTCCATTCTATGACTTCACACACCTCCATTCTATGACTTCACTCACCTCCATTCTGACTTCACACACCTCCGTTCTGACTTCATACACCTTAATTCTGTGACTTCACACACCTCCATTCTATGATTTCACACACTTCCATTCTATGACTTCACACACCTCCATTCTGTGGCGTCACACACCTACATTCTGAGTTTACACACCTCCATTCTATGATTTCACACACCTCCATTCTATGATTTCACACACCTCCATTCTGTGACTTCATACACCTCAATTCTGTGACTTCACACACCTCCATTCTGACTTCACACACCTCCATTCTATGATTTCACACACCTCCATTCTATGACTTCACACAACTCCATTCTGTGACTTCACACACCACCTTTTTGACTTCACACAGCTCCATTCTGTGACTTCACACACCTCCATTCTGTGACTTCACACACCTCCGTTTTGACTTCACACACTTCCATTCTGTGACTTCACACACCTCCATTCTGTGACTTCACACACCTCTATTGTTTCACTTCACACACCTCCGTTCTTTGACTTCACACACCTCCATTCCATGACTTCACACACCTCCATTCTATGAGTTCACACACCTCCAATTTGACTTCACACACCTCCATTCTATGACTTCACACACCTTCATTCTTACTTCAGAAACATCCATTCTCTGACTTCACACACCTCCATTCTATGACTTCACAAACCTCCATTCTGTAACTTCACACACCTCCATTCTGAATTCACACACCTCCATTCTGTGACTTCACACCCCTCCATTCTTCCTTCACACACCTCCATTCTATGACTTCACACACTTCCATTCTATGACTTCACATACCTCCATTCTGTGGCTTCACACACCTCCATTCTGAGTTCACACACCTCCATTCTGTGACTTCACACACCTCCATTCTGTGACTTCACACACCTCCATTCTGTGACTTCACACACCTCGATCCTATGACTTCACACACTTCCATTCTATGAATTCACACACCTCCATTCTATGACTTCACACACCTCCATTCTGTGACTTCACACACCTCCATTCTGAGTTCACACACCTCCATTCTATGACTTTACAAACCCCCATTCTGAGTTCACAGACCTCCATTCTATGACTTCACACACTTCCATTCTATGACTTCACACACCTCCATTCTGACTTCACACACCTCAATTCTGACTTCACACACCTCAATTCTTTGACTTCACACACCTCCATTCTATGATTTCACACACCTCCATTCTATGACTTCACACAACTCCATTCTATGACTTCACACACCTCATTTCTGAGTTGACACACCTCCATTCTGTGATTTCACACACCTCCAATCTGACTTCACACACCTCCATTCGTTGACATCAAAAAACACCATTCTATGACTTCACACAACTCCATTTTGACTTCACACACCTCCATTGTATGAGTTCACACATCTCCATTTTATGACTTCACACACATCCATTCTATGACTTCACACACCTCAATTCTATGACTTCACACACCTCCATTCTATGACTTCACACACCTCCATTCTGTGACTTCACACACCTCCACTCTATGACTTCAAACACCTTCATTCTTACTTCACAAACATCCATTCTGTGACTTCACACACCTCCATTCTGTGACTTCACACACCTCAATTCTGTGACTTCACACACCTCCATTCTGACTTCACATACCTCCATTCTATGATTTCACACACCTCCATTCTATGACTTCACACACCTCCATTCTGTGACTTCACACACCACCTTTTTGACTTCACACACCTCCATTCTGTGACTTCAC
This sequence comes from Megascapheus bottae, assembly GCA_024803745.1. NCBI lineage: Eukaryota > Metazoa > Chordata > Mammalia > Rodentia > Geomyidae > Megascapheus > Megascapheus bottae. The sequence goes on from JANJXV010000339.1 coordinate 921,436, forward strand.
ACACCTCTATTCTGTGACTTCACACACCTCCGTTTTGACTTCACACACTTCCATTCTGTGACTTCACACACCTCCATTCTGTGACTTCACACACCTCTATTGTTTCACTTCACACACCTCCATTCCTTGACTTCACACACCTCCATTCCATGACTTCACACACCTCCATTCTATGAGTTCACACACCTCCATTCTATGAGTTCACACACCTCCAATTTGACTTCACGCACCTACATTCTATGACTTCACACACCTTCATTCCTACTTCAGAAACATCCATTCTCTGACTTCACACACCTCCATTCTATGACTTCACAAACCTCCATTCTGTGATTTCACACACCTCCACTCTATGACTTCAAACACCTTCATTCTTACTTCACAAACATCCATTCTGTGACTTCACACACCTCCATTCTGTGACTTCACACACCTTAATTCTGACTTCACACACCTCCATTCTGTGACTTCACACACCTCCATTCTGACTTCACACACCTCCATTCTATGATTTCACACACCTCCATTCTATGACTTCACACACCTCCATTCTGTGACTTCATACACCACCTTTTTGACTTCACACAGCTCCATTCTGTGACTTCACACACCTCCATTCTGTGACTTCACACACCTCCGTTTTGACTTCACACACTTCCATTCTGTGACTTCACACACCTCAATTTTGTGACTTCACACACCTCTATTGTTTCACTTCACACACCTCCATTCTTTGACTTCACAGACCTCCATTCCATGACTTCACACACCTCCATTCTATGAGTTCACACACCTCCAATTTGACTTCACACACCTCCATTCTATGACTTCACACACCTTCATTCTTACTTCAGAAACATCCATTCTCTGACTTCACACACCTCCATTCTATGACTTCACAAACCTCCATTCTGTAACTTCACACACCTCCATTCTGAATTCACACACCTCCATTCTGTGACTTCACACCCCTCCATTCTTCCTTCACACACCTCCATTCTATGACTTCACACACTTCCATTCTATGACTTCACATACCTCCATTCTGTGGCTTCACACACCTCCATTCTGAGTTCACACACCTCCATTCTGTGACTTCACACACCTCCATTCTGTGACTTCACACACCTCGATCCTATGACTTCACACACTTCCATTCTATGAATTCACACACCTCCATTCTATGACTTCACACACCTCCATTCTGTGACTTCACACACCTCCATTCTGAGTTCACACACCTCCATTCTATGACTTCACAAACCCCCATTCTGAGTTCACAGACCTCCATTCTATGACTTCACACACTTCCATTCTATGACTTGACACACCTCCATTCTGACTTCACACACCTCAATTCTGACTTCACACACCTCAATTCTTTGACTTCACACACCTCCATTCTATGATTTCACACACCTCCATTCTATGACTTCACACAACTCCATTCTATGACTTCACACACCTCATTTCTGAGTTGACACACCTCCATTCTGTGATTTCACACACCTCCAATCTGACTTCACACACCTCCATTCTATGACTTCACACACCTCCATTCGTTGACATCAAAAAACACCATTCTATGACTTCACACAACTCCATTTTGACTTCACACACCTCCATTGTATGAGTTCACACATCTCCATTTTATGACTTCACACACATCCATTCTATGACTTCACACACCTCAATTCTATGACTTCACACACCTCCATTCTATGAATTCACACACCTCCATTCTGTGACTTCACACACCTCCACTCTATGACTTCAAACACCTTCATTCTTACTTCACAAACATCCATTCTCTGACTTCACACACCTCCATTCTGTGACTTCACACACCTCAATTCTGTGACTTCACACACCTCCATTCTGACTTCACATACCTCCATTCTATGATTTCACACACCTCCATTCTATGACTTCACACACCTCAATTCTGAGACTTCACACACCACCTTTTTGACTTCACACACCTCCATTCTGTGACTTCACACACCTCCATTCTGTGACTTCACACACCTCTGTTTTGACTTCACACACTTCCATTCTGTGACTTCACACACCTCCATTCTGTGACTTCACACACCTCTATTGTTTCACTTCACACACCTCCATTCTTTGACTTCACACACCTCCATTCCATGACTTCACACACCTCCATTCTATGAGTTCACACACCTCCATTCTATGAGTTCACACACCTCCCATTTGACTTCACACACCTCCATTCTATGACTTCACACACCTTCATTCCTACTTCAGAAACATCCATTCTCTGACTTCACACACCTCCATTCTATGACTTCACAAACCTCCATTCTGTGACTTCACACACCTCCATTCTGACTTCACACACCTCCATTCTGTGACTTCACACACCTCCATTCGTTGACATCAAAAACCACCATTCTATGACTTCACACAACTCCATTTTAACTTCACACAGCTCCATTCTATGAGTTCACACACCTCCATTTTATGACTTCACACACCTCCATTCTATGACTTCACACACCTCAATTCTATGACTTCACACACCTCCATTCTATGACTTCACAAACCTCCATTCTGTGACTTCACACACCTTCACTCTATGACTTCACACACCTTCATTCTATGATTTCACACACCTCCATTCTATGACTTCACACACCTCCATTCTGTGACTTCACACACCTCCATTCTGACTTCACACACCTCCATTCTGTGACTTCACACACCTCTATTGTTTCACTTCACACACCTCCATTCTTTGACTTCACACACCGCCATTCCATTACTTCACAAACCTCCATTCTATGAGTTCACACACCTCCATTCTATGAGTTCACACACCTCCAATTTGACTTCACTCACCTCCATTCTATGACTTCACACACCTTCATTCTTACTTCACAAACATCCATTCTCTGACTTCACACACCTCCATTCTATGACTTCACAAACCTCCATTCTGTGACTTCACACACCTCCATTCTGAGTTCACACACCTCCTTTCTATGACTTCACACACTTCCATTCTATGACTTCACACACCTCCATTCTGTGGCTTCACACACCTACATTCTTAGTTCACACACCTCCATTCTGTGACTTCACACACCTCCACTCTATGACTTCAAACACCTTCATTCTTACTTCACAAACATCCATTCTGTGACTTCACACACCTCCATTCTGTGACTTCACACACCTTCATTCTGACTTCACACACCTCCATTCTGTGAGTTCATACACCTCAATTCTGTGACTTCACACACCTCCATTCTGACTTCACACACCTCCATTCTGTGACTTCACACACCTCCATTCTGTGGCTTCACACACCTCCGTTTTGACTTCACACACTTCCATTCTGTGACTTCACACCCCTCCATTCTGTGACTTCACACACCTCCATTCTATGTCTTCACACACCTCCAGTCTATGACTTCACACACCTCCATTCCATGACTTCACACACCTCCATTCTATGAGTTCACACACCTCCATTCTATGAGTTCACACACCTCCAATTTGACTTCACACACCTCCATTCTATGACTTCACACACCTTCATTCTTACTTCAAAAACATCCATTCTCTGACGTCACACACCTCCATTCTATGACTTCACAAACCTCCATTCTGTGACTTCACACACCTCCATTCTGTGGCTTCACACACCTCCATTCTGTCTTCACACACCTCCATTCTGTGACTTCACACACCTCCATTCTGTGACTTCACACACCTCGATCCTATGACTTCACACACCTCCATTCTATGAATTCACACACCTCCATTCTATGACTTCACACACCTCCATTCTGTGACTTCACACACCTCCATTCTGAGTTCACACACTCCATTCTATGACTTCACAAACCCCCATTCTGAGTTCACAGACCTCCATTCTATGACTTCACACACTTCCATTCTATGACTTCACACACCTCCATTCTGACTTCACACACCTCCATTCTGACTTCACACATTTCAATTCTTTGACTTCACACACCTCCATTCTATGATTTCACACACTTCCATTCTATGACTTCACACACCTCCAGTCTATGACTTCACACACCTCATTTCTGAGTTGACACACCTCCATTCTGTGATTTCACACACCTCCAATCTGACTTCACTCACCTCCATTCTATGACTTCACACACCTCCATTCGTTGACATCAAAAACAACCATTCTATGACTTCACACAACTCCATTGTGACTTCACACACCTCCATTCTATGAATTCACACACCTCCATTTTATGACTTCACACACCTCCATTCTATGACTTCACACACCTCCATTTGTGACTTCACACACCTCCATGCTATGACTTCACAAACCTCCATTCTGAGTTCACAGATCTCCATTCTATGACTTCACACACCTCCATTCTATGACTTCACTCACCTCCATTCAGACTTCACACACCTCCATTCTGACTTCACACACCTCAATTCTGTGACTTCACACACCTCCATTCAATGATTTCACACACTTCCATTCTATGACTTCACACACCTCCATTCTGTGGCTTCACACACCTATATTCTGAGTTCACACACCTCCATTCTGTGACTTAACACACCTCCATTCTGTGATTTCACACACCTCCAATCTGACTTCACACACCTCCATTCTATGACTTCACACACCTCCATTCGTTGACATCAAAAAACACCATTCTATGACTTCACACAACTCCATTTTGACTTCACACACCTCCATTCTATGAGTTTACACACCTCCATTTTATGACTTCACACACCTCCATTCTATGACTTCACACACCTCAATTCTATGACTTCACACACCTCCTTTCTATGACTTCACACACCTCCATTCTGTGACTTCACACACCTCCACTCTATGACTTCAAACACCTTCATTCTTACTTCACAAACATCCATTCTCTGACTTCACAAACCTCCATTCTGTGACTTCACACACCTACATTCTGACTTCACACACCTCCATTCTTTGACTTCACACACCTTAATTCTGTGACTTCACTCACCTCCATTCTGACTTCACATACCTCCATTCTATGATTTCACACACCTCCATTCTATGACTTCACACACCTGCATTCTGTGACTTCACACACCACCTTTTTGACTTCACACACCTACATATTGTGACTTCACACACCTCCATTCTGTGACTTCACACAAATCCGTTTTGCCTTCACACACTTCCAATCTGTGACTTCACACACCTCCATTCTGTGACTTCACACACCTCCAATCTGACTTCACTCACTTCCATTCTATGACTTCACACACCTCCATTCGTTGACATCAAAAACAACCATTCTATGACTTCACACAACTCCATTGTGACTTCACACACCTCCATTCTATGAATTCACACACCTCCATTTTATGACTTCACACACCTCCATTCTATGACTTCACACACCTCCATTTGTGACTTCACACACCTCCATGCTATGACTTCACAAACCTCCATTCTGAGTTCACAGACCTCCATTCTATGACTTCGCAAAACTCCATTCTATGACTTCACTCACCTCCATTCAGACTTCACACACCTCCATTCTGACTTCACACACCTCAATTCTGTGACTTCACACACCTCCATTCAATGATTTCACACACTTCCATTCTATGACTTCACACACCTCCATTCTGTGGCTTCACACACCTACATTCTGAGTTCACACACCTCCATTCTGTGACTTAACACACCTCCATTCTGTGATTTCACACACCTCCAATCTGACTTCACACACCTCCATTCTATGACTTCACACACCTCCATTCGTTGACATCAAAAAACACCATTCTATGACTTCACACAACTCCATTTTGACTTCACACACCTCCATTCTATGAGTTTACACACCTCCATTTTATGACTTCACACACCTCCATTCTATGACTTCACACACCTCAATTCTATGACTTCACACACCTCCTTTCTATGACTTCACACACCTCCATTCTGTGACTTCACACACCTCCACTCTATGACTTCAAACACCTTCATTCTTACTTCACAAACATCCATTCTCTGACTTCACACACCTCCATTCTGTGACTTCACACACCTTCATTCTGACTTCACACACCTCCATTCTTTGACTTCACACACCTCAATTCTGTGACTTCACACACCTCCATTCTGACTTCACATACCTCCATTCTATGATTTCACACACCTCCATTCTATGACTTCACACACCTGCATTCTGTGACTTCACACACCACCTTTTTGACTTCACACACCTACATTCTGTGACTTCACACACCTCCATTCTGTGACTTCACACACCTCCGTTTTGCCTTCACACGCTTCCAATTTGTGACTTCACACACCTCCATTCCGTGACTTCACACACCTCTATTGTTTCACTTCACACACCTCCATTCTTTGACTTCAAACACCGCCATTCCATGACTTCACAAACCTCCATTCTATGAGTTCACACACCTCCATTCTTTGAGTTCACACACCTCCAATTTGACTTCACGCATCTCCATTCTATGACTTCACACACCTTCATTCTTACTTCAGAAACATCCATTCTCTGACTTCACACACCTCCATTCTATGACTTCACAAACCTCTATTCGGTGACTTCACACACCTCCATTCTGAGTTCACACACCTCCTTTCTATGACTTCACACACTTCCATTCTATGACTTCACACACCTCCATTCTGTGGCTTCACACACCTACATTCTGAGTTCACACACCTCCATTCTGTGACTTCACACACCTCCATTCTGGGACTTCACACACCTCCATTCTCTGATTTCACACACCTCGATCCTATGACTTCACACACCTCCATTCTAGGAATTAACACACCTCTATTCTGTGAGTTCACAAACCTCCATTCTATGACTTCACACACCTCCATTCTGTGACTTCACACACCTCCATTCTGAGTTCGCACACCTCCATTCTATGACTTCACAAACCTCCATTCTGAGTTCACAGACCTCCATTCTATGACTTCACACACCTCCATTCTATGACTTCACTCACCTCCATTCTGACTTCACACACCTCCGTTCTGACTTCATACACCTTAATTCTGTGACTTCACACACCTCCATTCTATGATTTCACACACTTCCATTCTATGACTTCACACACCTCCATTCTGTGGCGTCACACACCTACATTCTGAGTTTACACACCTCCATTCTATGATTTCACACACCTCCATTCTATGATTTCACACACCTCCATTCTGTGACTTCATACACCTCAATTCTGTGACTTCACACACCTCCATTCTGACTTCACACACCTCCATTCTATGATTTCACACACCTCCATTCTATGACTTCACACAACTCCATTCTGTGACTTCACACACCACCTTTTTGACTTCACACAGCTCCATTCTGTGACTTCACACACCTCCATTCTGTGACTTCACACACCTCCGTTTTGACTTCACACACTTCCATTCTGTGACTTCACACACCTCCATTCTGTGACTTCACACACCTCTATTGTTTCACTTCACACACCTCCGTTCTTTGACTTCACACACCTCCATTCCATGACTTCACACACCTCCATTCTATGAGTTCACACACCTCCAATTTGACTTCACACACCTCCATTCTATGACTTCACACACCTTCATTCTTACTTCAGAAACATCCATTCTCTGACTTCACACACCTCCATTCTATGACTTCACAAACCTCCATTCTGTAACTTCACACACCTCCATTCTGAATTCACACACCTCCATTCTGTGACTTCACACCCCTCCATTCTTCCTTCACACACCTCCATTCTATGACTTCACACACTTCCATTCTATGACTTCACATACCTCCATTCTGTGGCTTCACACACCTCCATTCTGAGTTCACACACCTCCATTCTGTGACTTCACACACCTCCATTCTGTGACTTCACACACCTCCATTCTGTGACTTCACACACCTCGATCCTATGACTTCACACACTTCCATTCTATGAATTCACACACCTCCATTCTATGACTTCACACACCTCCATTCTGTGACTTCACACACCTCCATTCTGAGTTCACACACCTCCATTCTATGACTTTACAAACCCCCATTCTGAGTTCACAGACCTCCATTCTATGACTTCACACACTTCCATTCTATGACTTCACACACCTCCATTCTGACTTCACACACCTCAATTCTGACTTCACACACCTCAATTCTTTGACTTCACACACCTCCATTCTATGATTTCACACACCTCCATTCTATGACTTCACACAACTCCATTCTATGACTTCACACACCTCATTTCTGATTTGACACACCTCCATTCTGTGATTTCACACACCTCCAATCTGACTTCACACACCTCCATTCGTTGACATCAAAAAACACCATTCTATGACTTCACACAACTCCATTTTGACTTCACACACCTCCATTGTATGAGTTCACACATCTCCATTTTATGACTTCACACACATCCATTCTATGACTTCACACACCTCAATTCTATGACTTCACACACCTCCATTCTATGACTTCACACACCTCCATTCTGTGACTTCACACACCTCCACTCTATGACTTCAAACACCTTCATTCTTACTTCACAAACATCCATTCTGTGACTTCACACACCTCCATTCTGTGACTTCACACACCTCAATTCTGTGACTTCACACACCTCCATTCTGACTTCACATACCTCCATTCTATGATTTCACACACCTCCATTCTATGACTTCACACACCTCCATTCTGTGACTTCACACACCACCTTTTTGACTTCACACACCTCCATTCTGTGACTTCACACACCTCTATTCTGTGACTTCACACACCTCCGTTTTGACTTCACACACTTCCATTCTGTGACTTCACACACCTCCATTCTGTGACTTCACACACCTCTATTGTTTCACTTCACACACCTCCATTCCTTGACTTCACACACCTCCATTCCATGACTTCACACACCTCCATTCTATGAGTTCACACACCTCCATTCTATGAGTTCACACACCTCCAATTTGACTTCACGCACCTACATTCTATGACTTCACACACCTTCATTCCTACTTCAGAAACATCCATTCTCTGACTTCACACACCTCCATTCTATGACTTCACAAACCTCCATTCTGTGATTTCACACACCTCCACTCTATGACTTCAAACACCTTCATTCTTACTTCACAAACATCCATTCTGTGACTTCACACACCTCCATTCTGTGACTTCACACACCTTAATTCTGACTTCACACACCTCCATTCTGTGACTTCACACACCTCCATTCTGACTTCACACACCTCCATTCTATGATTTCACACACCTCCATTCTATGACTTCACACACCTCCATTCTGTGACTTCATACACCACCTTTTTGACTTCACACAGCTCCATTCTGTGACTTCACACACCTCCATTCTGTGACTTCACACACCTCCGTTTTGACTTCACACACTTCCATTCTGTGACTTCACACACCTCAATTTTGTGACTTCACACACCTCTATTGTTTCACTTCACACACCTCCATTCTTTGACTTCACAGACCTCCATTCCATGACTTCACACACCTCCATTCTATGAGTTCACACACCTCCAATTTGACTTCACACACCTCCATTCTATGACTTCACACACCTTCATTCTTACTTCAGAAACATCCATTCTCTGACTTCACACACCTCCATTCTATGACTTCACAAACCTCCATTCTGTAACTTCACACACCTCCATTCTGAATTCACACACCTCCATTCTGTGACTTCACACCCCTCCATTCTTCCTTCACACACCTCCATTCTATGACTTCACACACTTCCATTCTATGACTTCACATACCTCCATTCTGTGGCTTCACACACCTCCATTCTGAGTTCACACACCTCCATTCTGTGACTTCACACACCTCCATTCTGTGACTTCACACACCTCGATCCTATGACTTCACACACTTCCATTCTATGAATTCACACACCTCCATTCTATGACTTCACACACCTCCATTCTGTGACTTCACACACCTCCATTCTGAGTTCACACACCTCCATTCTATGACTTCACAAACCCCCATTCTGAGTTCACAGACCTCCATTCTATGACTTCACACACTTCCATTCTATGACTTGACACACCTCCATTCTGACTTCACACACCTCAATTCTGACTTCACACACCTCAATTCTTTGACTTCACACACCTCCATTCTATGATTTCACACACCTCCATTCTATGACTTCACACAACTCCATTCTATGACTTCACACACCTCATTTCTGAGTTGACACACCTCCATTCTGTGATTTCACACACCTCCAATCTGACTTCACACACCTCCATTCTATGACTTCACACACCTCCATTCGTTGACATCAAAAAACACCATTCTATGACTTCACACAACTCCATTTTGACTTCACACACCTCCATTGTATGAGTTCACACATCTCCATTTTATGACTTCACACACATCCATTCTATGACTTCACACACCTCAATTCTATGACTTCACACACCTCCATTCTATGAATTCACACACCTCCATTCTGTGACTTCACACACCTCCACTCTATGACTTCAAACACCTTCATTCTTACTTCACAAACATCCATTCTCTGACTTCACACACCTCCATTCTGTGACTTCACACACCTCAATTCTGTGACTTCACACACCTCCATTCTGACTTCACATACCTCCATTCTATGATTTCACACACCTCCATTCTATGACTTCACACACCTCAATTCTGAGACTTCACACACCACCTTTTTGACTTCACACACCTCCATTCTGTGACTTCACACACCTCCATTCTGTGACTTCACACACCTCTGTTTTGACTTCACACACTTCCATTCTGTGACTTCACACACCTCCATTCTGTGACTTCACACACCTCTATTGTTTCACTTCACACACCTCCATTCTTTGACTTCACACACCTCCATTCCATGACTTCACACACCTCCATTCTATGAGTTCACACACCTCCATTCTATGAGTTCACACACCTCCCATTTGACTTCACACACCTCCATTCTATGACTTCACACACCTTCATTCCTACTTCAGAAACATCCATTCTCTGACTTCACACACCTCCATTCTATGACTTCACAAACCTCCATTCTGTGACTTCACACACCTCCATTCTGACTTCACACACCTCCATTCTGTGACTTCACACACCTCCATTCGTTGACATCAAAAACCACCATTCTATGACTTCACACAACTCCATTTTAACTTCACACAGCTCCATTCTATGAGTTCACACACCTCCATTTTATGACTTCACACACCTCCATTCTATGACTTCACACACCTCAATTCTATGACTTCACACACCTCCATTCTATGACTTCACACACCTCCATTCTGTGACTTCACACACCTTCACTCTATGACTTCACACACCTTCATTCTATGATTTCACACACCTCCATTCTATGACTTCACACACCTCCATTCTGTGACTTCACACACCTCCATTCTGACTTCACACACCTCCATTCTGTGACTTCACACACCTCTATTGTTTCACTTCACACACCTCCATTCTTTGACTTCACACACCGCCATTCCATTACTTCACAAACCTCCATTCTATGAGTTCACACACCTCCATTCTATGAGTTCACACACCTCCAATTTGACTTCACTCACCTCCATTCTATGACTTCACACACCTTCATTCTTACTTCACAAACATCCATTCTCTGACTTCACACACCTCCATTCTATGACTTCACAAACCTCCATTCTGTGACTTCACACACCTCCATTCTGAGTTCACACACCTCCTTTCTATGACTTCACACACTTCCATTCTATGACTTCACACACCTCCATTCTGTGGCTTCACACACCTACATTCTTAGTTCACACACCTCCATTCTGTGACTTCACACACCTCCATTGTGTGACTTCACACACCTCGATCCTATGACATCACACACCTCCATTCTATGAATTAACACACCTCCATTCTGTGCGTTCACAAACCTCCATTCTATGACTTTACACACCTCCATTCTGTGACTTCACAAACCTCCATTCTGTGACTTCACACACCTCCATTCTATGACTTCAAACACCTTCATTCTTACTTCACAAACATCCATTCTGTGACTTCACACACCTCCTTTCTGTGACTTCACACACCTTCATTCTGACTTCACACACCTCCATTTTCTGACTTCACACACCTCAATTCTGTGACTTGACACACCTCCATTCTGACTTCACACACCTTCATTCTATGATTTCACTCACCTCCATTGTATGACTTCACACAACTTCATTCAGTGACTTCACACACCTCCATTCTGACTTCACACCCCTCCATTCTGACTTCACACACTCCATTCTGACTTCACACAGCTCCATTCTATGAATTCACACACCTCCATTCTGTGACTTCACACACCTCCGTTTTGCCTTCACACACTTCCAATTTGTGACTTCACACGCCTCCATTCTGTGACTTGACACACCTCCATTTTGTGATTTCACACACCTCCAATCTGACTTCACACACCTCCATTCTATGACTTCATACACCTCCATTCTGTGACTTCACACACCTCAATTCTGTGACTTCACACACGTTCATTCTGACTTCACACACCTACATTCTGTGACTTCACACACCTCCATTCTATGACTTCACACACCTCCATTCTGTGACTTCACACACCTCCATTCTGTGACTTCACACACCTCGATCCTATGACTTCACACACTTCCATTCTATGAATTCACACACCTCCATTCTATGACTTCACACACCTCCATTCTGTGACTTCACACACCTCCATTCTGAGTTCACACACCTCCATTCTATGACTTCACAAACCCCCATTCTGAGTTCACAGACCTCCATTCTATGACTTCACACACTTCCATTCTATGACTTGACACACCTCCATTCTGACTTCACACACCTCAATTCTGACTTCACACACCTCAATTCTTTGACTTCACACACCTCCATTCTATGATTTCACACACCTCCATTCTATGACTTCACACAACTCCATTCTATGACTTCACACACCTCATTTCTGAGTTGACACACCTCCATTCTGTGATTTCACACACCTCCAATCTGACTTCACACACCTCCATTCTATGACTTCACACACCTCCATTCGTTGACATCAAAAAACACCATTCTATGACTTCACACAACTCCATTTTGACTTCACACACCTCCATTGTATGAGTTCACACATCTCCATTTTATGACTTCACACACATCCATTCTATGACTTCACACACCTCAATTCTATGACTTCACACACCTCCATTCTATGAATTCACACACCTCCATTCTGTGACTTCACACACCTCCACTCTATGACTTCAAACACCTTCATTCTTACTTCACAAACATCCATTCTCTGACTTCACACACCTCCATTCTGTGACTTCACACACCTCAATTCTGTGACTTCACACACCTCCATTCTGACTTCACATACCTCCATTCTATGATTTCACACACCTCCATTCTATGACTTCACACACCTCAATTCTGTGACTTAACACACCACCTTTTTGACTTCACACACCTCCATTCTGTGACTTCACACACCTCCATTCTGTGACTTCACACACCTCTGTTTTGACTTCACACACTTCCATTCTATGATTTCACACACCTCCATTCTATGACTTCACACAACTCCATTCTATGACTTCACACACCTCATTTCTGAGTTGACACACCTCCATTCTGTGATTTCACACACCTCCAATCTGACTTCACACACCTCCACTCTATGACTTCAAACACCTTCATTCTTACTTCACAAACATCCATTCTGTGACTTCACACACCTCCTTTCTGTGACTTCACACACCTTCATTCTGACTTCACTCACCTCCATTGTATGACTTCACACAACTTCATTCAGTGACTTCACACACCTCCATTCTGACTTCACACCCCTCCATTCTGACTTCACACACTCCATTCTGACTTCACACAGCTCCATTCTATGAATTCACACACCTCCATTCTGTGACTTCACACACCTCCGTTTTGCCTTCACACACTTCCAATTTGTGACTTCACACGCCTCCATTCTGTGACTTGACACACCTCCATTTTGTGATTTCACACACCTCCAATCTGACTTCACACACCTCCATTCTATGACTTCATACACCTCCATTCTGTGACTTCACACACCTCAATTCTGTGACTTCACACACGTTCATTCTGACTTCACACACCTACATTCTGTGACTTCACACACCTCCATTCTATGACTTCACACACCTCCATTCTGTGACTTCACACACCAACTTTTTGACTTCACACTCCTCCATTCTGTGACTTCACACACCTCCATTCTGTGACTTCACACACCTCCCTTCTAACTTCACACACTTCCATTCTGTGACTTCACACACCTCCATTCTGTGACTTCACACAACTCTATTGTTTCACTTCACACACCTCCATTCTTTGACCTCACACACCTCCATTCCATGACTTCACACACCTCCATTCTATGAGTTCACATACCTCCATTCTATGAGTTCACACACCTCCAATTTGACTTCACACACCTCCATTCTATGAATTAACACACCTTCATTCTTTCTTCAGAAACATCCATTCCCTGACTTCACACACCTCCATTCTATGACTTCACAAACCTCCATTCTGTGACTTCACACACCTCCATTCTGAGTTCACACACCACCATTCTGTGACTTCACACACCTCCATTATTTCTTCACACACCACCATTCTATGACTTCACACACTTCCATTCTATGACTTCACACACCTCCATTTTGTGGCTTCACACACCTCCATTCTGTGACTTCACACACCTCCATTCTGTGGCTTCACACACCTCCATTCTATGAATTCACACACCTCCATTCTGTGATTTCACAAACCTCCATTCTATGACTTCACACACCTCCATTCTGTGACTTCACACACCTCCATTCTGAGTTCACACACCTCCATTCTATGACTTCACAAACCCCCATTCTGAGTTCACAGACCTCCATTCTATGACTTCACACACTTCCATTCTATGACTTCACACACCTCCATTCTGACTTCACACACCTCAATTCTTTGACTTCACACACCTCCATTCTATGATTTAACACTCCTCCATTCTATGACTTCACTCACCTCCATTCTATGACTTCACACACCTCATTTCTGAATTGACACACCTCCATTCTGTGATTTCACACACCTCCAATCTGACTTCACACACCTCCATTCTATGACTTCACACACTTCCATTCGTTGACATCAAAAACAACCATTCTATGACTTCACACCACTCCATTGTGACTTCACACACCTCCATTCTATGAATTCCCACACCTCCATTTTATGACTTCACACACCTCCATTCTATGACTTCACACACCTCCATTCTGTGACTTCACATACCTCCATTCTATGACTTCACAAACCTCCATTATGAGTTCACAGACCTCCATTCTATGACTTCACACACCTCCATTCTATGACTTCACTCATCTCCATTCAGACTTCACATACCTCCATTCTGACTTCATACACCTCCATTCTGTGGCTTCACACACCTACATTCTGAGTTCACACACTTCCATTCTGTGACTTCACACACCTCCATTCTGTGATTTCACACACCTCCAATCTGACTTCACACACCTCCATTCTATGACTTCACACACCTCCATGCGTTGACATCATAAAACACCATTCTATGACTTCACACAACTCCATTTTGACTTCACACACCTCCATTCTATGAGTTCACACACCTCCATTTTATGACTTCACACACCTCCATTCTATGACTTCACACGCCTCAATTCTATGACTTCACACACCTCCATTCTATGACTTCACACACCTCCATTCTGTGACTTCAAACACCTCCACTCTATGACTTCAAACACCTTCAGTCTTACTTCACAAAAATTCATTCTTTGACTTCACACACCTCCACCTCCATTCTGTGACTTCACACACCTTCATTCTGACTTCACACACCTCCATTCTGTGACTTCACACACCTCAATTCTGTGACTTCACACACCTCCATTCTGACTTCACATACCTCCATTCTATGATTTCACACACCTCCATTCTATGACTTCACACACCTCTATTCTGTGACTTCACACACCACCTTTTTGACTTCACACACCTCCATTCTGTGACTTCACACACCTCCATTCTGTGACTTCACACACCTCCGTTTTGACTTCACACACTTCCATTCTGTGACTTCACACACCTCCATTCTGTGACTTCACACACCTCTACTGTTTCACTTCACACACCTCCATTCTTTGACTTCACACACCTCCATTCCATGACTTCAGACACCTCCATTCTATGAGTTCACACACCTCCATTCTATGAGTTCACACACCTCCAATTTGACTTCACACACCTCCATTCTATGACTTCACACACATTTATTCTTTCTTCAGAAACATCCATTCTCTGACTTCACACACCTCCATTCTATGAGTTCACACACCTCAATTCTATGACTTCACACACCTCCATTCTATGACTTCACACACCACCATTCTGTGACTTCACACACCTCCACTCTATGACTTCAAACACCTTCATTCTTACTTCACAAACATCCATTCTGTGACTTCACACACCTCCATTCTATGAGTTCACACACCTCCATTCTGACTTCACACACCTCCATTCTATGTCTTCACACACCTCCGTTCTGACTTAACACAGCTCCATTCTGTGACTTCACAAAACTCCATTCTGTGATTTCACACACCTCCATACTATGACTTCACACACCTCCATCTATGACTTCACACACCTCCATTCTGAGTTCACACACCTCCATTCTGTGACTTCACACACCTCCATTCTGACTTCACACACCTTCATTTTATGACTTCACACACCTCCATTCTGTGACTTCTCACACCACCATTGTATGACTTCACACTCTTCCATTGTGACGTCACACAACTCCATTCTATGTGTTCACACATCTCCATTCTATGATTTCACACACCTCCATTCTGACTTCACACACCTCCATTTTATGACATCACAGACCTCGAATCTGTGACTTCACTCACCTCCACTCTATGACTTCACACTCCTCCATTCTATGACTTCCCACAACTCCTTTCTATGACTTCACCCACCTCAGTCTATGACTTCACACACCTCCATTCTGACTTCACACACCTCCATTCTGTGACTTCACATACCTCCATTCTATGACTTCACACACCTCAATTCTGTGACTTGACACACCTCCATTCTGACTTCACACACTTCCATTCTATGATTTCACACACCTCCATTCTGACTTCACACAGATCCATTCTATGAATTCACACACCTCCATTCTGTGATTTCACACACCACCTTTTTGACTTCACACACCTCCATTCTGTGACTTCACACACCTCCATTCTGAGTTCACACACCTCCTTTCCATGACTTCACACACTTCCATTCTATGACTTCACACACCTCGATTCTATGACTTCACAAACCTCCATTCTATGACTTCACACACCTCCATTCTATGACTTCACTCTCCTCCATTCTGACTTCACACACCTCCATTCTGACTTCATACACCTCAATTCTGTGACTTTACACACCTCCATTCAATGATTTCACACACTTCCATTCTATGACTTCACACACCTCCATTCTGTGGCTTCACACACCTACATTCTGAGTTCACACACCTCCAATCTGACTTCACACACCTCCATTCTATGACTTCACACACCTCCATTCGTTGACATCAAAAAACACCATTCTATGACTTCACACAACTCCATTTTGACTTCACACACCTCCATTCTATGAGTTCACACACCTCCATTTTATGACTTCACACACCTCCATTCTATGACTTCACACGCCTCAATTCTATGACTTCACACACCTCCATTCTATGACTTCACACCCCTCCATTCTGTGACTTCAAACACCTCCACTCTATGACTTCAAACACCTTCAGTCTTACTTCACAAAAATTCATTCTTTGACTTCACACACCTCCACCTCCATTCTGTGACTTCACACACCTTCATTCTGACTTCACACACCTCCATTCTGTGACTTCACACACCTCAATTCTGTGACTTCACACACCTCCATTCTGACTTCACATACCTCCATTCTATGATTTCACACACCTCCATTCTATGACTTCACACACCTCTATTCTGTGACTTCACACACCACCTTTTTGACTTCACACACCTCCATTCTGTGACTTCACACACCTCCATTCTGTGACTTCACACACCTCCGTTTTGACTTCACACACTTCCATTCTGTGACTTCACACACCTCCATTCTGTGACTTCACACACCTCTACTGTTTCACTTCACACACCTCCATTCTTTGACTTCACACACCGCCATTCCATGACTTCAGACACCTCCATTCTATGAGTTCACACACCTCCATTCTATGAGTTCACACACCTCCAATTTGACTTCACACACCTCCATTCTATGACTTCACACACATTTATTCTTTCTTCAGAAACATCCATTCTCTGACTTCACACACCTCCATTCTATGAGTTCACACACCTCAATTCTATGACTTCACACACCTCCATTCTATGACTTCACACACCACCATTCTGTGACTTCACACACCTCCACTCTATGACTTCAAACACCTTCATTCTTACTTCACAAACATCCATTCTGTGACTTCACACACCTCCATTCTATGAGTTCACACACCTCCATTCTGACTTCACACACCTCCATTCTATGTCTTCACACACCTCCGTTCTGACTTAACACAGCTCCATTCTGTGACTTGACAAAACTCCATTCTGTGATTTCACACACCTCCATACTATGACTTCACACACCTCCATCTATGACTTCACACACCTCCATTCTGAGTTCACACACCTCCATTCTGTGACTTCACACACCTCCATTCTGACTTCACACACCTTCATTTTATGACTTCACACACCTCCATTCTGTGACTTCTCACACCTCCATTGTATGACTTCACACTCTTCCATTGTGACGTCACACAACTCCATTCTATGTGTTCACACATCTCCATTCTATGATTTCACACACCTCCATTCTGACTTCACACACCTCCATTTTATGACATCACAGACCTCGAATCTGTGACTTCACTCACCTCCACTCTATGACTTCACACTCCTCCATTCTATGACTTCCCACAACTCCTTTCTATGACTTCACCCACCTCAGTCTATGACTTCACACACCTCCATTCTGACTTCACACACCTCCATTCTGTGACTTCACATACCTCCATTCTATGACTTCACACACCTCAATTCTGTGACTTGACACACCTCCATTCTGACTTCACACACTTCCATTCTATGATTTCACACACCTCCATTCTGACTTCACACAGATCCATTCTATGAATTCACACACCTCCATTCTGTGATTTCACACACCACCTTTTTGACTTCACACACCTCCATTCTGTGACTTCACACACCTCCATTCTGAGTTCACACACCTCCTTTCCATGACTTCACACACTTCCATTCTATGACTTCACACACCTCGATTCTATGACTTCACAAACCTCCATTCTATGACTTCACACACCTCCATTCTATGACGTCACTCTCCTCCATTCTGACTTCACACACCTCCATTCTGACTTCATACACCTCAATTCTGTGACTTTACACACCTCCATTCAATGATTTCACACACTTCCATTCTATGACTTCACACACCTCCATTCTGTGGCTTCACACACCTACATTCTGAGTTTACACACCTCCAATCTGACTTCACACACCTCCATTCTATGACTTCACACACCTCCATTCGTTGACATCAAAAAACACCATTCTATGACTTCACACAACTCCATTTTGACTTCACACACCTCCATTCTATGAGTTCACACACCTCCATTTTATGACTTCACACAGCTCCATTCTATGACTTCACACGCCTCAATTCTATGACTTCACACACCTCCATTCTATGACTTCACACCCCTCCATTCTGTGACTTCAAACACCTCCACTCTATGACTTCAAACACCTTCATTCTTACTTCACAAACATCCATTCTGTGACTTCACACACCTCCACCTCCATTCTGTGACTTCACACACCTTCATTCTGACTTCACACACCTCCATTCCGTGACTTCACACACCTCAATTCTGTGACTTCACACACCTCCATTCTGACTTCACATACCTCCATTCTATGATTTCTCACACCTCCATTCTATGACTTCACACACCTCCATTCTGTGACTTCACACACCACCTTTTTGACTTCACACACCTCCATTCTGTGACTTCACACACCTCCATTCTGTGACTTCACACACCTCCGTTTTGCCTTCACACACTTCCAATCTGTGACTTCACACACCTCCATTCTGTGACTTCACACACCTCTCTTGTTTCACTTCACACACCTCCATTCTTTGACTTCACACACCGCCATTCCATGACTTCACAAACCTCCATTCTATGAGTTCACACACCTCCATTCTATGAGTTCACACACCTCCAATTTGACTTCACACATCTCCATTCTATGACTTCACACACGTTCATTCTTACTTCAGAAACATCCATTCTCTGACTTCACACACCTCCATTCTATGACTTCACAAACCTCCATTCTGTGACTTCACACACCTCCATTCTGCGTTCACACACCTCCTTTCCACGTCTTCACACACTTCCATTCTATGACTTCACACACCTCCATTCTATGACTTCACAAACCTCCATTCTATGACTTCACACACCTCCATTCTATGACTTCACTCACCTCCATTCTGACTTCACACACCTCCATTCTGACTTCATACACCTCAGTTCTGTGACTTCACACACCTCCATTCAATGATTTCACACACTTCCATTCTATGACTTCACACACCTCCATTCTGTGGCTTCACACACCTACACTCTGAGTTCACACACTTCCATTCTGTGACTTCACACACCTCCATTCTTTGATTTCACACACCTCCAATCTGACTTCACACACCTCCATTCTATGACTTCACACACCTCCATTCGTTGACATCAATAAACACCATTCTATGACTTCACACAACTCCATTTTGACTTCACACACCTCCATTCTATGAGTTCACACACCTCCATTTTATGACTTCACACACCTCCATTCTATGACTTCACACGCCTCAATTCTATTACTTCACACACCTCCATTCTATGACTTCACACACCTCCATTCTGTGACTTCAAACACCTCCACTCTATGACTTCAAACACCTTCATTCTTACTTCACAAACATCCATTCTGTGACTTCACACACCTCCACCTCCATTCTGTGACTTCACACACCTTCATTCTGACTTCACACTCCTCCATTCTGTGACTTCACACACCTCAATTCTGTGACTTCACACACCTCCATTCTGACTTCACATAACTCCATTCTATGATTTCACACACCTCCATTCTATGACTTCACACACCTCCATTCTGTGACTTCACACACCACCTTTTTGACTTCACACACCTCCATTCTGTGACTTCACACACCTCCATTCTGTGACTTCACACACCTCCGTTTTGACTTCACACACTTCCATTCTGTGACTTCACACACCTCTATTCTGTGACTTCACACACCTCTACTGTTTCACTTCACACACCGCCATTCTGTGACTTCACACACCTCTACTGTTTTACTTCACACACCTCCATTCTATGAGTTCACACACCTCCATTCTATGAGTTCACACACCTCCAATTTGACTTCACACACCTCCATTCTATGACTTCACACACATTTATTCTTTCTTCAGAAACATCCATTCTCTGACTTCACACACCTCCATTCTATGTCTTCACACACCTCCGTTCTGACTTCACACAGCTCCATTCTGTGACTTCACAAAACTCCATTCTGTGATTTCACACACCTCCATACTATGACTTCACACACCTCCATCTATGACTTCACACACCTCCATTCTGTGACTTCACACACCTCCATTCTATGACTTCACACACCTCAATTCTGTGACTTGACACATCTCCATTCTGACTTCACACACTTCCATTCTATGATTTCACACAACTCCTTTCTTACATCACACAGCTCCATTCTATGAATTCACACACCTCTATTCTGTGACTTCACACACCACCTTTTTGACTTCACACACCTCCATTCTGTGACTTCACCCACCTCCATTCTGTGACTTCACACACCTCCGTTTTGCCTTCACACACTTCCAATCTGTGACTTCACACACCTCCATTCTGTGACTTCACACACCTCTATTGTTTCACTTCACACACCTCCATTCTTTGACTTCACACACCGCCATTCCATGACTTCACAAACCTCCATTCTATGAGTTCACACACCTCCAATTTGACTTCACACATCTCCATTCTATGACTTCACACACCTTCATTCTTACTTCAGAAACATCCATTCTCTGACTTCACACACCTCCATTCTATGATTTCACAAACCTCCATTCTGTGACTTCACACACCTCCATTCTGAGTTCACACACCTCCTTTCCATGACTTCACACACTTCCATTCTATGACTTCACACAACTCCATTCTGTGGCTTCACACACCTACATTCTGTGTTCACACACCTCCATTCTGTGACTTCACACACCTCCAATCTGACTTCACACACCTCCATTCTATGACTTCACACACCTCCATTAGTTGACATCAAAAAACACCATTCTATGACTTCACACAACTTCATTTTGACTTCACACACCTCCATTCTATGAGTTCACACACCTCCATTTTATGACTTCACACACCTCCATTCTATGACTTCACACACCTCCATTCTGTGATATCACACACCTCCAATCTCACTTCACACACCTCCATTCTTTGACTTCACACACCTCCACTCTATGACTTCAAACACCTTCATTCTTACTTCACAAACATCCATTCTGTGACTTCACACACCTCCATTCTGTGACTTCACACACCTTCATTCTGACTTCACACACCTCCATTCTGTGACTTCATACACCTCAATTCTGTGACTTCACACACCTCCATTCTGACTTCACACACCTCCATTCTGTGACTTCACACACCTCCATTCTGTGGCTTCACACACCTCCGTTTTGACTTCACACACTTCCATTCTGTGTCTTCACACCCCTCCATTCTGTGACTTCACACACCTCTATTGTTTCACTTCACACACCTCCATTCTTTGACTTCACACACCTCCATTCCATGACTTCACACACCTCCATTCTATGAGTTCACACACCTCTATTCTATGAGTTCACACACCTCCAATTTGACTTCACACACCTCCATTCTATGACTTCACACACCTTCATTCTTACTTCAGAAACATCCATTCTCTGACTTCACACACCTCCATTCTATGACTTCACAAACCTCAATTCTGTGACTTCACACACCTCCATTCTGACTTCACACACCTCAATTCTTTGACTTCACACACCTCCATTCTATGATTTCACACACTTCCATTCTATGACTTAACACACCTCCATTCTATGACTTCACACACCTCATTTCTGTGTTGACACACCTCCATTCTGTGATTTCACACACCTCCAATCTGACTTCACTCACCTCCATTCTATGACTTCACACACATCCATTCGTTGACATCAAAAACAAACATTCTATGACTTCACACAACTCCATTCTGGCTTCACACACCTCCATTCTGTGACTTCACACACCACCTTTTTGACTTCACACACCTCCATTCTGTGACTTCACACACCTCCATTCTGTGACTTCACACACCTCCGTTTTGACTTCACACACTTCCATTCTGTGACTTCACACACCTCTATTCTGTGACTTCACACACCTCTACTGTTTCACTTCACACACCTCCATTCTGTGACTTCACACACCTCTACTGTTTCACTTCACACACCTCCATTTTATGAGTTCACACACCTCCATTCTATGAGTTCACACACCTCCAATTTGACTTCACACACCTCCATTCTATGACTTCACACACATTTATTCTTTCTTCAGAAACATCCATTCTCTGACTTCACACACCTCCATTCTATGTCTTCACACACCTCCGTTCTGACTTCACACAGCTCCATTCTGTGACTTCACAAAACTCCATTCTGTGATTTCACACACCTCCATACTATGACTTCACACACCTCCATCTATGACTTCACACACCTCCATTCTGTGACTTCACACACTTCCATTCTGTGACTTCACACACCTCCATTCTGACTTCACACACCTTCATTTTATGACTTCACACACCTCCATTCTGTGACTTCTCACACCTCCATTCTATGACTTCACACTCTTCCATTTTTATGTCACACAACTCCATTCTATGTGTTCACACATCTCCATTCTATGATTTCACACACCTCCATTCTGACTTCACACACCTCCATTTTATGACAGCACAGACCTCGAATGTGTGACTTCACTCACCTCCACTCTATGACTTCACACTCCTCCATTCTATGACTTCCCACACCTCCTTTCTATGACTTCACCCACCTCAGTCTATGACTTCACACACCTCCATTCTGACTTCACACACCTCCATTCTGTGACTTCACACACCTCCATTCTATGACTTCACACACCTCAATTCTGTGACTTGACACATCTCCATTCTGACTTCACACACTTCCATTCTATGATTTCACACACCTCCATTCTGACTTCACACAGCTCCATTCTATGAATTCACACACATCTATTCTGTGACTTCACACACCACCTTTTTGACTTCACACACCTCCATTCTGTGACTTCACCCACCTCCATTCTGTGACTTCACACACCTCCGTTTTGCCTTCACACACTTCCAATCTGTGACTTCACACACCTCCATTCTGTGACTTCACACACCTCTATTGTTTCACTTCACACACCTCCATTCTTTGACTTCACACACCGCCATTCCATGACTTCACAAACCTCCATTCTATGAGTTCACACACCTCCAATTTGACTTCACACATCTCCATTCTATGACTTCACACACCTTCATTCTTACTTCAGAAACATCCATTCTCTGACTTCACACACCTCCTTTCTATGATTTCACAAACCTCCATTCTGTGACTTCACACACCTCCATTCTGAGTTCACACACCTCCTTTCCATGACTTCACACACTTCCATTCTATGACTTCACAAAACTCCATTCTGTGGCTTCACACACCTACATTCTGTGTTCACACACCTCCATTCTGTGACTTCACACACCTCCAATCTGACTTCACACACCTCCATTCTATGACTTCACACACCTCCATTCGTTGACATCAAAAAACACCATTCTATGACTTCACACAACTTCATTTTGACTTCACACACCTCCATTCTATGAGTTCACACACCTCCATTTTATGACTTCACACACCTCCATTCTATGACTTCACACACCTCCATTCTGTGATATCACACACCTCCAATCTCACTTCACACACCTCCATTCTTTGACTTCACACACCTCCACTCTATGACTTCAAACACCTTCATTCTTACTTCACAAACATCCATTCTGTGACTTCACACACCTCCATTCTGTGACTTCACACACCTTCATTCTGACTTCACACACCTCCATTCTGTGACTTCATACACCTCAATTCTGTGACTTCACACACCTCCATTCTGACTTCACACACCTCCATTCTGTGACTTCACACACCTCCATTCTGTGGCTTCACATACCTCCGTTTTGACTTCACACACTTCCATTCTGTGACTTCACACCCCTCCATTCTGTGACTTCACACACCTCTATTGTTTCACTTCACACACCTCCATTCTTTGACTTCACACACCTCCATTCCATGACTTCACACACCTCCATTCTATGAGTTCACACACTTCTATTCTATGAGTTCACACACCTCCAATTTGACTTCACACACCTCCATTCTATGACTTCACACACCTTCATTCTTACTTCAGAAACATCCATTCTCTGACTTCACACACCTCCATTCTATGACTTCACAAACCTCAATTCTGTGACTTCACACACTTCCATTCTGACTTCACACACCTCAATTCTTTGACTTCACACACCTCCATTCTATGATTTCACACACTTCCATTCTATGACTTAACACACCTCCATTCTATGACTTCACACACCTCATTTCTGAGTTGACACACCTCCATTCTGTGATTTCACACACCTCCAATCTGACTTCACTCACCTCCATTCTATGACTTCACACACATCCATTCGTTGACATCAAAAACAACCATTCTATGACTTCACACAACTCCATTCTGGCTTCACACACCTCCATTCTATGAATTCACACACCTCCATTTTATGACTTCACACACCTCCATTCTATGACTTCACACACCTCCATTCTGTGACTTCACACACCTCCATGCTATGACTTCACAAACCTCCATTCTGAGTTCACAGACCTCCATTCTATGACTTCACACACCTCCATTCTATGACTTCACAAACCTCCATTCTGAGTTCACACACCTCCATTCTGTGACTTCACACACCCCCATTCTGTGACTTCACACACCTCCATTCTGTGACTTCACACACCACGATCCTATGACTTCACACACCTCCATTCTATGAATTCACACACCTCCATTCTGTGAGTTCACACACCTCCATTCTATGACTTCACACACCTCCATTCTGTGGCTTCACACACCTACATTCTGAGTTCACACACCTCCATTCTATGACTTCACATACCACCATTCTAAGTTCACAGACCTCCATTCTATGACTTCACACACCTCCATTCTATGACTTCACTCACCTCCATTCTGATTTCACACACCTCCATTCTGACTTCATACACCTCAATTCTGTGACTTCACACACCTCCATTCAATGATTTCACACACTTCCATTCTATGACTTCACACACCTCCATTCTGTGGCTTCACACATCTATATTCTGAGTTCACACACCTCCATTCTGTGACTTCACACACCTCCATTCTGTGATTTCACACACCTCCAATCTGACTTCACACACCTCCATTCTATGACTTCACACACCTCCATTCTATGACTTCACACACCTTCATTCTTACTTCAGAAACATCCATTCCCTGACTTCACACACCTCCATTCTATGACTTCACAAACCTCCATTCTGTGACTTCACACACCTCCATTCTGAGTTCACACACCACCATTTTGTGACTTCACACACCTCCATTCTTCCTTCACACACCTCCATTCTATGACTTCACACACTTCCATTCTATGACTTCACAGACCTCCATTCTTGGCTTCACACACCTCCATTCTGTGACTTCACACACCTCGATCCTATGACTTCACACACCTCCATTCTATGAATTCACGCACCTCCATTCTGTGATTTCACACACCTCCATTCTATGACTTCACACACCTCCATTCTGTGACTTCACACACCTCCATTCTGAGTTCACACACCTCCATTCTATGACTTCACAAACCCCCATTCTGAGTTCACAGACCTCCATTCTATGACTTCACACACTTCCATTCTATGACTTCACACACCTCCATTCTGACTTCACACACCTCAATTCTTTGACTTCACACACCTCCATTCTATGATTTCACACACCTCCATTCTATGACCTCACACACCTCCATTCTATGACTTCACACACCTCATTTCTGAGTTGACACACCTCCATTCTGTGATTTCACACACCTCTGATCTGACTTCACACACCTCCATTCTATGACTTCACACACCTCCATTCGTTGACATCAAAGCAACCATTCTATGACTTCACACAACTCCATTGTGACTTCACACACCTCCATTCTATGAGTTCACACACCTCCATTTTATGGCTTCACACACTCCATTCTATGCCTTCACACACCTCCATTCTGTGACTTCACACACCTCCATTCTATGACTTCACAAACCTCCATTCTGAGTTCACAGACTTCCATTCTATGACTTTACACACCTCCATTCTATGACTTCACTCACCTCCATTCTGACTTCACACACCTCCATTCTGACTTCATACACCTCAATTCTGTGACTTCACACACCTCCATTCAATGATTTCACACACTTCCATTCTATGACTTCACACACCTCCATTCTGTGGATTCACACACCTACATTCTGAGTTCACACACTTCCATTCTATGACTTCACACACCTCCATTCGTTGACATCAAAAACACCATTCTATGACTTCACACAACTCCATTTTGACTTCACACACCTCCATTTTATGAGTTCACACACCTCCATTTTATGACTTCACACACCTCCATTCTATGACTTCACACGCCTCAATTCTATGACTTCACACACCTCCATTCTGTGACTTCACACACCTGCACTCTATGACTTCAAACACCTTAATTCTTACTTCACAAACATCCATTCTGTGACTTCACACACCTCCACCTCCATTCTGTGATTTCACACACCTTCATTCTGACTTCACACACCTCCATTCTGTGACTTCACACACCTCAATTCTGTGACTTCACACACCTCCATTCTGACTTCACATACCTCCATTCTATGATTTCACACACCTCCATTCTATGACTTCACACACCTCCATTCTGTGACTTCACACACCACCTTTTTGACTTCACACACCTCCATTCTGTGACTTCACACACCTCCATTCTGTGACTTCACACACCTCCGTTTTGACTTCACACACTTCCATTCTGTGACTTCACACACCTCCATTCTGTGACTTCACACACCTCTACTGTTTCACTTCACACACCTCCATTCTATGACTTCACACACATTTACTCTTTCTTCAGAAACATCCATTCTCTGACTTCACACACCTCCATTCTATGACTTCACACACCTCAATTCTATGACTTCACACACCTCCATTCTATGACTTCACACACCACAATTCTGTGACTTCACACACCTCCATTCTGAGTTCACACACCTCCTTTCTATGACTTCACACACTTCCATTCTATGACTTCACACACCTCCATTCTGTGGCTTCACACACCTACATTCCCAGTTCACACACCTCCATTCTGTGACTTCACACACCTCCATTCTGTTACTTCACACACCTCCATTCTATGACTTCACACACCTCCATTCTGTGAATTCACACACCTCCACTCTATGACTTCAAACACCTTCATTCTTACGTCACAAACATCCATTCTGTGACTTCACACACCTCCATTCTGTGACTTCACACACCTTCATTCTGACTTCACACACCTCCATTCTGTGACTTCACACACCTCAATTCTGTGACTTCACACACCTCCATTCTGACTTCACATACATCCATTGTATGATTTCACACACCTCCATTCTATGACTTCACACACCTCCATTCTGTGACTTCACACACTACCTTTTTGACTTCACACACCTCCATTCTGTGACTTCACACACCTCCATTCTGTGACTTCACACACCTCCGTTTTGACTTCACACACTTCCATTCTCTGACTTCACACCTCCATTCTGTGACTTCACACACCTCTACTGTTTCACTTCACACACCTCCATTCTTTGACTTCACACACCTCCATTCCATGACTTCACATACCTCCATTCTATGAGTTCACACACCTCCATTCTATGAGTTCACACACCTCCAATTTGACTTTACACACCTCCATTCTATGACTTCACACACATTTATTCTTTCTTCAGAAACATCCATTCTCTGACTTCACACACCTCCGTTCTATGACTTCACACACCTCAATTCTATGACTTCACACACCTCCATTCTCTGACTTCACACACCACCATTCTGTGACTTCACACACCTCCACTCTATGACTTCAAACACCTTCATTCTTACTTCACAAACATCCATTCTGTGACTTCACACACCTCCATTCTATGAGTTCACACACCTCCATTCTGACTTCACACACCTCCATTCTATGTCTTCACACACCTCTGTTCTGACTTCTCACAGCTCCATTCTGTGACTTCACAAAACTCCATTTTGTGATTTCACACACCTCCATAGTATGACTTCACACACCTCCATCTATGACTTCACACACCTCCATTCTGAGTTCACACACCTCCATTCTGTGACTTCACACACCTCCATTCTGACTTCACACACCTTCATTTTATGACTTCACACACCTCCATTCTGTGACTTCTCACACCTCCATTCTATGACTTCACACTCTTCCATTGTGACGTCACACAACTCCATTCTATGTGTTCACACATCTCCATTCTATGATTTCACACACAACCATTCTGACTTCACACACCTCCATTTTATGACATCACAGACCTCGAATCTGTGACTTCACTCACCTCCACTCTATGACTTCACACTCCTCCATTCTATGACTTCCCACACCTCCTTTCTATGACTTCACCCACCTCAGTCTATGACTTCACACACCTCCATTCTGACTTCACACAACTCCATTCTGTGACTTCACACACCTCCATTCTATGACTTCACACACCTCAATTCTGTGACTTGACACACCTCCATTCTGACTTCACACACTTCCATTCTATGATTTCACACACCTCCATTCTGACTTCACACAGCTCCATTCTATGAATTCACACACCTCCATTCTGTGACTTCACACACCTCCACTCTATGACTTCAAACACCTTAATTCTTACTTCACAAACATCCATTCTGTGACTTCACACACCTCCACCTCCATTCTGTGACTTCACACACCTTCATTCTGACTTCACACACCTCCATTATGTGACTTCACACACCTCAATTCTGTGACTTCACACACCTTCATTCTGACTTCACATACCTCCATTCTATGATTTCACACACCTCCATTCTATGACTTCACACACCTCCATTCTGTGACTTCACACACCACCTTTTTGACTTCACACACCTCCATTCTGTGACTTCACACACCTCCAT
This sequence comes from Megascapheus bottae, assembly GCA_024803745.1. Taxonomy (NCBI): domain Eukaryota; kingdom Metazoa; phylum Chordata; class Mammalia; order Rodentia; family Geomyidae; genus Megascapheus; species Megascapheus bottae. The sequence continues at coordinate 952,364 of JANJXV010000339.1, forward strand.
TCTGTGACTTCGCACACCTCCGTTTTGACTTCACACACTTCCATTCTGTGACTTCACACACCTCCATTCTGTGACTTCACACACCTCTACTGTTTCACTTCACACACCTCCATTCTTTGACTTCACACACCTCCATTCCATGACTTCACACACCTCCATTCTATGAGTTCACACCCCTCCATTCTATATGTTCACAAACCTCCAATTTGACTTCACAAACCTCCATTCTATGACTTCACACACATTTATTCTTTCTTCAGAAACATCCATTCTCTGACTTCACACACCTCCATTCTATGACTTCACACACCTCAATTCTATGACTTCACACACCTCCATTCTATGACTTCACACCTCCATTCTGTGGCTTCACACACCTCCATTCTGTGATTTCACACACCTCCAATCTGACTTCACACACCTCCATTGTATGACTTCACACACCTCCATTCGTTGACATCAAAAACACCATTCTATGACTTCACACAACTCCATTTTGACTTCACACACCTCCAATCTATGAGTTCACTCACCTCCATTTTATGACTTCACACACCTCCATTCTATGACTTCACACGCCTCAATTCTATGACTTCACACACCTCCATTCTGTGACTTCACACACCTCCACTCTATGACTTCAAACACTTTAATTCTTACTTCACAAACATCCATTCTGTGACTTCACACACCTCCACCTCCATTCTGTGACTTCACACACCTTCATTCTGACTTCACACACCTCCATTCTGTGACTTCACACACCTCAATTCTGTGACTTCACACACCTCCATTCTGACTTCACATACCTCCATTCTATGATTTCACACACCTCCATTCTATGACTTCACACACCTCCATTCTGTGACTTCACACACTACCTTTTTGACTTCACACACCTCCATTCTGTGACTTCGCACACCTCAATTCTGTGACTTCACACACCTCTACTGTTTCACTTCACACACTTCCATTCTATGACTTCACACACATTTATTCTTTCTTCAGAAACATCCATTCTCTGACTTCACACACCTCCATTCTATGACTTCACACACCTCAATTCTATGACTTCACACACCTCCATTCTATGACTTCACACACCACAATTCTGTGACTTCACACACCTCCATTCTGAGTTCACACACCTCCTTTCTATGACTTCACACACTTCCATTCTATGACTTCACACACCTCCATTCTATGACTTCACACACCTCCATTCTGTGACTTCACGCACCTCCACTCTATGACTTCAAACACCTTCATTCTTACTTCACAAACATCCATTCTGTGACTTCACACACCTCCATTCTGTGACTTCACACACCTTCATTCTGACTTCACACACCTCCATTCTGTGACTTCACACACCTCAATTCTGTGACTTCACACACCTCCATTCTGAATTCACATACCTCCATTCTATGATTTCACACACCTCCATTCTATGACTTCACACACCTCCATTCTGTGACTTCACACACCACCTTTTTGACTTCACACATCTCCATTCTGTGACTTCACACACCTCCATTCTGTGACTTCACACACCTCCGTTTTGACTTCACACACTTCCATTCTGTGACTTCACACACCTCCATTCTGTGACTTCACACACCTCTACTGTTTCACTTCACACACCTCCATTCTTTGACTTCACACACCTCCATTCCATGACTTCACACACCTCCATTCTATGATTTCACACACCTCCATTCTATGAGTTCACACACCTCCAATTTGACTTCACACACCTCCATTATATGACTTCACACACATTTATTCTTTCTTCAGAAACATCCATTCTCTGACTTCACACACCTCCATTCTATGACTTCACACACCTCAATTCTATGACTTCACACACCTCCATTCTATGACTTCACACACCACCATTCTGTGACTTCACACACCTCCACTCTATGACTTCAAACACCTTCATTCTTACTTCACAAACATCCATTCTGTGACTTCACACACCTCCATTCTATGAGTTCACACACCTCCATTCTGACTTCACACACCTCCATTCTATGTCTTCACACACCTCCGTTCTGACTTCAAACAGCTCCATTCTGTGACTTCACACACATCCATTCTGTGACTTCTCACACCTCCATTCTATGACTTCACACTCTTCCATTGTGACGTCACACAACTCCATTCTATGTGTTCACACATCTCCATTCTATGATTTCACACACCTCCATTCTGACTTAACACACCTCCATTTTATGACATCACAGACCTCGAATCTGTGACTTCACTCACCTCCACTCTATGACTTCACACTCCTCCATTCTATGACTTCCCACAACTCCTTTCTATGACTTCACCCACCTCAGTCTATGACTTCACACACCTCCATTCTGACTTCACACACCTCCATTCTGTGACTTCACACACCTCCATTCTATGACTTCACACACCTCAATTCTGTGACTTGACACACCTCCATTCTGACTTCACACACTTCCATTCTATGATTTCACACACCTCCATTCTGACTTCACACAGCTCCATTCTATGAATTCACACACCTCCATTCTGTGACTTCACACAGCACCTTTTTGACTTCACACACATCCATTCTGTGACTTCACACACCACCTTTTTGACTTCACACACCTCCATTCTGTGACGTCACACACCTCCATTCTGTGACTTCACACACCTCCGTTTTGCCTTCACACACTTCCAATCTGGGACTTCACACACCTCTATTCTGTGCCTTCACACACCTCTATGGTTTCACTTCATGCACCTCCATTCTTTGACTTCACACCCCGCCATTCCATGACTTCACAAACCTTCATTCTATGAGTTCACACACCTCCATTCTGTGAGTTCACACACCTCCAATTTGACTTCACACATCTCCATTCTATGACTTCACACACCTTCATTCTTACTTCAGAAACATCCATTCTCTGACTTCACACACCTCCATTCTATGACTTCACAAACCTCCATTCTGTGACTTCACACACCTCCATTCTGAGTTCACACACCTCCTTTCTATGACTTCACACACTTCCATTCTATGACTTCACACACCTCCATTCTGTGGCTTCACACACTTACATTCTGAGTTCACACACCTCCATTCTGTGACTTCACACACCTCCATTCTGTGACTTCACACACCTCCATTCTGTGACTTCACACACCTCCATTCTGTGACTTCACACACCTCGATCCTATGACTTCACACACCTCCATTCTGTGAGTTCACAAACCTCCATTCTATGACTTCACACACCTCCATACTATGACTTCACACACCTCCATCTATGACTTCACACACCTCCATTCTGAGTTCACACACCTCCATTCTGTGACTTCACACACCTCCATTCTGACTTCACACACCTTCATTTTATGACTTCACACACCTCCATTCTGTGACTTCTCACACCTCCATTCTATGACTTCACACTCTTCCATTGTGACGTCACACAACTCCATTCTATGTGTTCACACATCTCCATTCTATGATTTCACACACCTCCATTCTGACTTAACACACCTCCATTTTATGACATCACAGACCTCGAATCTGTGACTTCACTCACCTCCACTCTATGACTTCACACTCCTCCATTCTATGACTTCCCACAACTCCTTTCTATGACTTCACCCAACTCAGTCTATGACTTCACACACCTCCATTCTGACTTCACACACCTCCATTCTGTGACTTCACACACCTCCATTCTATGACTTCACACACCTCAATTCTGTGACTTGACACACCTCCATTCTGACTTCACGCACTTCCATTCTATGATTTCACACACCTCCATTCTGACTTCACACCGCTCCATTCTATGAATTCACACACCTCCATTCTGTGACTTCACACAGCACCTTTTTGACTTCACACACATCCATTCTGTGACTTCACACACCACCTTTTTGACTTCACACACCTCCATTCTGTGACGTCACACACCTCCATTCTGTGACTTCACACACCTCGGTTTTGCCTTCACACACTTCCAATCTGGGACTTCACACACCTCTATTCTGTGCCTTCACACACCTCTATGGTTTCACTTCATGCACCTCCATTCTTTGACTTCACACACCGCCATTCCATGACTTCACAAACCTCCATTCTATGAGTTCACACACCTCCATTCTGTGAGTTCACACACCTCCAATTTGACTTCACACATCTCCATTCTATGACTTCACACACCTTCATTCTTACTTCAGAAACATCCATTCTCTGACTTCACACACCTCCATTCTATGACTTCACAAACCTCCATTCTGTGACTTCACACACCTCCATTCTGAGTTCACACACCTCCTTTCTATAACTTCACACACTTCCATTCTATGACTTCACACACCTCCATTCTGTGGCTTCACACACTTACATTCTGAGTTCACACACCTCCATTCTGTGACTTCACACACCTCCATTCTGTGACTTCACACACCTCCATTCTGTGACTTCACACACCTCCATTCTGTGACTTCACACACCTCGATCCTATGACTTCACACACCTCCATTCTGTGAGTTCACAAACCTCCATTCTATGACTTCACACACCTCCATACTATGACTTCACACACCTCCATCTATGACTTCACACACCTCCATTCTGAGTTCACACACCTCCATTCTGTGACTTCACACACCTCCATTCTGACTTCACACACCTTCATTTTATGACTTCACACACCTCCATTCTATGACTTCACACTCTTCCATTGTGACGTCACACAACTCCATTCTATGTGTTCACACATCTCCATTCTATGATTTCACACACCTCCATTCTGACTTAACACACCTCCATTTTATGACATCACAGACCTCGAATCTGTGACTTCACTCACCTCCACTCTATGACTTCACACTCCTCCATTCTATGACTTCCCACAACTCCTTTCTATGACTTCACCCAACTCAGTCTATGACTTCACACACCTCCATTCTGACTTCACACACCTCCATTCTGTGACTTCACACACCTCCATTCTATGACTTCACACACCTCAATTCTGTGACTTGACACACCTCCATTCTGACTTCACACACTTCCATTCTATGATTTCACACACCTCCATTCTGACTTCACACCGCTCCATTCTATGAATTCACACACCTCCATTCTGTGACTTCACACAGCACCTTTTTGACTTCACACACATCCATTCTGTGACTTCACACACCACCTTTTTGACTTCACACACCTCCATTCTGTGACGTCACACACCTCCATTCTGTGACTTCACACACCTCCGTTTTGCCTTCACACACTTCCAATCTGGGACTTCACACACCTCCATTCTGTGCCTTCACACACCTCTATGTTTTCACTTCATGCACCTCCATTCTTTGACTTCACACACCGCCATTCCATGACTTCACAAACCTCCATTCTATGAGTTAACACACCTCCATTCTGTGAGTTCACACACCTCCAATTTGACTTCACACATCTCCATTCTATGACTTCACACACCTTCATTCTTACTTCAGAAACATCCATTCTCTGACTTCACACACCTCCATTCTATGACTTCACAAACCTCCATTCTGTGACTTCACACACCTCCATTCTGAGTTCACACACCTCCTTTCTATGACTTCACACACTTCCATTCTATGACTTCACACACCTCCATTCTGTGGCTTCACACACCTACATTCTGAGTTCACACACCTCCATTCTGTGACTTCAAACACCTCCATTCTATGACTTCACACACATTTATTCTTTCTTCAGAAACATCCATTCTCTGACTTCACACACCTCCATTCTATGACTTCACACACCTCAATTCTATGACTTCACACACCTCCATTCTATGACTTCACACACCTCCATTCTGTGGCTTCACACACCTACATTCTGAGTTCACACACTTCCATTCTGTGACTTCACACACCTCCATTCTGTGATTTCACACACCTCCAATCTGACTTCACACACCTCCATTGTATGACTTCACACACCTCCATTCGTTGACATCAAAAACACCATTCTATGACTTCACACAACTCCATTTTGACTTCACACACCTCCAATCTATGAGTTCACTCACCTCCATTTTATGACTTCACACACCTCCATTCTATGACTTCACACGCCTCAATTCTATGACTTCACACACCTCCATTCTGTGACTTCACACACCTCCACTCTATGACTTCAAACACTTTAATTCTTACTTCACAAACATCCATTCTGTGACTTCACACACCTCCACCTCCATTCTGTCACTTCACACACCTTCATTCTGACTTCACACACCTCCATTCTGTGACTTCACACACCTCAATTCTGTGACTTCACACACCTCCATTCTGACTTCACATACCTCCATTCTATGATTTCACACACCTCCATTCTATGACTTCACACACCTCCATTCTGTGACTTCACACACCACCTTTTTGACTTCACACACCTCCATTCTGTGACTTCACACACCTCCATTCTGTGACTTCACACACCTCCGTTTTGACTTCACACACTTCCATTCTGTGACTTCACACACCTCCATTCTGTGACTTCACACACCTCTACTGTTTCACTTCACACACTTCCATTCTATGACTTCACACACATTTATTCTTTCTTCAGAAACATCCATTCTCTGACTTCACACACCTCCATTCTATGACTTCACACACCTCAATTCTATGACTTCACACACCTCCATTCTATGACTTCACACACCACAATTCTGTGACTTCACACACCTCCATTCTGAGTTCACACACCTCCTTTCTATGACTTCACACACTTCCATTCTATGATTTCACACACCTCCATTCTATGACTTCACACACCTCCATTCTGTGACTTCAAACACCTCCACTCTATGACTTCAAACACCTTCATTCTTACTTCACAAACATCCATTCTGTGACTTCACACACCTCCATTCTGTGACTTCACACACCTTCATTCTGACTTCACACACCTCCATTCTGTGACTTCACACACCTCAATTCTGTGACTTCACACACCTCCATTCTGAATTCACATACCTCCATTCTATGATTTCACACACCTCCATTCTATGACTTCACACACCTCCATTCTGTGACTTCACACACCACCTTTTTGACTTCACACACCTCTATTCTGTGACTTCACACACCTCCATTCTGTGACTTCACACACCTCCGTTTTGACTTCACACACTTCCATTCTGTGACTTCACACACCTCCATTCTGTGACTTCACACACCTCTACTGTTTCACTTCACACACCTCCATTCTTTGACTTCACACACCTCCATTCCATGACTTCACACACCTCCATTCTATGAGTTCACACACCTCCATTCTATGAGTTCACACACCTCCAATTTGACTTCACACACCTCCATTCTATGACTTCACACACATTTATTCTTTCTTCAGAAACATCCATTCTCTGACTTCACACACCTCCATTCTATGACTTCACACACCTCAATTCTATGACTTCACACAGCTCCATTCTGTGACTTCACACACATCCATTCTGTGACTTCTCACACCTCCATTCTATGACTTCACACTCTACCATTGTGACGTCACACAACTCCATTCTATGTGTTCACACATCTCCATTCTATGATTTCACACACCTCCATTCTGACTTAACACACCTCCATTTTATGACATCACAGACCTCGAATCTGTGACTACACTCACCTCCACTCTATGACTTCACACTCCTGCATTCTATGACTTCCCACAACTCCTTTCTATGACTTCACCCACCTCAGTCTATGACTTCACACACCTCCATTCTGACTTCATACACCTCCATTCTGTGACTTCACACACCTCCATTCTATGACTTCACACACCTCAATTCTGTGACTTGACACACCTCCATTCTGACTTCACACACTTCCATTCTATGATTTCACACACCTCCATTCTGACTTCACACAGCTCCATTCTATGAATTCACACACCTCCATTCTGTGACTTCACACAGCACCTTTTTGACTTCACACACATCCATTCTGTGACTTCACACACCACCTTTTTGACTTCACACACCTCCATTCTGTGACGTCACACACCTCCATTCTGTGACTTCACACACCTCCGTTTTGCCTTCACACACTTCCAATTTGGGACTTTACACACCTCTATTCTGTGCCTTCACACACCTCTATGGTTTCACTTCATGCACCTCCATTCTTTGACTTCACACACCGCCATTCTATGACTTCACAAACCTCCATTCTGTGACTTCACACACCTCCATTCTGAGTTCACACACCTCCTTTCTATAACTTCACACACTTCCATTCTATGACTTCACACACCTCCATTCTGTGGCTTCACACACCTACATTCTCAGTTCACACACCTCCATTCTGTGACTTCACACACCTCCATTCTGTGACTTCACACACCTCCATTCTGTGACTTCACACACCTCCATTCTGTGACTTCACACACCTCGATCCTATGACTTCACACACCTCCATTCTGTGAGTTCACAAACCTCCATTCTATGACTTCACACACCTCCATAGTATGACTTCACACACCTCCATCTATGACTTCACACACCTCCATTCTGAGTTCACACACCTCCATTCTGTGACTTCACACACCTCCATTCTGACTTCACACACCTTCATTTTATGACTTCACACACCTCCATTCTGTGACTTCTCACACCTCCATTCTATGACTTCACACTCTTCCATTGTTACGTCACACAACTCCATTCTATGTGTTCACACATCTCCATTCTATGATTTCACACACCTCCATTCTGACTTAACACACCTCCATTTTATGACATCACAGACCTCGAATCTGTGACTTCACTCACCTCCCCTCTATGACTTCACACTCCTCCATTCTATGACTTCCCACAACTCCTTTCTATGACTTCACCCAACTCAGTCTATGACTTCACACACCTCCATTCTGACTTCACACACCTCCATTCTGTGACTTCACACACCTCCATTCTATGACTTCACACACCTCAATTCTGTGACTTGACACACCTCCATTCTGACTTCACGCACTTCCATTCTATGATTTCACACACCTCCATTCTCACTTCACACCGCTCCATTCTATGAATTCACACACCTCCATTCTGTGACTTCACACAGCACCTTTTTGACTTCACACACATCCATTCTGTGACTTCACACACCACCTTTTTGACTTCACACACCTCCATTCTGTGACGTCACACACCTCCATTCTGTGACTTCACACACCTCCGTTTTGCCTTCACACACTTCCAATTTGGGACTTTACACACCTCTATTCTGTGCCTTCACAAACCTCTATGGTTTCACTTCATGCACCTCCATTCTTTGACTTCACACACCGCCATTCCATGACTTCACAAACCTCCATTCTATGAGTTCACACACCTCCATTCTGTGAGTTCACACACCTCTAATTTGACTTCATACATCTCCATTCTATGACTTCACACACCTTCATTCTTACTTCAGAAACATCCATTCTCTGACTTCACACACCTCCATTCTATGACTTCACAAACCTCCATTCTGTGACTTCACACACCTCCATTCTGAGTTCACACACCTCCTTTCTATAACTTCACACACTTCCATTCTATGACTTCACACACCTCCATTCTGTGGCTTCACACACCTACATTCTCAGTTCACACACCTCCATTCTGTGACTTCACACACCTCCATTCTGTGACTTCACACACCTCCATTCTGTGACTTCACACACCTCCATTCTGTGACTTCACACACCTCGATCCTATGACTTCACACACCTCCATTCTGTGAGTTCACAAACCTCCATTCTATGACTTCACACACCTCCATACTATGACTTCACACACCTCCATCTATGACTTCACACACCTCCATTCTGAGTTCACACACCTCCATTCTGTGACTTCACACACCTCCATTCTGACTTCACACACCTTCATTTTATGACTTCACACACCTCCATTCTGTGACTTCTCACACCTCCATTCTATGACTTCACACTCTTCCATTGTTACGTCACACAACTCCATTCTATGTGTTCACACATCTCCATTCTATGATTTCACACACCTCCATTCTGACTTAACACACCTCCATTTTATGACATCACAGACCTCGAATCTGTGACTTCACTCACCTCCCCTCTATGACTTCACACTCCTCCATTCTATGACTTCCCACAACTCCTTTCTATGACTTCACCCAACTCAGTCTATGACTTCACACACCTCCATTCTGACTTCACACACCTCCATTCTGTGACTTCACACACCTCCATTCTATGACTTCACACACCTCAATTCTGTGACTTGACACACCTCCATTCTGACTTCACGCACTTCCATTCTATGATTTCACACACCTCCATTCTGACTTCACACCGCTCCATTCTATGAATTCACACACCTCCATTCTGTGACTTCACACAGCACCTTTTTGACTTCACACACATCCATTCTGTGACTTCACACACCACCTTTTTGACTTCACACACCTCCATTCTGTGACGTCACACACCTCCATTCTGTGACTTCACACACCTCGGTTTTGCCTTCACACACTTCCAATCTGGGACTTCACACACCTCTATTCTGTGCCTTCACACACCTCTATGGTTTCACTTCATGCACCTCCATTCTTTGACTTCACACACCGCCATTCCATGACTTCACAAACCTCCATTCTATGAGTTCACACACCTCCATTCTGTGAGTTCACACACCTCCAATTTGACTTCACACATCTCCATTCTATGACTTCACACACCTTCATTCTTACTTCAGAAACATCCATTCTCTGACTTCACACACCTCCATTCTATGACTTCACAAACCTCCATTCTGTGACTTCACACACCTCCATTCTGAGTTCACACACCTCCTTTCTATAACTTCACACACTTCCATTCTATGACTTCACACACCTCCATTCTGTGGCTTCACACACTTACATTCTGAGTTCACACACCTCCATTCTGTGACTTCACACACCTCCATTCTGTGACTTCACACACCTCCATTCTGTGACTTCACACACCTCCATTCTGTGACTTCACACACCTCGATCCTATGACTTCACACACCTCCATTCTGTGAGTTCACAAACCTCCATTCTATGACTTCACACACCTCCATACTATGACTTCACACACCTCCATCTATGACTTCACACACCTCCATTCTGAGTTCACACACCTCCATTCTGTGACTTCACACACCTCCATTCTGACTTCACACACCTTCATTTTATGACTTCACACACCTCCATTCTGTGACTTCTCACACCTCCATTCTATGACTTCACACTCTTCCATTGTTACGTCACACAACTCCATTCTATGTGTTCACACATCTCCATTCTATGATTTCACACACCTCCATTCTGACTTAACACACCTCCATTTTATGACATCACAGACCTCGAATCTGTGACTTCACTCACCTCCACTCTATGACTTCACACTCCTCCATTCTATGACTTCCCACAACTCCTTTCTATGACTTCACCCAACTCAGTCTATGACTTCACACACCTCCATTCTGACTTCACACACCTCCATTCTGTGACTTCACACACCTCCATTCTATGACTTCACACACCTCAATTCTGTGACTTGACACACCTCCATTCTGACTTCACACACTTCCATTCTATGATTTCACACACCTCCATTCTGACTTCACACCGCTCCATTCTATGAATTCACACACCTCCATTCTGTGACTTCACACAGCACCTTTTTGACTTCACACACATCCATTCTGTGACTTCACACACCACCTTTTTGACTTCACACACCTCCATTCTGTGACGTCACACACCTCCATTCTGTGACTTCACACACCTCCGTTTTGCCTTCACACACTTCCAATCTGGGTCTTCACACACCTCTATTCTGTGCCTTCACACACCTCTATGGTTTCACTTCATGCACCTCCATTCTTTGATTTCACACACCGCCATTCCATGACTTCACAAACCTCCATTCTATGAGTTCACACACCTCCATTCTGTGAGTTCACACACCTCCAATTTGACTTCACACATCTCCATTCTATGACTTCACACACCTTCATTCTTACTTCAGAAACATCCATTCTCTGACTTCACACACCTCCATTCTATGACTTCACAAACCTCCATTCTGTGACTTCACACACCTCCATTCTGAGTTCACACACCTCCTTTCTATGACTTCACACACTTCCATTCTATGACTTCACACACCTCCATTCTGTGGCTTCACACACTTACATTCTGAGTTCACACACCTCCATTCTGTGACTTCACACACCTCCATTCTGTGACTTCACACACCTCCATTCTGTGACTTCACACACCTCCATTCTGTGACTTCACACACCTCGATCCTATGACTTCACACACCTCCATTCTGTGAGTTCACAAACCTCCATTCTATGACTTCACACACCTCCATACTATGACTTCACACACCTCCATCTATGACTTCACACACCTCCATTCTGAGTTCACACACCTCCATTCTGTGACTTCACACACCTCCATTCTGACTTCACACACCTTCATTTTATGACTTCACACACCTCCATTCTGTGACTTCTCACACCTCCATTCTATGACTTCACACTCTTCCATTGTGACGTCACACAACTCCATTCTATGTGTTCACACATCTCCATTCTATGATTTCACACACCTCCATTCTGACTTAACACACCTCCATTTTATGACATCACAGACCTCGAATCTGTGACTTCACTCACCTCCACTCTATGACTTCACACTCCTCCATTCTATGACTTCCCACAACTCCTTTCTATGACTTCACCCAACTCAGTCTATGACTTCACACACCTCCATTCTGACTTCACACACCTCCATTCTGTGACTTCACACACCTCCATTCTATGACTTCACACACCTCAATTCTGTGATTTGACACACCTCCATTCTGACTTCACACACTTCCATTCTATGATTTCACACACCTCCATTCTGACTTCACACCGCTCCATTCTATGAATTCACACACCTCCATTCTGTGACTTCACACAGCACCTTTTTGACTTCACACACATCCATTCTGTGACTTCACACACCACCTTTTTGACTTCACACACCTCCATTCTGTGACGTCACACACCTCCATTCTGTGACTTCACACACCTCCGTTTTGCCTTCACACACTTCCAATCTGGGTCTTCACACACCTCTATTCTGTGCCTTCACACACCTCTATGGTTTCACTTCATGCACCTCCATTCTTTGACTTCACACCCCGCCATTCCATGACTTCACAAACCTCCATTCTATGAGTTCACACACCTCCATTCTGTGAGTTCACACACCTCCAATTTGACTTCACACATCTCCATTCTATGACTTCACACACCTTCATTCTTACTTCAGAAACATCCATTCTCTGACTTCACACACCTCCATTCTATGACTTCACAAACCTCCATTCTGTGACTTCACACACCTCCATTCTGAGTTCACACACCTCCTTTCTATGACTTCACACACTTCCATTCTATGACTTCACACACCTCCATTCTGTGGCTTCACACACTTACATTCTGAGTTCACACACCTCCATTCTGTGACTTCACACACCTCCATTCTGTGACTTCACACACCTCCATTCTGTGACTTCACACACCTCCATTCTGTGACTTCACACACCTCGATCCTATGACTTCACACACCTCCATTCTGTGAGTTCACAAACCTCCATTCTATGACTTCACACACCTCCATACTATGACTTCACACACCTCCATCTATGACTTCACACACCTCCATTCTGAGTTCACACACCTCCATTCTGTGACTTCACACACCTCCATTCTGACTTCACACACCTTCATTTTATGACTTCACACACCTCCATTCTGTGACTTCTCACACCTCCATTCTATGACTTCACACTCTTCCATTGTGACGTCACACAACTCCATTCTATGTGTTCACACATCTCCATTCTATGATTTCACACACCTCCATTCTGACTTAACACACCTCCATTTTATGACATCACAGACCTCGAATCTGTGACTTCACTCACCTCCACTCTATGACTTCACACTCCTCCATTCTATGACTTCCCACAACTCCTTTCTATGACTTCACCCAACTCAGTCTATGACTTCACACACCTCCATTCTGACTTCACACACCTCCATTCTGTGACTTCACACACCTCCATTCTATGACTTCACACACCTCAATTCTGTGACTTGACACACTTCCATTCTGACTTCACACACTTCCATTCTATGATTTCACACACCTCCATTCTGACTTCACACCGCTCCATTCTATGAATTCACACACCTCCATTCTGTGACTTCACACAGCACCTTTTTGACTTCACACACATCCATTCTGTGACTTCACACACCACCTTTTTGACTTCACACACCTCCATTCTGTGACGTCACACACCTCCATTCTGTGACTTCACACACCTCCGTTTTGCCTTCACACACTTCCAATCTGGGACTTCACACCCCTCTATTCTGTGCCTTCACACACCTCTATGGTTTCACTTCATGCACCTCTATTCTTTGACTTCACACACCGCCATTCCATGACTTCACAAACCTCCATTCTATGAGTTCACACACCTCCATTCTGTGAGTTCACACACCTCCAATTTGACTTCACACATCTCCATTCTATGACTTCACACACCTTCATTCTTACTTCAGAAACATCCATTCTCTGACTTCACACACCTCCATTCTATGACTTCACAAACCTCCATTCTGTGACTTCACACACCTCCATTCTGAGTTCACACACCTCCTTTCTATGACTTCACACACTTCCATTCTATGACTTCACACACCTCCATTCTGTGGCTTCACACACTTACATTCTGAGTTCACACACCTCCATTCTGTGACTTCACACACCTCCATTCTGTGACTTCACACACCTCCATTCTGTGACTTCACACACCTCCATTCTGTGACTTCACACACCTCGATCCTATGACTTCACACACCTCCATTCTGTGAGTTCACAAACCTCCATTCTATGACTTCACACACCTCCATACTATGACTTCACACACCTCCATCTATGACTTCACACACCTCCATTCTGAGTTCACACACCTCCATTCTGTGACTTCACACACCTCCATTCTGACTTCACACACCTTCATTTTATGACTTCACACACCTCCATTCTGTGACTTCTCACACCTCCATTCTATGACTTCACACTCTTCCATTGTGACGTCACACAACTCCATTCTATGTGTTCACACATCTCCATTCTATGATTTCACACACCTCCATTCTGACTTAACACACCTCCATTTTATGACATCACAGACCTCGAATCTGTGACTTCACTCACTTCCACTCTATGACTTCACACTCCTCCATTCTATGACTTCCCACAACTCCTTTCTATGACTTCACCCAACTCAGTCTATGACTTCACACACCTCCATTCTGACTTCACACACCTCCATTCTGTGACTTCACACACCTCCATTCTATGACTTCACACACCTCAATTCTGTGACTTGACACACCTCCATTCTGACTTCACACACTTCCATTCTATGATTTCACACACCTCCATTCTGACTTCACACCGCTCCATTCTATGAATTCACACACCTCCATTCTGTGACTTCACACAGCACCTTTTTGACTTCACACACATCCATTCTGTGACTTCACACACCACCTTTTTGACTTCACACACCTCCATTCTGTGACGTCACACACCTCCATTCTGTGACTTCACACACCTCCGTTTTGCCTTCACACACTTACAATCTGGGACTTCACACACCTCCATTCTGTGCCTTCACACACCTCTATGGTTTCACTTCATGCACGTCCATTCTTTGACTTCACACACCGCCATTCCATGACTTCACAAACCTCCATTCTATGAGTTCACACACCTCCATTCTGTGAGTTCACACACCTCCAATTTGACTTCACACATCTCCAATCTATGACTTCACACACCTTCATTCTTACTTCAGAAACATCCATTCTCTGACTTCACACACCTCCATTCTATGACTTCACAAACCTCTATTCTGTGAATTCACACACCTCCATTCTGAATTCACACACCTCCATTCTGCGACTTCACACACCTCCATTCTGTGACTTCACACACCTCCAGTCTATCACTTAAAACACCTTCATTCTTACTTCACAAACATCCATTCTGTGACTTCACACACCTCCATTCTGTGACTTCACACACCTTCATTCTGACTTCACACACCTCCATTCTGTGACTTCCCACACCTCAATTCTGTGACTTCACACACCTCCATTCTGAGTTCACACACCTCCATTCTATGACTTCACACACTTCCATTCTATGACTTCACACACCTCCATTCTGTGGCTTCACACACCTACATTCTGAGTTCACACACCTCCATTCTGTGACTTCACACACCTCCATTCTGTGACTTCACACACCTCCATTCTGTGACTTCACACACCTCCATTCTGTGACTTCACACACCTCGATCCTATGACTTCACACACCTCCATTCTGTGAGTTCACAAACCTCCATTCTATGACTTCACACACCTCCATTCTGTGAGTTCACACACCTCCATTCTGAGTTCACACACCTCCATTCTATGACTTCACAAACCTCCATTCTGAGTTCACAGACCTCCATTCTATGACTTCACACACCTCCAATGTATGACTTCACTCACCTCCATTCTGACTTCACAAACCTCCATTCTGACTTCACACACCTTAATTCTGTGACTTCACACACCTCCATTCTGTGACTTCACACACCTCCATTCTATGATTTCACACACCTCCATTCGGTGGCTTCACACACCTACATTCTGAGTTTACAAACCTCCATTCTGTGACTTCACACACCTCCACTCTATAACTTCAAAGACCTTCATTCTTACTTCACAAACATCCATTCTGTGACTTCACACAACTCCCTTCTGTGACTTCATACACCTTCATTCTGACTTCACACACCTCCATTCTGTGACTTCATACACCTCAATTCTGTGACTTCACACACCTCCTTTCTGACTTCACACACCTCCATTCTATGATTTCACACACCTCCATTCTATGACTTCACACACCTCCATTCTGTGACTTCACACACCACCTTTTTGACTTCACACACCTCCATTCTGTGACTTCACACACCTCCATTCTATGACTTCACACACCTCCGTTTTGACTTCACACGCTTCCATTCTGTGACTTCACACACCTCCATTCTGTGACTTCACACAACTCTATTGTTTCACTTCACACACCTCCATTCTTTGACTTCACACACCTCCATTTCATGACTTCACACACCTCCATTCTATGAGTTCACACACCTCCAATTTGACTTCACACACCTCCATTCTGTGACTTCTCACACCTCCATTCTATGACTTCACACTCTTCCATTGTGACGTCACACAACTCCATTCTATGAGTTCACACATCTCCATTCTATGATTTCACATACCACCATTCTGAATTCACACACCTCCATTTTATGACATCACAGACCTCGAATCTGTGACTTCACTCACCTCCACTCTATGACTTCACAATCCTCCATTCTATGACTTCCCACACCTCCTTTCTATGACTTCACCGACCTCAGTCTATGACTTCACACACCTCCATTCTGACTTCACACACCTCCATTCTGTGACTTCACACACCTCCATTCTATGACTTCACACACCTCAATTCTGTGACTTGACACACCTCCATTCTGACTTCACACACTTCTATTCGATGATTTCACACACCTCCATACTGACTTCACACAGCTCCATTCTATGAATTCACACACCTCCATTCTGTGACTTCACACACCTCCACTCTATGACTTCAAACACCTTAATTCTTACTTCACAAACATCCATTCTGTGACTTCACACACCTCCACCTCCATTCTGTGACTTCACACACCTTTATTCTGACTTCACACACCTCCATTCTGTGACTTCACACACCTCAATTCTGTGACTTCACACACCTCCATTCTGACTTTACATACCTCCATTCTATGATTTCACACACTTCCATTCTATGACTTCACACACCTCCATTCTGTGACTTCACACACCACCTTTTTGACTTCACACACCTCCATTCTGTGACTTCACACACCTCCATTCTGTGACTTCACACACCTCCGTTTTGACTTCACACACTTCCATTCTGTGACTTCACACACCTCCATTCTGTGACTTCACACACCTCTACTGTTTCACTTCACACACCTCCATTCTTTGACTTCACACACCTCCATTCCATGACTTCACACACCTCCATTCTATGAGTTCACACACCTCCATTCTATATGTTCACAAACCTCCAATTTGACTTCACACAACTCCATTCTATGACTTCACACACATTTATTCTTTCTTCAGAAACATCCATTCTCTGACTTCACACACGTCCATTCTATGACTTCACACACCTCAATTCTATGACTTCACACACCTCCATTCTATGACTTCACACACCACCATTGTGTGACTTCACACACCTCCATTCTATGTCTTCACACACCTCTGTTCTGACTTCACACAGCTCCATTCTGTGACTTCACAAAACTCCATTCTGTGATTTCACACACCTCCATATTATGACTTCACACACCTCCATCTATGACTTCACACACCTCCATTCTGAGTTCACACACCTCCATTCTGTGACTTCACACACCTCCATTCTGACTTCACACACCTTCATTTTATGACTTCACACACCTCCATTCTATGAGTTCACACACCTCAATTCTATGACTTCACACACCTCCATTCTATGACTTCACAAACCACCATTCTGTGACTTCACACACCTCCACTCTATGACTTCAAACACCTTCATTCTTACTTCACAAACATCCATTCTGTGACTTCACACACCTCCATTCTATGAGTTAACACACCTCCATTCTGACTTCACACACCTCCATTCTATGTCTTCACACACCTCTGTTCTGACTTCACAGAGCTCCATTCTGTGACTTCACAAAACTCCATTCTGTGATTTCACACACCTCCATACTATGACTTCAATACCTCCATCTATGACTTCACACACCTCCATTCTGAGTTCACACACCTCCATTCTGTGACTTCACACACCTCCATTCTGACTTCACACACCTTCATTTTATGACTTCACACACCTCCATTCTGACTTCACACACCTTCATTTTATGACTTCACACTCCTCCATTCTATGACTTCCCACACCTCCTTTCTATGACTTCACCCACCTCAGTCTATGACTTCACACACCTCCATTCTGACTTCACACACCTCCATTCGGTGACTTCACACACCTTCATTCTATGACTTCACACACCTCAATTCTGTGACTTGACACACCTCCATTCTGACTTCACACACTTCCATTCTATGATTTCACACACCTCCATTCTGACTTCACACAGCTCCATTCTATGAATTCACACACCTCCATTCTGTGACTTCACACACCACCTTTTTGACTTCACACACCTCCATTCTGTGACGTCACACACCTCCATTCTGTGACTTCACACACCTCCGTTTTGCCTTCACACACTTCCAATCTGGGACTTCAAACACCTCCATTCTGTGACTTCACACATCTATTGTTTCACTTCACACACCTCCATTCTTTGAGTTCACACACCGCCATTCCAGGACTTCACAAACCTCCATTCTGAATTCACACACCTCCATTCTGTGACTTCACACACCTCCATTCTTCCTTCACACACCTCCATTCTATGACTTCACACACTTCCTTTCTATGACTTCACACACCTCCATTCTGTGGCTTCACACACCTCCATTCTGAGTTCACACACCGCAATTCTGTGACTTCACACACCTCCATTTTGTGACTTCACACACCTCCATTCTGTGACTTCACACAACTCGATCCTATGACTTCATACACTTCCATTCTATGAATTCACACACATCCATTCTGTGATTTCACACACCTCCATTCTATGACTTCACACACCTCCATTCTGTGACTTCACACACCTCCATTCTGAGTTCACACACCTCCATTCTATGACTTCACAAACCCCCATTCTGAGTTCACAGACCTCCATTCTATGACTTCACACACTTCCATTCTATGACTTCACACACCTCCATTCTGACTTCACACACCTCCATTCTGACTTCACACACCTCCGTTCTTTGACTTCACACACCTCAATTCTATGATTTCACACACTTCCATTCTATGACTTCACACACCTCTATTCTATGACTTCACACACCTCATTTCTGAGTGGACACACCTCCATTCTGTGATTTCACACACCTCCAATCTGACTTCACACACCTCCATTCTATGACTTTACACACCTCAATTCTATGACTTCACACACCTCCATTATCTGACTTCACACACCACCATTCTGTGACTTCACACACCTCCGTTCTGACTTCACACAGCTCCATTCTGTGACTTCACAAAACTCCATTCTGTGATTTCACACACCTCCATACTATGACTTCACACACCTCCATCTATGACTTCACACACCTCCATTCTGAGTTCACACACCTCCATTCTGTGACTTCACACACCTCCATTCTGACTTCACACACCTTCATTTTATGACTTCACACACCTCCATTCTGTGACTTCTCACACCTCCATTCTATGACTTCACACTCTTCCATTGTGACGTCACACAACTCCATTCTATGTGTTCACACATCTCCATTCTATGATTTCACACACCACCATTCTGACTTCACACACCTCCATTTTATGACATCACAGACCTCGAATCTACGACTTCACTCACCTCCACTCTATGACTTCACACTCCTCCATTCTATGACTTCCCACACCTCCTTTCTATGACTTCACCCACCTCAGTCTATGACTTCACCCACCTCCATTCTGACTTCACACACCTCCATTCTGTGACTTCTCACACCTCCATTGTATGACTTCACACTCTTCCATTGTTACGTCACACAACTCCATTCTATGTGTTCACACATCTCCATTCTATGATTTCACACACCTCCATTCTGACTTCACACACCTCCATTTTATGACTTCACACACCTCCATTCTGTGACTTCACTCACCTCCACTCTATGACTTCACACTCCTCCATTCTATGACTTCCCACACCTCCTTTCTATGACTTCACCCACCTCAGTCTATGACTTCACACACCTCCATTCTGACTTCACACACCTCCATTCTGTGACTTCACACACCTCCATTCTATGACTTCACACACCTCAATTCTGTGACTTGACACACCTCCATTCTGACTTCACACACTTCCATTCTATGATTTCACACACCTCCATGATGACTTCACACAGCTCCATTCTATGAATTCACACACCTCCATTCTGTGACTTCACACACCTCCACTCTATGACTTCAAACACCTTAATTCTTACTTCACAAACATCCATTCTGTGACTTCACACACCTCCACCTCCATTCTGTGACTTCACACACCTCCATTCTGTGACTTCACACACCTCAATTCTGACTTCACACACCTCCATTCTGTGACTTCACACACCTCCATTCTATGACTTCACACACCTAAATTCTGTGACTAGACACACCTCCATTCTGACTTCACACATTTCCATTCTATGATTTCACACACCTCCATTCTGACTTCACACACTTCCATTCTATGATTTCACACACCTCCATTCTGACTTCACACACTTCCTTTCTATGACTTCACACACCTCCATTCTGTGGCTTCACACACCTCCATTCTGAGTTCACACACCTCCATTCTGTGACTTCACACACCTCCATTCTGTGACTTCACACACCTCCATTCTGTGACTTCACACACCTCGATCCTATGACTTCACACACTTCCATTCTATGAATTCACACACCTCCATTCTGTGATTTCACACACCTCCATTCTATGACTTCACACACCTCCATTCTGTGACTTCACACACCTCCATTCTGAGTTCACACACCTCCATTCTATGACTTCACACACCTCCATTCTGTGACTTCACACACCACCTTTTTGACTTCACACACCTCCATTCTGTGACTTCACACACCTCCATTCTGTGACTTCACACACTTCCATTATGTGACTTCACGCACCTCCATTCTGTGACTTCACACACCTCTACTGTTTCACTTCACACACCTCCATTCTTTGACTTCACACACCTCCATTCCATGACTTCACACACCTCCATTCTATGAGTTCACACACCTCCATTCTATATGTTCACACACCTCCAATTTGACTTCACACACCTCCATTCTATGACTTCACACACATTTATTCTTTCTTCAGAAACATCCATTCTGTGACTTCACACACCTCCATTCTATGACTTCACACACCTCAATTCTATGACTTCACACACCTACATTCTATGACTTCACACACCACCATTCTGTGACTTCACACACCTCCATTCTGTGACTTCACACACCAACTATTTGATTTCACACACCTCCATTCTGTGACGTCACACACCTCCATTCTGTGACTTCACACACCAACTTTTTGATTTCACACACCTCCATTCTGTGACGTCACACACCTCCATTCTGTGACTTCACACACCTCCGTTTTGCCTTCACACACTTCCAATCTGGGACTTCACACACCTCCATTCTGTGACTTCACACACCTCTACTGTTTCACTTCACACACCTCCATTCTTTGACTTCACACACCGCCATTCCATGACTTCACAAACCTCCATTCTATGAGTTCACACACCTCCATTCTATGAGTTCACACACCTCCAATTTGACTTCACACATCTCCATTCTATGACTTCACACACCTTCATTCTTACTTCAGAAACATCCATTCTCTGACTTCACACACCTCCATTCTATGACTTCACAAACCTCCATTCT
Organism: Megascapheus bottae; assembly: GCA_024803745.1. Taxonomy (NCBI): domain Eukaryota; kingdom Metazoa; phylum Chordata; class Mammalia; order Rodentia; family Geomyidae; genus Megascapheus; species Megascapheus bottae. The sequence continues at coordinate 975,254 of JANJXV010000339.1, forward strand.
GTGACTTCACACACCTCCATTCTGAGTTCACACACCTCCTTTCTATGACTTCACACACTTCCATTCTATGACTTCACACACCTCCATTCTGTGGCTTCACACACCTACATTCTGAGTTCACACACCTCCATTCTGTGACTTCACACACCTCCATTCTGTGACTTCACACACCTCCATTCTGTGACTTCACACACCTCCATTCTGTGACTTCACACACCTCCGTTTTGACTTCACACACTTCCATTCTGTGACTTCACACACTTCCATTCTGTGACTTCACACACCTCCATTCTGTGACTTCACACACCTCTACTGTTTCACTTCACACACCTCCATTCTTTGACTTCACACACCTCCATTCCATGACTTCACACACCTCCATTCTATGAGTTCACACACCTCCATTCTATATGTTCACAAACCTCCAATTTGACTTCACACACCTCCATTCTATGACTTCACACACATTTATTCTTTCTTCAGAAACATCCATTCTCTGACTTCACACACGTCCATTCTATGACTTCACACACCTCAATTCTATGACTTCACACACCTCCATTCTATGACTTCACACACCACCATTCTGTGACTTCACACACCTCCACTCTATGACTTCAAACACCTTCATTCTTACTTCACAAACATCCATTCTGTGACTTCACACACCTCCATTCTATGAGTTCACACACCTCCATTCTGACTTCACACACCTCCATTCTATGTCTTCACACACCTCTGTTCTGACTTCACACAGCTCCATTCTGTGACTTCACAAAACTCCATTCTGTGATTTCACACACCTCCATACTATGACTTCACACACCTCCATCTATGACTTCACACACATCCATTCTGAGTTCACACACCTCCATTCTGTGACTTCACACACCTCCATTCTGACTTCACACACCTTCATTTTATGACTTCACACACCTCCATTCTGTGAATTCTCACACCTCCATTGTATGACTTCACACTCTTCCATTGTTACGTCACACAACTCCATTCTATGTGTTCACACATCTCCATTCTATGATTTCACACACCTCCATTCTGACTTCACACACCTCCATTTTATGACTTCACACACCTCCATCTGTGACTTCACTCACCTCCAGTCTATGACTTCACACTCCTCCATTCTATGACTTCCCACACCTCCTTTCTATGACTTCACCCACCTCAGTCTATGACTTCACCCACCTCCATTCTGACTTCACACACCTCCATTCTGTGACTTCTCACACCTCTATTGTATGACTTCACACTCTTCCATTGTTACGTCACACAACTCCATTCTATGTGTTCACACATCTCCATTCTATGATTTCACACACCTCCATTCTGACTTCACACACCTCCATTTTATGACTTCACACACCTCCATTCTGTGACTTCACTCACCTCCACTCTATGACTTCACACTCCTCCATTCTATGACTTCCCACACCTCCTTTCTATGACTTCACCCACCTCAGTCTATGACTTCACACACCTCCATTCTGACTTCACACACCTCCATTCTGTGACTTCACACACCTCCATTCTATGACTTCACACACCTCAATTCTGTGACTTGACACACCTCCATTCTGACTTCACACACTTCCATTCTATGATTTCACACACCTCCATGATGACTTCACACAGCTCCATTCTATGAATTCACACACCTCCATTCTGTGACTTCACACACCTCCACTCTATGACTTCAAACACCTTAATTCTTACTTCACAAACATCCATTCTGTGACTTCACACACCTCCACCTCCATTCTGTGACTTCACACACCTCCATTCTGTGACTTCACACACCTCAATTCTGACTTCACACACCTCCATTCTGTGACTTCACACACCTCCATTCTATGACTTCACACACCTAAATTCTGTGACTAGACACACCTCCATTCTGACTTCACACATTTCCATTCTATGATTTCACACACCTCCATTCTGACTTCACACACTTCCATTCTATGATTTCACACACCTCCATTCTGACTTCACACACTTCCTTTCTATGACTTCACACACCTCCATTCTGTGGCTTCACACACCTCCATTCTGAGTTCACACACCTCCATTCTGTGACTTCACACACCTCCATCTGTGACTTCACACACCTCCATTCTGTGACTTCACACACCTCGATCCTATGACTTCACACACTTCCATTCTATGAATTCACACACCTCCATTCTGTGATTTCACACACCTCCATTCTATGACTTCACACACCTCCATTCTGTGACTTCACACACCTCCATTCTGAGTTCACACACCTCCATTCTATGACTTCACACACCTCCATTCTGTGACTTCACACACCACCTTTTTGACTTCACACACCTCCATTCTGTGACTTCACACACCTCCATTCTGTGACTTCACACACTTCCATTATGTGACTTCACACACCTCCATTCTGTGACTTCACACACCTCTACTGTTTCACTTCACACACCTCCATTCTTTGACTTCACACACCTCCATTCCATGACTTCACACACCTCCATTCTATGAGTTCACACACCTCCATTCTATATGTTCACACACCTCCAATTTGACTTCACACACCTCCATTCTATGACTTCACACACATTTATTCTTTCTTCAGAAACATCCATTCTGTGACTTCACACACCTCCATTCTATGACTTCACACACCTCAATTCTATGACTTCACACACCTACATTCTATGACTTCACACACCACCATTCTGTGACTTCACACACCTCCATTCTGTGACTTCACACACCAACTATTTGATTTCACACACCTCCATTCTGTGACGTCACACACCTCCATTCTGTGACTTCACACACCAACTTTTTGATTTCACACACCTCCATTCTGTGACGTCACACACCTCCATTCTGTGACTTCACACACCTCCGTTTTGCCTTCACACACTTCCAATCTGGGACTTCACACACCTCCATTCTGTGACTTCACACACCTCTACTGTTTCACTTCACACACCTCCATTCTTTGACTTCACACACCGCCATTCCATGACTTCACAAACCTCCATTCTATGAGTTCACACACCTCCATTCTATGAGTTCACACACCTCCAATTTGACTTCACACATCTCCATTCTATGACTTCACACACCTTCATTCTTACTTCAGAAACATCCATTCTCTGACTTCACACACCTCCATTCTATGACTTCACAAACCTCCATTCTGTGACTTCACACACCACCATTCTGAGTTCACACACCTCCTTTCTATGACTTCACACACTTCCATTCTATGACTTCACACACCTCCATTCTGTGGCTTCACACACCTACATTCTGAGTTCACACACCTCCATTCTGTGACTTCACACACCTCCATTCTGTGACTTCACACACCTCCATTCTGTGACTTCACACACCTCCATTCTGTGACTTCACACACCTCCGTTTTGACTTCACACACTTCCATTCTGTGACTTCACACACTTCCATTCTGTGACTTCACACACCTCCATTCTGTGACTTCACACACCTCTACTGTTTCACTTCACACACCTCCATTCTTTGACTTCACACACCTCCATTCCATGACTTCACACACCTCCATTCTATGAGTTCACACACCTCCATTCTATATGTTCACAAACCTCCAATTTGACTTCACACACCTCCATTCTATGACTTCACACACGTTTATTCTTTCTTCAGAAACATCCATTCTCTGACTTCACACACGTCCATTCTATGACTTCACACACCTCAATTCTATGACTTCACACACCTCCATTCTATGACTTCACACACCACCATTCTGTGACTTCACACACCTCCACTCTATGACTTCAAACACCTTCATTCTTACTTCACAAACATCCATTCTGTGACTTCACACACCTCCATTCTATGAGTTCACACACCTCCATTCTGACTTCACACACCTCCATTCTATGTCTTCACACACCTCTGTTCTGACTTCACACAGCTCCATTCTGTGACTTCACAAAACTCCATTCTGTGATTTCACACACCTCCATACTATGACTTCACACACCTCCATCTATGACTTCACACACATCCATTCTGAGTTCACACACCTCCATTCTGTGACTTCACACACCTCCATTCTGACTTCACACACCTTCATTTTATGACTTCACACACCTCCATTCTGTGAATTCTCACACCTCCATTGTATGACTTCACACTCTTCCATTGTTACGTCACACAACTCCATTCTATGTGTTCACACATCTCCATTCTATGATTTCACACACCTCCATTCTGACTTCACACACCTCCATTTTATGACTTCACACACCTCCATCTGTGACTTCACTCACCTCCACTCTATGACTTCACACTCCTCCATTCTATGACTTCCCAAACCTCCTTTCTATGACTTCACCCACCTCAGTCTATGACTTCACACACCTCCATTCTGACTTCACACACCTCCATTCTGTGACTTCACACACCTCCATTCTATGACTTCACACACCTCAATTCTGTGACTTGACACACCTCCATTCTGACTTCACACACTTCCATTCTATGACTTCACACACCTCCGTTCTGACTTCACACAGCTCCATTCTATGAATTCACACACCTCCATTCTGTGACTTCACACAACTCCACTCTATGACTTCAAACACCTTAATTCTTACTTCACAAACATCCATTCTGTGACTTCACACACCTCCACCTCCATTCTGTGACTTCACACACCTCCATTCTGTGACTTCACACACCTCAATTCTGACTTCACACACCTCCATTCTGTGACTTCACACACCTCCATTCTATGACTTCACACACCTAAATTCTGTGACTAGACACACCTCCATTCTGACTTCACACACTTCCATTCTATGATTACACACACCTCCATTCTGACTTCACACACTTCCATTCTATGATTTCACACACCTCCATTCTGACTTCACACACTTCCTTTCTATGACTTCACACACCTCCATTCTGTGGCTTCACTCACCTCCATTCTGAGTTCACACACCTCCATTCTGTGACTTCACACACCTCCATTCTGTGACTTCACACACCTCCATTCTGTGACTTCACACACCTCGATCCTATGACTTCACACACTTCCATTCTATGAATTCACACACCTCCATTCTGTGATTTCACACACCTCCATTCTATGACTTCACACACCTCCATTCTGTGACTTCACACACCTCCATTCTGAGTTCACACACCTCCATTCTATGACTTCACACACCTCCATTCTGTGACTTCACACACCACCTTTTTGACTTCACACACCTCCATTCTGTGACTTCACACACCTCCATTCTGTGACTTCACACACTTCCATTCTGTGACTTCACACACCTCCATTCTGTGACTTCACACACCTCTACTGTTTCACTTCTCACACCTCCATTCTTTGACTTCACACACCTCCATTCCATGACTTCACACACCTCCATTCTATGAGTTCACACACCTCCATTCTATATGTTCACACACCTCCAATTTGACTTCACACACCTCCATTCTATGACTTCACACACATTTATTCTTTCTTCAGAAACATCCATTCTCTGACTTCACACACCTCCATTCTATGACTTCACACACCAGAAATCTATGACTTCACACACCTACATTCTATGACTTCACACACCACCATTCTGTGACTTCACACACCTCCATTCTGTGACTTCACACACCAACTATTTGATTTCACACACCTCCATTCTGTGACGTCACACACCTCCATTCTGTGACTTCACACACCAAATTTTGATTTCACACACCTCCATTCTGTGACGTCACACACCTCCATTCTGTGACTTCACACACCTCCGTTTTGCCTTCACACACTTCCAATCTGGGACTTCACACACCTCCATTCTGTGACTTCACACACCTCTATTGTTTCACTTCACACACCTCCATTCTTTGACTTCACACACCGCCATTCCATGACTTCACAAACCTCCATTCTATGAGTTCACACACCTCCATTCTATGAGTTCACACACCTCCAATTTGACTTCACACATCTCCATTCTATGACTTCACACACCTTCATTCTTACTTCAGAAACATCCATTCCCTGACTTCACACACCTCCATTCTATGACTTCACAAACCTCCATTCTGTGACTTCACACACCTCCATTCTGAGTTCACACACCTCCTTTCTATGACTTCACACACTTCCATTCTATGACTTCACACACCTCCATTCTGTGACTTCACACACCTACATTCTGAGTTCACACACCTCCATTCTGTGACTTCACACACCTCCATTCTGTGACTTCACACACCTCCATTCTGTGACTTCACACACCTCCGTTTTGAATTCACACACTTCCATTCTGTGACTTCACACACCTCCATTCTGTGACTTCACACACCTCTACTGTTTCACTTCACACACCTCCATTCTTTGACTTCACACACCTCCATTCCATGACTTCACACACCTCCATTCTTTGAGTTCACACACCTCCATTCTATATGTTCACAAACCTCCAATTTGACTTCACACACCTCCATTCTATGACTTCACTCACATTTATTCTTTCTTCAGAAACATCCATTCTCTGACTTCACACACGTCCATTCTATGACTTCACACACCTCAATTCTATGACTTCACACACCTCCATTCTATGACTTCACACACCACCATTCTGTGACTTCACACACCTCCACTCTATGACTTCAAACACCTTCATTCTTACTTCACAAACATCCATTCTGTGACTTCACACACCTGCATTCTATGAGTTCACACACCTCCATTCTGACTTCACACACCTCCATTCTATGTCTTCACACACCTCTGTTCTGACTTCACACAGCTCCATTCTGTGACTTCACAAAACTCCATTCTGTGATTTCACACACCTCCATACTATGACTTCACACACCTCCATCTATGACTTCACACACCTCCATTCTGAGTTCACACACCTCCATTCTGTGACTTCACACACCTCCATTCTGACTTCACACACCTTCATTTTATGACTTCACACACCTCCATTCTGTGACTTCTCACACCTCCATTGTATGACTTCACACTCTTCCATTGTGACGTCACACAACTCCATTCTATGTGTTCACACATCTCCATTCTATGATTTCACACACCTCCATTCTGACTTCACACACCTCCATTTTATGACTTCACACACCTCCATTCTGTGACTTCACTCACCTCCACTCTATGACTTCACACTCCTCCATTCTATGACTTCCCACACCTCCTTTCTATGACTTCACCCACCTCAGTCTATGACTTCACACACCTCCATTCTGACTTCACACACCTCCATTCTGTGACTTCACACACCTCCATTCTATGACTTCACACACCTCAATTCTGTGACTTGACACACCTCCATTCTGACTTCACACACTTCCATTCTATGATTTCACACACCTCCATTCTGACTTCACACAGCTCCATTCTATGAATTCCCACACCTCCATTCTGTGACTTCACACACCACCTTTTTACTTCACACACCTCCATTCTGTGACGTCACACACCTCCATTCTGTGACTTCACACCCCTCCGTTTTGCCTTCACACTCTTCCAATCTGGGACTTCAAACACCTCCATTCTGTGACTTCACACATCTATTGTTTCACTTCACACACCTCCATTCTTTGACTTCACACACCGCCATTCCATGACTTCACAAACCTCCATTCTGAATTCACACACCTCCATTCTGTGACTTCACTCACCTCCATTCTTCCTTTACACACCTCCATTCTATGACTTCACACACTTCCTTTCTATGACTTCACACACCTCCATTCTGTGGCTTCACACACCTCCATTCTGAGTTCACACACCTCCATTCTGTGACTTCACACACCTCCATTCTATGACTTCACACACCTCCATTCTGTGACTTCAAACACCTCCATTCTGAATTAACACACCTCCATTCTATGACTTCACAAACCCCCATTCTGAGTTCACAGACCTCCATTCTATGACTTCACACACCTCCATTCTGTGACTTCAAACACCTCCATTCTGAATTAACACACCTCCATTCTATGACTTCACAAACCCCCATTCTGAGTTCACAGACCTCCATTCTATGACTTCACACACTTCCATTCTATGACTTCACACACCTCAATTCTGACTTCACACACCTCCATTCTGACTTCACACACCTCAGTTCCTTGACTTCACACACCTCAATTCTATGATTTCCCACACTTCCATTCTATGACTTCACACACCTCAATTCTATGACTTCACACACCTCATTTCTGAGTGGACACACCTCCATTCTGTGATTTCACACACCTCCAATCTGACTTCACACACCTCCATTCTATGACTTCACACACCTCAATTCTATGACTTCACACACCTCCATTCTCTGACTTCACACACCACCATTCTGTGACTTCACACACCTCCACTCTATGACTTCAAACACCTTCATTCTTACTTCACAAACATCCATTCTGTGACTTCACACACCTCCATTCTATGAGTTCACACACCTCCATTCTGACTTCACAAACCTCCATTCTATGTCTTCACACACCTCCGTTCTGACTTCACACAGCTCCATTCTGTGACTTCACAAAACTCCATTCTGTGATTTCACACACCTCCATACTATGACTTCACACACCTCCATCTATGACTTCACACACCTCCATTCTGAGTTCACACACCTCCATTCTGTGACTTCACACACCTCCATTCTGACTTCACACACCTTCATTTTATGACTTCACACACCTCCATTCTGTGACTTCTCACACCTCCATTCTATGACTTCACACTCTTCCATTTTGACGTCACACAACTCCATTCTATGTGTTCACACATCTCCATTCTATGATTTCACACACCACCATTCTGACTTCACACACCTCCATTTTATGACATCACAGACCTCGAATCTATGACTTCACTCACCTCCACTTTATGACTTCACACTCCTCCATTCTATGACTTCCCACACCTCCTTTCTATGACTTCACCCACCTCAGTCTATGACTTCACACACCTCCATTCTGACTTCACACACCTCCATTCTGTGACTTCACACACCTCCATTCTATGACTTCACACACCTAAATTCTGTGACTTGACACACCTCCATTCTGACTTCACACACTTCCATTCTATGATTTCACACACCTCCATTCTGTGAATTCACACACCTCCACTTTATGACTTCAAACACCTTAATTCTTACTTCACAAACATCCATTCTGTGACTTCACACACCTCCACCTCCATTCTGTGACTTCACACACCTTCATTCTGACTTCACACACCTCCATTCTGTGACTTCACACACCTCAATTCTGACTTCACACACCTCCATTCTGTGACTTCACACACCTCCATTCTATGACTTCACACACCTAAATTCTATGACTTGACACACCTCCATTCTGACTTCACACACTTCCATTCTATGATTTCACACACCTCCATTCTGACTTCACACACTTCCTTTCTATGACTTCACACACCTCCATTCTCTGACTTCACACACCTCCATTCTATGACTTCACAAACCTCCATTCTTACTTCAGAAACATCCATTCTCTGACTTCACACACCTCCATTCTATGACTTCACAAACCTCCATTCTGTGACTTCACACACCTCCATTATGAATTCACACACCTCCATTCTGCGACTTCACACACCTCCATTCTGTGACTTCACACACCTCCAGTCTATGACTTCAAACACCTTCATTCTTACTTCACAAACATCCATTCTGTGACTTCACACACCTCCATTCTGTGACTTCACACACCTGCATTCTGACTTCACACACTTCCATTCTATGATTTCACACACCTCCATTCTGACTTCACACACTTCCTTTCTATGACTTCACACACCTCCATTCTATGACTTCACACACCTCCATTCTGTGACTTCACACACCTTCATTCTGACTTCACACACCTCCATTCTGTGACTTCCCACACCTCAATTCTGTGACTTCACACACCTCCATTCTGACTTCACACACCTCCATTCTATGATTTCACACCCCTCCATTCTATGATTTCACACACCTCCATTCTGTGACTTCACACACCACCTTTTTGACTTCACACACCTCCATTCTGTGACTTCACACACCTTCATTTTATGACTTCACACACCTCCATTCTATGACTTCACACACCTCAATTCTATGACTTCACACACCTCCATTCTATGACTTCACACACCACCATTCTGTGACTTCACACACCCCCACTCTATGACTTCAAACACCTTCATTCTTACTTCACAAACATCCATTCTGTGACTTCCCACACCTTCATTCTATGAGTTAACACACCTCCATTCTGACTTCACACACTTCCATTCTATGATTTCACACACCTCCATTCTGACTTCACACACTTCCTTTCTATGATTTCACACACCTCCATTCTGTGGCTTCACACACCTCCATTCTGAGTTCACACACCTCCATTCTGTGACTTCACACACCTCCATTCTGTGACTTCACACACCTCGATCCTATGACTTCACACACTTCCATTCTATGAATTCACACACCTCCATTCTGTGATTTCACACACCTCCATTCTATGACTTCACACACCTCCATTCTGTGACTTCACACACCTCCATTCTGAGTTCACACACCTCCATTCTATGACTTCACACACCTCCATTCTGTGACTTCACACACCACCTTTTTGACTTCACACACCTCCATTCTGTGACTTCACACACCTCCATTCTGTGACTTCACACACTTCCATTCTGTGACTTCACACACCTCCATTCTGTGACTTCACACACCTCTACTGTTTCACTTCTCACACCTCCATTCTTTGACTTCACACACCTCCATTCCATGACTTCACACACCTCCATTCTATGAGTTCACACACCTCCATTCTCTATGTTCACACACCTCCAATTTGACTTCACACACCTCCATTCTATGACTTCACACACATTTATTCTTTCTTCAGAAACATCCATTCTCTGACTTCACACACCTCCATTCTATGACTTCACACACCTCAATTCTATGACTTCACACACCTACATTCTATGACTTCACACACCACCATTCTGTGACTTCACACACCTCCATTCTGTGACTTCACACACCAACTATTTGATTTCACACACCTCCATTCTGTGACGTCACACACCTCCATTCTGTGACTTCACACACCAACTTTTTGATTTCACACACCTCCATTCTGTGACGTCACACACCTCCATTCTGTGAATTCACACACCTCCGTTTTGCCTTCACACACTTCCAATCTGGGACTTCACACACCTCCATTCTGTGACTTCACACACCTCTATTGTTTCACTTCACACACCTCCATTCTTTGACTTCACACACCGCCATTCCATGACTTAACAAACCTCCATTCTATGAGTTCACACACCTCCATCTATGAGTTCACACACCTCCAATTTGACTTCACACATCTCCATTCTATGACTTCACACACCTTCATTCTTACTTCAGAAACATCCATTCTCTGACTTCACACACCTCCATTCTATGACTTCACAAACCTCAATTCTGTGACTTCACACACCTCCATTCTGAGTTCACACACCTCCTTTCTATGACTTCACACACTTCCATTCTATGACTTCACACACCTCCATTCTGTGACTTCACACACCTACATTCTGAGTTCACACACCTCCATTCTGTGACTTCACACACCTCCATTCTCTGACTTCACACACCTCCATTCTGTGACTTCACACACCTCCGTTTTGACTTCACACACTTCCATTCTGTGACTTCACACACCTCCATTCTGTGACTTCAAACACCTCCATTCTGAATTAACACACCTCCATTCTATGACTTCACAAACCCCCATTCTGAGTTCACAGACCTCCATTCTATGACTTCACACACTTCCATTCTATGACTTCACACACCTCCATTCTGACTTCACACACCTCCATTCTGACTTCACACACCTCAGTTCCTTGACTTCACACACCTCAATTCTGTGATTTCCCACACTTCCATTCTATGACTTCACACACCTCAATTCTATGACTTCACACACCTCATTTCTGAGTGGACACACCTCCATTCTGTGATTTCACACACCTCCAATCTGACTTCACACACCTCCATTCTATGACTTCACACACCACCATTCTGTGACTTCACACACCTCCACTCTATGACTTCAAACACCTTCATTCTTACTTCACAAACATCCATTCTGTGACTTCACACACCTCCATTCTATGAGTTCACACACCTCCATTCTGACTTCACAAACCTCCATTCTATGTCTTCACACACCTCCGTTCTGACTTCACACAGCTCCATTCTGTGACTTCACAAAACTCCATTCTGTGACTTCACACACCTCCATACTATGACTTCACACACCTCCATCTATGACTTCACACACCTCCATTCTGAGTTCACACACCTCCATTCTGTGACTTCACACACCTCCATTCTGACTTCACACACCTTCATTTTATGACTTCACACACCTCCATTCTGTGACTTCTCACACCTCCATTCTATGACTTCACACTCTTCCATTGTGACGTCACACAACTCCATTCTATGTGTTCACACATCTCCATTCTATGATTTCACACACCACCATTCTGACTTCACACACCTCCATTTTATGACATCACAGACCTCGAATCTATGACTTCACTCACCTCCACTTTATGACTTCACACTCCTCCATTCTATGACTTCCCACACCTCCTTTCTATGACTTCACCCACCTCAGTCTATGACTTCACACACCTGCATTCTGACTTCACACACCTCCATTCTGTGACTTCACACACCTCCATTCTATGACTTCACACACCTAAATTCTGTGACTTGACACACCTCCATTCTGACTTCACACACTTCCATTCTATGATTTCACACACCTCCATTCTGTGAATTCACACACCTCCACTTTATGACTTCAAACACCTTAATTCTTACTTCACAAACATCCATTCTGTGACTTCACACAACTCCACCTCCATTCTGTGACTTCACACACCTCCATTCTGTGACTTCACACACCTCAATTCTGACTTCACACACCTCCATTCTGTGACTTCACACACCTCCATTCTGTGAATTCACACACCTCCATTCTGAATTCACACACCTCCATTCTGCGACTTCACACACCTCCATTCTGTGACTTCACACACCTCCAGTCTATGACTTCAAACACCTTCATTCTTACTTCACAAACATCCATTCTGTGACTTCACACACCTCCATTCTGTGACTTCACACACCTGCATTCTGACTTCACACACTTCCATTCTATGATTTCACACACCTCCATTCTGACTTCACACACTTCCTTTCTATGACTTCACACACCTCCATTCTCTGACTTCACACACCTCCATTCTCTGACTTCACACACCTCCATTCTATGACTTCACCCACCTCCATTCTGTGACTTCACACACCTTCATTCTGACTTCACACACCTCCATTCTGTGACTTCACACACCTTCATTTTATGACTTCACACACTTCCATTCTATGATTTCACACACCTCCATTCTGACTTCACACACTTCCTTTCTGTGACTTCACACACCTCCATTCTGACTTCACACACCTCCATTCTATGATTTCACACCCCTCCATTCTATGATTTCACACACCTCCATTCTGTGACTTCACACACCACCTTTTTGACTTCACACACCTCCATTCTGTGACTTCACACACCTTCATTTTATGACTTCACACACCTCCATTCTATGACTTCACACACCTCAATTCTATGACTTCACACACCTCCATTCTATGACTTCACACACCACCATTCTGTGACTTCACACACCCCCACTCTATGACTTCAAACACCTTCATTCTTACTTCACAAACATCCATTCTGTGACTTCCCACACCTCCATTCTATGAGTTAACACACCTCCATTCTGACTTCACACACCTCCATTCTATGTCTTCACACACCTCCGTTCTGACTTCACACAGCTCCATTCTGTGACTTCACAAAACTCCATTCTGTGATTTCACACACCTCCATACTATGACTTCACACACCTCCATCTATGACTTCACACACCTCCATTCTGAGTTCACACACCTCCATTCTGTGACTTCACACACCTCCATTCTGACTTCACACACCTTCATTTTATGACTTCACACACCTCCATTCTGTGACTACTCACACCTCCATTCTATGACTTCACACTCTTCCATTGTGACGTCACACAACTCCATTCTATGTGTTCACACATCTCCATTCTATGATTTCACACACCACCATTCTGACTTCACACACCTCCATTTTATGACATCACAGACCTCGAATCTATGACTTCACTCACCTCCACTCTATGACTTCACACTCCTCCATTCTATGACTCCCACACCTCCTTTCTATGACTTCACCCACCTCAGTCTATGACTTCACACACCTCCATTCTGACTTCACACACCTCCATTCTGTGACTTCACACACCTCCATTCCATGACTTCACACACCTAAATTCTGTGACTTGACACACCTCCATTCTGACTTCACGCACTTCCATTCTATGATTTCACACACCTCCATTCTGACTTCACACAGCTCCATTCTATGAATTCACACACCTCCATTCTGTGACTTCACACACCTCCACTCTATGACTTCAAACACCTTAATTCTTACTTCACAAACATCCATTCTGTGACTTCACACACCTCCACCTTCATTCTGTGACTTCACACACCTTCATTCTGACTTCACACACCTCCATTCTGTGACTTCACACACCTCAATTCTGTGACTTCACACACCTCCAATCTGACTTCACACACCTCCATTCTGTGACTTCACACACCACCTTTTTGACTTCACACACCTCCATTCTGTGACTTCACACACCTCCATTCTGTGACTTCACACACTTCCATTCTGTGACTTCACACACCTCCATTCTGTGACTTCACACACCTCTACTCTTTCACTTCACACACCTCCATTCTTTGACTTCACACACCTCCATTCCATGACTTCACACACCTCCATTCTATGAGTTCACACACCTCCATTCTATATGTTCACACACCTCCAATTTGACTTCACACACCTCCATTCTATGACTTCACACACATTTATTCTTTCTTCAGAAACATCCATTCTCTGACTTCACACACCTCCATTCTATGACTTCACACACCTCAATTCTATGACTTCACACACCTCCAGTCTATGACTTCACACACCACCATTCTGTGACTTCACACACCTCCATTCTGTGACTTCACACACCAACTATTTGATTTCACACACCTCCATTCTGTGACGTCACACACCTCCATTCTGTGACTTCACACACCAACTTTTTGATTTCACACACCTCCATTCTGTGACTTCACACACCTCCATTCTGTGACTTCACACACCTCCGTTTTGCCTTCACACACTTCCAATCTGGGACTTCACACACCTCCATTCTGTGACTTCACACACCTCTATTGTTTCACTTCACACACCTCCATTCTTTGACTTCACACACCGCCATTCCATGACTTCACAAACCTCCATTCTATGAGTTCACACACCTCCATTCTATGAGTTCACACACCTCCAATTTGACTTCACACATCTCCATTCTATGACTTCACACACCTTCATTCTTACTTCAGAAACATCCATTCTCTGACTTCACACACCTCCATTCTATGACTTCACAAACCTCCATTCTGTGACTTCACACACCTCCATTCAGAGTTCACACACCTCCTTTCTATGACTTCACACACTTCCATTCTATGACTTCACACACCTCCATTCTGTGGCTTCACACACCTACATTCTGAGTTCACACACCTCCATTCTGTGACTTCACACACCTCCATTCTGTGACTTCACACACCTCCATTCTGTGACTTCACACACCTCCATTCTGTGACTTCACACACCTCCGTTTTGACTTCACACACTTCCATTCTGTGCCTTCACACACCTCCATTCTGTGACTTCACACACCTCTACTGTTTCACTTCACACACCTCCGTTCTTTGACTTCACACACCTCCATTCCATGACTTCACACACCTCCATTCTATGAGTTCACACACCTCCATTCTATATGTTCACAAACCTCCAATTTGACTTCACACACCTCCACTCTATGACTTCAAACACCTTCATTCTTACTTCACAAACATCCATTCTGTGACTTCACACACCTCAATTCTATGAGTTCACACACCTGCATTCTGACTTCACACACCTCCATTCTATGTCTTCACACACCTCTGTTCTGACTTCACACAGCTCCATTCTTTGACTTCACAAAACTCCATTCTGTGATTTCACACACCTCCATACTATGACTTCACACACCTCCATCTATGACTTCACACACCTCCATTCTGAGTTCACACACCTTCATTCTGTGACTTCACACACCTCCATTCTGACTTCACACACCTTCATTTTATGACTTCACACACCTCCATTCTGTGACTTCTCACACCTCCATTGTATGACTTCACACTCTTCCATTGTGACGTCACACAACTCCATTCTATGTGTTCACACATCTCCATTCTATGATTTCACACACCTCCATTCTGACTTCACACACCTCCATTTTATGACTTCACACACCTCCATTCTGTGACTTCACTCACCTCCACTCTATGACTTCACACCCTCCATTCTATGACTTCCCACACCTCCTTTCTATGACTTCACCCACCTCAGTCTATGACTTCACACACCTCCATTCACACTTCACACACCTCCATTCTGTGACTTCACACACCTCCATTCTATGACTTCACACACCTCAATTCTGTGACTTGACACACCTCCATTCTGACTTCACACACTTCCATTCTATGATTTCACACACCTCCATTCTGACTTCACACAGCTCCATTCTATGAATTCACACACCTCCATTCTGTGACTTCACACACCACCTTTTTACTTCACACACCTCCATTCTGTGACGTCACACACCTCCATTCTGTGACTTCACACACCTCCGTTTTGCCTTCACACACTTCCAATCTGGGACTTCAAACACCTCCATTCTGTGACTTCACACATCTATTGTTTCACTTCACACACCTCCATTCTGTGACTTCACACACCGCCATTCCATGACTTCACAAACCTCCATTCTGAATTCACACACCTCCATTCTGTGACTTCACACACCTCCATTCTTCCTTCACACACCTCCATTCTATGACTTCACACACTTCCTTTCTATGACTTCACACACCTCCATTCTATGACTTCACACACCTCCATTCTGTGACTTCACACACCTCCATTCTGTGACTTCACACACCTCCATTCTGTGACTTCACACACCTCGATACTATGACTTCACACACTTCCATTCTGTGACTTCAAACACCTCCATTCTGAGTTAACACACCTCCATTCTATGACTTCACAAACCCCCATTCTGAGTTCACAGACCTCCATTCTATGACTTCTCACACTTCCATTCTATGACTTCACACACCTCCATTCTGACTTCACACACCTCCATTCTGACTTCACACACCTCAGTTCTTTGACTTCACACACCTCAATTCTATGATTTCCCACACTTCCATTCTATGACTTCACACACCTCAATTCTCTGACTTCACACACCTCATTTCTGAGTGGACACACCTCCATTCTGTGATTTCACACACCTCCAATCTGACTTCACACACCTCCACTCTATGACTTCACACACCTCAATTCTATGACTTCACACACCTCCATTCTCTGACTTCACACAGCACCATTCTGTGACTTCACACACCTCCACTCTATGACTTCAAACACCTTCATTCTTACTTCACAAACATCCATTCTGTGACTTCACACACTTCCATTCTATGAGTTCACACACCTCCATTCTGACTTCACAAACCTCCATTCTATGTCTTCACACACCTCCGTTCTGACTTCACACAGCTCCATTCTGTGACTTCACAAAACTCCATTCTGTGATTTCACACACCTCCATACTATGACTTCACACAACTCCATCTATGACTTCACACACCTCCATTCTGAGTTCACACACCTCCATTCTGTGACTTCACACACCTCCATTCTGACATCACACACCTTCATTTTATGACTTCACACACCTCCATTCTGTGACTTCTCACACCTCCATTCTATGACTTCACACTCTTCCATTGTGACGTCACACAACTCCATTCTATGTGTTCACACATCTCCATTCTATGATTTCACACACCACCATTCTGACTTCACACACCTCCATTTTATGACATCACAGACCTCGAATCTATGACTTCACTCACCTCCACTCTATGACTTCACACTCCTCCATTCTATGACTTCCCACACCTCCTTTCTATGACTTCACCCACCTCAGTCTATGACTTCACACACCTCCATTCTGACTTCACACACCTCCATTCTGTGACTTCACACACCTCCATTCTATGACTTCACACACCTAAATTCTGTGACTTGACACACCTCCATTCTGACTTCACACACTTCCATTCTATGAATTCACACACCTCCATTCTGTGACTTCACATACCTCCACTCTATGACTTCAAACACCTTAATTCTTACTTCACAAACATCCATTCTGTGACTTCACACACCTCCACCTCCATTCTGTGACTTCACACACCTTCATTCTGACTTCACACACCTCCATTCTGTGACTTCACACACCTCAATTATGACTTCACACACCTCCATTCTGTGACTTCACACACCTCCATTCTATGACTTCACACACCTAAATTCTGTGACTTGACACACCTCCATTCTGACTTCACACACTTCCATTCTATGATTTCACACACCTCCATTCTGACTTCACACACTTCCATTCTATGATTTCACACACCTCCATTCTGACTTCACACACTTCCTTTCTATGTCTTCACACACCTCCATTCTGTGGCTTCACACACCTCCATTCTGAGTACACACCTCCATTCTGTGACTTCACACACCTCCATTCTGTGACTTCACACACCTCCATTCTGTGACTTCACACACCTCGATCCTATGACTTCACACACTTCCATTCTATGAATTCACACACCTCCATTCTGTGATTTCACACACCTCCATTCTATGACTTCACACACCTCCATTCTGTGACTTCACACACCTCCATTCTGAGTTCACACACCTCCATTCTATGACTTCACACACCTCCATTCTGTGACTTCACACACCACCTTTTTGACTTCACACATCTCCATTCTGTGACTTCACACACCTCCATTCTGTGACTTCACACACTTCCATTCTGTGACTTCACACACCTCCATTCTGTGACTTCACACACCTCTACTGTTTCACTTCACACACCTCCATTCTTTGACTTCACACACCTCCATTCCATGACTTCACACACCTCCATTCTATGAGTTCACACACCTCCATTCTATATGTTCACAAACCTCCAATTTGACTTCACACACCTCCATTCTATGACTTCACACACATTTATTCTTTCTTCAGAAACATCCATTCTCTGACTTCACACACTTCCATCCTATGACTTCAAACACCTCAATTCTATGACTTCACACACCTCCATTCTATGACTTCACACACCAACATTCTGTGATTTCACACACCTCCATTCTGTGACTTCACACACCAACTTTTTGATTTCACACACCTCCATTCTGTGACGTCACACACCTCCATTCTCTGACTTCACACACCAACTTTTTGATTTCACACACCTCCATTCTGTGACGTCACACACCTCCATTCTGTGACTTCACACACCTCCGTTTTGCCTTCACACACTTCCAATCTAGGACTTCACACACCTCCATTCTGTGACTTCACACACCTCTATTGTTTCACTTCACACACCTCCATTCTTTGACTTCACACACCGCCATTCCATGACTTCACAAACCTCCATTCTATGAGTTCACACACCTCCATTCTATGAGTTCACACACCTCCAATTTGACTTCACACACCTCCACTCTATGACTTCAAACACCTTCATTCTTACTTCACAAACATCCATTCTGTGACTTCACACACCTCAATTCTATGAGTTCACACACCTGCATTCTGACTTCACACACCTCCATTCTATGTCTTCACACACCTCTGTTCTGACTTCACACAGCTCCATTCTTTGACTTCACAAAACTCCATTCTGTGATTTCACACACCTCCATACTATGACTTCACACACCTCCATCTATGACTTCACACACCTCCATTCTGAGTTCACACACCTTCATTCTGTGACTTCACACACCTCCATTCTGACTTCACACACCTTCATTTTATGACTTCACACACCTCCATTCTGTGACTTCTCACACCTCCATTGTATGACTTCACACTCTTCCATTGTGACGTCACACAACTCCATTCTATGTGTTCACACATCTCCATTCTATGATTTCACACACCTCCATTCTGACTTCACACACCTCCATTTTATGACTTCACACACCTCCATTCTGTGACTTCACTCACCTCCACTCTATGACTTCACACCCTCCATTCTATGACTTCCCACACCTCCTTTCTATGACTTCACCCACCTCAGTCTATGACTTCACACACCTCCATTCACACTTCACACACCTCCATTCTGTGACTTCACACACCTCCATTCTATGACTTCACACACCTCAATTCTGTGACTTGACACACCTCCATTCTGACTTCACACACTTCCATTCTATGATTTCACACACCTCCATTCTGACTTCACACAGCTCCATTCTATGAATTCACACACCTCCATTCTGTGACTTCACACACCACCTTTTTACTTCACACACCTCCATTCTGTGACGTCACACACCTCCATTCTGTGACTTCACACACCTCCGTTTTGCCTTCACACACTTCCAATCTGGGACTTCAAACACCTCCATTCTGTGACTTCACACATCTATTGTTTCACTTCACACACCTCCATTCTGTGACTTCACACACCGCCATTCCATGACTTCACAAACCTCCATTCTGAATTCACACACCTCCATTCTGTGACTTCACACACCTCCATTCTTCCTTCACACACCTCCATTCTATGACTTCACACACTTCCTTTCTATGACTTCACACACCTCCATTCTATGACTTCACACACCTCCATTCTGTGACTTCACACACCTCCATTCTGTGACTTCACACACCTCCATTCTGTGACTTCACACACCTCGATACTATGACTTCACACACTTCCATTCTGTGACTTCAAACACCTCCATTCTGAGTTAACACACCTCCATTCTATGACTTCACAAACCCCCATTCTGAGTTCACAGACCTCCATTCTATGACTTCTCACACTTCCATTCTATGACTTCACACACCTCCATTCTGACTTCACACACCTCCATTCTGACTTCACACACCTCAGTTCTTTGACTTCACACACCTCAATTCTATGATTTCCCACACTTCCATTCTATGACTTCACACACCTCAATTCTCTGACTTCACACACCTCATTTCTGAGTGGACACACCTCCATTCTGTGATTTCACACACCTCCAATCTGACTTCACACACCTCCACTCTATGACTTCACACACCTCAATTCTATGACTTCACACACCTCCATTCTCTGACTTCACACAGCACCATTCTGTGACTTCACACACCTCCACTCTATGACTTCAAACACCTTCATTCTTACTTCACAAACATCCATTCTGTGACTTCACACACTTCCATTCTATGAGTTCACACACCTCCATTCTGACTTCACAAACCTCCATTCTATGTCTTCACACACCTCCGTTCTGACTTCACACAGCTCCATTCTGTGACTTCACAAAACTCCATTCTGTGATTTCACACACCTCCATACTATGACTTCACACAACTCCATCTATGACTTCACACACCTCCATTCTGAGTTCACACACCTCCATTCTGTGACTTCACACACCTCCATTCTGACATCACACACCTTCATTTTATGACTTCACACACCTCCATTCTGTGACTTCTCACACCTCCATTCTATGACTTCACACTCTTCCATTGTGACGTCACACAACTCCATTCTATGTGTTCACACATCTCCATTCTATGATTTCACACACCACCATTCTGACTTCACACACCTCCATTTTATGACATCACAGACCTCGAATCTATGACTTCACTCACCTCCACTCTATGACTTCACACTCCTCCATTCTATGACTTCCCACACCTCCTTTCTATGACTTCACCCACCTCAGTCTATGACTTCACACACCTCCATTCTGACTTCACACACCTCCATTCTGTGACTTCACACACCTCCATTCTATGACTTCACACACCTAAATTCTGTGACTTGACACACCTCCATTCTGACTTCACACACTTCCATTCTATGAATTCACACACCTCCATTCTGTGACTTCACATACCTCCACTCTATGACTTCAAACACCTTAATTCTTACTTCACAAACATCCATTCTGTGACTTCACACACCTCCACCTCCATTCTGTGACTTCACACACCTTCATTCTGACTTCACACACCTCCATTCTGTGACTTCACACACCTCAATTATGACTTCACACACCTCCATTCTGTGACTTCACACACCTCCATTCTATGACTTCACACACCTAAATTCTGTGACTTGACACACCTCCATTCTGACTTCACACACTTCCATTCTATGATTTCACACACCTCCATTCTGACTTCACACACTTCCATTCTATGATTTCACACACCTCCATTCTGACTTCACACACTTCCTTTCTATGTCTTCACACACCTCCATTCTGTGGCTTCACACACCTCCATTCTGAGTACACACCTCCATTCTGTGACTTCACACACCTCCATTCTGTGACTTCACACACCTCCATTCTGTGACTTCACACACCTCGATCCTATGACTTCACACACTTCCATTCTATGAATTCACACACCTCCATTCTGTGATTTCACACACCTCCATTCTATGACTTCACACACCTCCATTCTGTGACTTCACACACCTCCATTCTGAGTTCACACACCTCCATTCTATGACTTCACACACCTCCATTCTGTGACTTCACACACCACCTTTTTGACTTCACACATCTCCATTCTGTGACTTCACACACCTCCATTCTGTGACTTCACACACTTCCATTCTGTGACTTCACACACCTCCATTCTGTGACTTCACACACCTCTACTGTTTCACTTCACACACCTCCATTCTTTGACTTCACACACCTCCATTCCATGACTTCACACACCTCCATTCTATGAGTTCACACACCTCCATTCTATATGTTCACACACCTCCAATTTGACTTCACACACCTCCATTCTATGACTTCACACACATTTATTCTTTCTTCAGAAACATCCATTCTCTGACTTCACACACTTCCATCCTATGACTTCAAACACCTCAATTCTATGACTTCACACACCTCCATTCTATGACTTCACACACCAACATTCTGTGATTTCACACACCTCCATTCTGTGACTTCACACACCAACTTTTTGATTTCACACACCTCCATTCTGTGACGTCACACACCTCCATTCTCTGACTTCACACACCAACTTTTTGATTTCACACACCTCCATTCTGTGACGTCACACACCTCCATTCTGTGACTTCACACACCTCCGTTTTGCCTTCACACACTTCCAATCTAGGACTTCACACACCTCCATTCTGTGACTTCACACACCTCTATTGTTTCACTTCACACACCTCCATTCTTTGACTTCACACACCGCCATTCCATGACTTCACAAACCTCCATTCTATGAGTTCACACACCTCCATTCTATGAGTTCACACACCTCCAATTTGACTTCACACATCTCCATTCTATGACTTCACACACCTTCATTCTTACTTCAGAAACATCCATTCTCTGACTTCACACACCTCCATTCTATGACTTCACAAACCTCCATTCTGTGACTTCACACACCTCCATTCAGAGTTCACACACCTCCTTTCTATGACTTCACACACTTCCATTCTATGACTTCACACACCTCCATTCTGTGGCTTCACACACCTACATTATGAGTTCACACACCTCCATTCTGTGACTTCACACACCTCCATTCTGTGACTTCACACACCTCCATTCTGTGACTTCACACACCTCCATTCTGTGACTTCACACACCTCAATCCTATGACTTCACACACCTCCATTCTGTGAGTTCACAAACCTCCATTCTATGACTTCACACACCTCCATTCTGTGAGTTCACACACCTCCATTCTGAGTTCACACACCTCCATTCTATGACTTCACAAACCTCCATTCTGAGTTCACAGTCCTCCATTATATGACTTCACACACCTCCATTGTTTGACTTCACTCACCTCCATTCTGACTTCACAAACCTCCATTCTGACTTCACACACCTCAATTCTGTGACTTCACACACCTCCATTCTATGATTTCACAAACTACCATTCTATGACTTCACACACCTCCATTCTGTGGCTTCACACACCTACATTCTGAGTTTACACACCTCTATTCTGTGACTTCTCACACCTCCACTCTATGACTTCAAAGACCTTCATTCTTACTTCACAAACATCCATTCTGTGACTTCACACAACTCCATTCTGTGAGTTCATACACCTTCATTCTGACTTCACACACCTCCATTCTATGATTTCACACACCTCCATTCTATGACTTCACACACCTCCATTCTGTGACTTCACATACCACCTTTTTGACTTCACACACCTCCATTCTGTGACTTCACACACCTCCATTCTATGACTTCACACACCTCCGTTTTGACTTCACACACTTCCATTCTGTGACTTCACACACCTCCATTCTGTGACTTCACACACCTCTATTGTTTCACTTCACACACCTCCATTCTTTGACTTCACACACCTCCATTTCATGACTTCACACACCTCCATTCTATGAGTTCACACACCTCCAATTTGACTTCACACACCTCCATTCTATGACTTCACACACCTTCATTCTTACTTCAGAAACATCCATTCTCTGACTTCACACACCTCCATTCTATGACTTCACAAACCTCCATTCTGTGAATTCACACACCTCCATTCTGAATTCACACACCTCCATTCTGCGACTTCACACACCTCCATTCTGTGACTTCACACACCTCCACTCTATGACTTCAAACACCTTCATTCTTACTTCACAAACATCCATTCGGTGACTTCATACACCTCAATTCTGTGACTTCACACACCTCCATTCTGACTTCACACACCTCCATTCTATGATTTCACACACCTCCATTCTATGACTTCACACACCTCCATTCTGTGACTTCACACACCACCTTTTTGACTTCACACACCTCCATTCTGTGACTTCACACACCTCCATTCTGTGACTTCACACACCTCCGTTTTGACTTCACACACTTCCATTCTGTAACTTCAAACACCTCCATTCTGTGACTTCACACACCTCTATTTTTTCACTTCACACACCTCCATTCTTTGACTTGACACACCTATATTCCATGACTTCAGACACCTCCATTCTATGAGTTCACACACCTCCATTCTTTGAGTTCACACACCTCCAATTTGACTTCACACACCTCCATTCTATGACTTCACACACCTTCATTCTTACTTCAGAAACATCCATTCTCTGACTTCACACACCTCCATTCTATGACTTCACAAACCTCCATTCTGTGACTTCACACACCTCCATTCTGACTTCACACACCTCCATTCTTTGACTTCACACACCTCCATTCTTCCTTCACACACCTCCATTCTATGACTTCACACACTTCCTTTCTATGACTTCACACACCTCCATTCTGTGGCTTCACACACCTCCATTCTGAGTTCACACACCTCCATTCTGTGACTTCACACACCTCCATTCTGTGACTTCACACACCTCCATTCTGTGACTTCACACACCTCGATCCTATGACTTCACACACTTCCATTCTATGAATTCACACACCTCCATTCTGTGATTTCACATACCTCCATTCTATGACTTCACACACCTCCATTCTGTGACTTCACACACCTCCATTCTGAGTTCACACACCTCGATTCTATGACTTCGCAAACCCCCATTCTGAGTTCACAGACCTCCATTCTATGACTTCACACACTTCCATTCTATGACTTCACACACCTCCATTCTGACTTCACACACCTCCATTCTGACTTCACACACCTCAGTTCTTTGACTTCACACACCTCCATTCTATGATTTCACACACTTCCATTCAATGACTTCACACACCTCCATTCTATGACTTCACACACCTCATTTCTGAGTGGACACACCTCCATTCTGTGATTTCACACACCTCCAATCTGACTTCACACACCTCCATTCTATGACTTCACACACCTCAATTCTATGACTTCACACACCTCCATTCTATGACTTCACACACCACCATTCTGTGACTTCGCACACCTCCACTCTATGACTTCAAACACCTTCATTCTTACTTCACAAACATCCATTCTGTGACTTCACACACCTCCATTCTATGAGTTAACACACCTCCATTCTGACTTCACACACCTCCTTTCTATGTCTTCACACACCTCCGTTCTGACTTCACACAGCTCCATTCTGTGACTTCACAAAACTCCATTCTGTGATTTCACATACCTCCATTCTATGACTTCACACACCTCCATTCTGTGACTTCACACACCTCCATTCTGAGTTCACACACCTCCATTCTTTGACTTCACACACCTCCATTCTGACTTCACACACCTTCATTTTATGACTTCACACACCTCCATTCTGTGACTTCTCACACCTCCATTCTATGATTTCACAGTCTTCCATTGTGACGTCACACAACTCCATTCTATGTGTTCACACATCTCCATTCTATGTTTTCACACACCACCATTCTGACTTCACACACCTCCATTTTATGACATGACAGACCTCGAATCTATGACTTCACTAACCTCACTCTATGACTTCACACTCCTCCATTCTATGACTCCCACACCTCCTTTCTATGACTTCACCCACCTCAGTCTATGACTTCACACACCTCCATTCTGACTTCACACACCTCCATTCTGTGACTTCACAAAACTCCATTCTGTGATTTCACATACCACTATTCTATGACTTCACACACCTAAATTCTGTGACTTGACACACCTCCATTCTGACTTCACGCACTTCCATTCTATGATTTCACACACCTCCATTCTGACTTCACACAGCTCCATTCTATGAATTCACACACCTCCATTCTGTCACTTCACACACCTCCACTCTATGACTTCAAACACCTTAATTCTTACTTCACAAACATCCATTCTGTGACTTCACACACCTCCACCTCCATTCTGTGACTTCACACAACTTCATTCTGACTTCACACACCTCCATTCTGTGACTTCACACACCTCAAGTCTGTGACTTCACACACCTCCATTCTGACTTCACATACCTCCATTCTATGATTTCACACACCTCCATTCTATGACTTCACACACCTCCATTCTGTGACTTCACACACCACCTTTTTGACTTCACACACCTCCATTCTGTGACTTCACACACCTCCATTCTGTGACTTCACACACTTCCATTCTGTGACTTCACACACCTCCATTCTGTGACTTCACACACGTCTACTGTTTCACTTCACACACCTCCATTCTTTGACTTCACACACCTCCATTCCATGACTTCACACACCTCCATTCTATGAGTTCACACACCTCCATTCTATATGTTCACACACCTCCAATTTGACTTCAAACACCTCCATTCTATGACTTCACACACATTTATTCTTTCTTCAGAAACATCCATTCTCTGACTTCACACACCTCCATTCTATGACTTCACACACCACCATTCTGTGACTTCACACACCTCCATTCTGTGACTTCACACACCAACATTTTGATTTCACACACCTCCATTCTGTGACGTCACACACCTCCATTCTCTGACTTCACACACCAACTTTTTGATTTCACACACCTCCATTCTGTGACGTCACACACCTCCATTCTGTGACTTCACACACCTCCGTTTTGCCTTCACACACTTCCAATCTGGGACTTCACACACCTCCATTCTGTGACTTCACACACCTCTATTTTTTCACTTCACACACATCCATTCTTTGACTTCACACACCGCCATTCCATGACTTCACAAACCTCCATTCTATGAGTTCACACACCTCCATTCTATGAGTTCACACACCTCCAATTTGACTTCACACATCTCCATTCTATGACTTCACACACCTTCATTCTTACTTCAGAAACATCCATTCTCTGACTTCACACACCTCCATTCTATGACTTCACAAACCTCCATTCTGTGACTTCACACACCAACTTTTTGATTTCACACACCTCCATTCTGTGACGTCACACACTTCCATTCTATGACTTCACACACCTCCATTCTGTGGCTTCACACACCTACATTCTGAGTTCACACACCTCCATTCTGTGACTTCACACACCTCCATTCTGTGACTTCACACACCTCCATTCTGTGAATTCACACACCTCCATTCTGTGACTTCACACACCTCGATCCTATGACTTCACACACCTCCATTCTGTGAGTTCACAAACCTCCATTCTATGACTTCACACACCTCCATTCTGTGAGTTCACACACCTCCATTCTGAGTTCACACACCTCCATTCTATGACTTCACAAACCTCCATTCTGAGTTCACAGGCCTCCATTCTATGACTTCACACACCTCCATTGTATGACTTCACTCACCTCCATTCTGACTTCACAAACCTCCATTCTGACTTCACACACCTCCATTCTATGATTTCACACACTTCCATTCTATGACTTCACACACCTCCATTCTGTGGCTTTACACACCTACATTTTGAGTTACACACCTCCATTCTGTGACTTCTCACACCTCCACTCTATGACTTCAAAGACCTTCATTCTTACTTCACAAACATCCATTCTGTGACTTCACACAACTCCATTCTGTGACTTCATACACCTTCATTCTGACTTCACACACCTCCATTCTGTGACTTCATACACCTCAATTCTGTGACTTCACACACCTCCATTCTGACTTCACACACCTCCATTCTATGATGTCACAAACCTCCATTCTATGACTTCACACACCTCCATTCTGTGACTTCACACACCACCTTTTTGACTTCACACACCTCCATTCTGTGACTTCACACACCTCCATTCTATGACTTCACACACCTCCGTTTTGACTTCACACACTTCAATTCTGTGACTTCACACACCTCAATTCTGTGACTTCACACTCCTCTATTGTTTCACTTCACACACCTCCATTCTTTGACTTCACACACCTCCATTTCATGACTTCACACACCTCCATTCTATGAGTTCACACAGCTCCAATTTGACTTCACACACCTCCATTCTATGACTTCACACACCTTCATTCTTACTTCAGAAACATCCATTCTCTGACGTCACACACCTCCATTCTATGACTTCACAAACCTCCATTCTGTGACTTCACACACCTCCATTCTGAATTCACACACCTGCATTCTGCGACTTCACACACCTCCATTCTGTGACTTCACACACCTCCAGTCTATGACTTCAAACACCATCATTCTTACTTCACAAACATCCATTCTGTGACTTCACACACCTCCATTCTGTGACTTCACACACCTGCATTCTGACTTCACACACCTCCATTCTGTGACTTCACACACCTCAATTCTGTGACTTCACACACCTCCATTCTGACTTCACACACCTCCATTCTATG
This sequence comes from Megascapheus bottae, assembly GCA_024803745.1. Classification (NCBI taxonomy): domain Eukaryota; kingdom Metazoa; phylum Chordata; class Mammalia; order Rodentia; family Geomyidae; genus Megascapheus; species Megascapheus bottae. The sequence goes on from JANJXV010000339.1 coordinate 1,005,016, forward strand.
ATTTCACACACCTCCATTCTATGACTTCACACACCTCCATTCTGTGACTTCACACACCACCTTTTTGACTTCAAACACCTCCATTCTGTGACTTCACACACCTCCATTCTGTGACTTCACACACCTCCGTTTTGACTTCCCACACTTCCATTCTGTAACTTCAAACACCTCCATTCTGTGACTTCACACACCTCTATTGTTTCACTTCACACACCTCCATTCTTTGACTTCACACACCTCCATTCCATGACTTCACACACCTCCATTCTATGAGTTCACACACCTCCATTCTTTGAGTTCACACACCTCCAATTTGACTTCACACACCTCCATTCTATGACTTCACACACCTTCATTCTTACTTCAGAAACTCCATTCTCTGACTTCACACACCTCCATTCTATGACTTCACAAACCTCCATTCTGTGACTTCACACACCTCCATTCTGACTTCACACACCTCCATTCTGTGACTTCACACACCTCCATTCTTCCTTCACACACCTCCATTCTATGACTTCACACACTTCCTTTATATGACTTCACACACCTCCATTCTGTGGCTTCACACACCTCCATTCTGAGTTCGCACACCTCCATTCTGTGACTTCACACACCTCCATTCTGTGACTTCACACACCTCCATTCTGTGACTTCACACACCTCGATCCTATGACTTCACACACTTCCATTCTATGAATTCACACACCTCCATTCTGTGATTTCACACAACTCCATTCTCTGACTTCACACACCTCCATTCTGTGACTTCACACACCTTCATTCTGAGTTCACACACCTCCATTCTATGACTTCACAAACCCCCATTCTGAGTTCACAGACCTCCATTCTATGACTTCACACACTTCCATTCTATGACTTCACACACCTCCATTCTTACTTCACACACCTCCATTCTGACTTCACACACCTCAGTTCTTTGACTTCACACACCTCCATTCTATGATTTCACACACTTCCATTCAATGACTTCACACACCTTCATTCTATGACTTCACACACCTCATTTCTGAGTGGACACACCTCCATTCTGTGATTTCACACACCTCCAATCTGACTTCACACACCTCCATTCTATGACTTCACACACCTCAACTCTATGACTTCACACACCTCCATTCTATGACTTCACACACCACCATTCTGTGACTTCACACACCTCCACTCTATGACTTCAAACACCTTCATTCTTACTTCACAACCATCCATTCTGTGACTTCACACACCTCCATTCTATGAGTTCACACACCTCCGTTCTGACTTCACACAGCTCCATTCTGTGACTTCACAAATCTCCATTCTGTGATTTCACACACCTCCATACTATGACTTCACACACCTCCATCTGTGACTTCACACACCTCCATTCTGAGTTCACACACCTCCCTTCTGTGACTTCACACACCTCCATTCTGACTTCACACACCCTCATTTTATGACTTCACACACCTCCATTCTGTGACTTCTCACACCTCCATTCTATGACTTCACACTCTTCCATTGTGACGTCACACAACTCCATTCTATGTGTTCACACATCTCCATTCTATGATTTCACACACCACCATTATGACTTCACACACCTCCATTTTATGACATCACAGACCTCGAATCTATGACTTCACTCACCTCCACTCTATGACTTCACACTCCTCCATTCTATGACTTCCCACACTTCCTTTCTATGACTTCACCCACCTCAGTCTATGACTTCACACACCTCCATTCTGACTTCACACACCTCAATTCTGTGACTTCACACACCTCCATTCTATGACTTCACACACCTAAATTCTGTGACTTGACACACCTCCATTCTGCCTTCACACACTTCCATTCTATGATTTCACACACCTCCATTCTGACTTCACACAGCTCCATTCTATGAATTCACACACCTCCATTCTGTGACTTCACACACCTCCACTCTATGACTTCAAACACCTTAATTCCTACTTCACAAACATCCATTCTGTGACTTCACACACCTCCACCTCCATTATGTGACTTCACACACCTTCATTCTGACTTCACACACCTCCATTCTGTGACTTCACAAACCTCAATTCTGTGACTTCACACACCTCCATTCTGACTTCACATACCTCCATTCTATGATTTCACACACCTCCATTCTATGACTTCACACACCTCCATTCTGTGACTTCACACACCACCTTTTTGACTTCACACACCTCCATTCTGTGACTTCACACACCTCCATTCTGTGACTTCACACACCTCTACTTTTTCACTTCACACACCTCCATTCTTTGACTTCACACACCTCCATTCCATGACTTCACACACCTCCATTCTATGAGTTCACACACCTCCATTCTATATGTTCACACACCTCCAATTTGACTTCACACACCTCCATTCTATGACTTCACACACATTTATTCTTTCTTCAGAAACATCCATTCTCTGACTTCACACACCTCCATTCTATGACTTCACACACCTCAATTCTATGACTTCACACACCTCCATTCTATGACTTCACACACCACCATTCTGTGACTTCACACACCTCCACTCTATGACTTCAAACACCTTCATTCTTACTTCACAAACATCCATTCTGTGACTTCACACACCTCCATTCTATGAGTTCACACACCTCCATTCTGACTTCACACACCTCCATTCTATGTCTTCACACACCTCTGTTCTGACTTCACACAGCTCCATTCTGTGACTTCACAAAACTCCATTCTGTGATTTCACACACCTCCATACTATGACTTCACACACCTCCATCTATGACTTCACACACCTCCATTCTGAGTTCACACACCTCCATTCTGTGACTTCACACACCTCCATTCTGACTTCACACACCTTCATTTTATGACTTCACACACCTCCATTCTGTGACTTCTCACACCTCCATTCTATGACTTCACACTCTTCCATTGTGACGTCACACAACTCCATTCTATGTGTTCACACATCTCCATTCTGTGATTTCACACACCTCCATTCTGACTTCACACACCTCCATTTTATGACATCACAGACCTCGAATCTGTGACTTCACTCACCTCCACTCTATGACTTCACACTCCTCCATTCTATGACTTCCCACACCTCCTTTCTATGACTTCACCCACCTCAGTCTATGACTTCACACACCTCCATTCTGACTTCACACACCTCCATTCTGTGACTTCACACACCTCCATTCTATGACTTCACACACCTCAATTCTGTGACTTGACACACCTCCATTCTGACTTCACACACTTCCATTCTATGATTTCACACACCTCCATTCTGACTTCACACAGCTCCATTCTATGAATTCACACACCTCCATTCTGTGACTTCACACACCAACTTTTTGATTTCACACACCTCCATTCTGTGACGTCACACACCTCCATTCTGTGACTTCACACACCTCCGTTTTGCCTTCACACACTTCCAATCTGGGACTTCACACACCGCCATTCCATGACTTCACAAACCTCCATTCTATGAGTTCACACACCTCCATTCTATGAGTTCACACACCTCCAATTTGACTTCACACATCTCCATTAAATGACTTCACACACCTTCATTCTTACTTCAGAAACATCCATTCTCTGACTTCACACACCTCCATTCTATGACTTCACAAACCTCCATTCTGTGACTTCACACACCTCCATTCTGAGTTCACACACCTCCTTTCTATGACTTCACACACTTCCATTCTATGACTTCACACATCTCCATTCTGTGGCTTCACACACCTACATTCTGAGTTCACACACCTCCATTCTGTGACTTCACACACCTCCATTCTGTGACTTCACACACCTCCATTCTGTGACTTCACACACCTCGATCCTATGACTTCACATACCTCCATTCTGTGAGTTCACAAATCTCTATTCTATGACTTCACACACCTCCATTCTGTGAGTTCACACACCTCCATTCTGAGTTCACACACTTCCATTCTATGACTTCACAAACCTCCATTCTGAGTTCACAGACCTCCATTCTATGACTTCACACACCTCCATTGTATGACTTCACTCACCTCCATTCTGACTTCACAAACCTCCATTCTGACTTCACACACCTCAATTCTGTGACTTCACACACCTCCATTCTATGATTTCACACATTTCCATTCTATGACTTCACACACCTCCATTCTGTGGCTTCACACACCTACATTCTGAGTTTACACACCTCCATTCTGTGACTTCTCACACCTCCACTCTATGACTTCAAAGACCTTCATTCTTACTTCACAAACATCCATTCTGTGACTTCACACAACTCCATTCTGTGACTTCATACACCTTCATTCTGACTTCACACACCTCCAATCTGTGACTTCATACACCTCAATTCTGTGACTTCACACACCTCCATTCTGACTTCACACACCTCCATTCTATCATTTCACACACCTCCATTCTATGACTTCACACACCTCCATTCTGTGACTTCACACACCACCTTTTTGACTTCACACACCTCCATTCTGTGACTTCACACACCTCCATTCTATGACTTCACACATATGCGTTTTGACTTCACACACTTCCATTCTGTGACTTCACACACCTCCATTCTGTGACTTCACACACCTCCATTCTTTGACTTCACACACCTCCATTTCATGACTTCACACACCTCCATTCTATGAGTTCACACACCTCCAATTTGACTTCACACACCTCCATTCTATGACTTCACACACCTTCATTCTTACTTCAGAAACATCCATTCTCTGACTTCACACACCTCCATTCTATGACTTCACAAACCTCCATTCTGTGAATTCACACACCTCCATTCTGAATTCACTCACCTCCATTCTGCGACTTCACACACCTCCATTCTGTGACTTCACACACCTCCACTCTATGACTTCAAACACCTTCATTCTTACTTCACAAACATCCATTCTGTGACTTCACACACCTCCATTCTGTGACTTCACACACCTTCATTCTGACTTCACACACCTCCATTCTGTGACTTCACACAACTCAATTCTGTGACTTCACACACCTCCATTCTGACTTCACACACCTCCATTCTATGACTTCACACACCTCCATTCTGTGACTTCACACACCACCTTTTTCACTTCACACACCTCCATTCTGTGACTTCACACACCTCCATTCTGTGACTTCACACACCTCCGTTTTGACTTCACACACTTCCATTCTGTAACTTCAAACACCTCCATTCTGTGACTTCACACACCTCTATTGTTTCACTTCACACACCTCCATTCTTTGACTTCACACACCTCCATTCTCTGACTTCACACACCTCCATTCTATGACTTCACAAACCTCCATTCTATGACTTCACACACTTCCTTTCTATGACTTCACACACCTCCATTCTGTGGCTTCACACACCTCCATTCTGAGTTCACACACCTCCATTCTGTGACTTCACACACCTCCATTCTGAGTTCACACATCTCCATTCTGTGACTTCACACACCTCGAACCTATGACTTCACACACTTCCATTCTATGAATTCACACACCTCCATTCTGTGATTTCACACACCTCCATTCTATGACTTCACACACCTCCATTCTGTGACTTCACACACCTCCATTCTGAGTTCACACACCTCCATTCTGTGACTTCACAAACCCCCATTCTGAGTTCACAGACCTCCATTCTATGACTTCACACACTTCCATTCTATGACTTCACACACCTCCATTCTGACTTCACACACCTCAGTTCTTTCACTTCACACACCTCCATTCTATGACTTCACACACCTCATTTCTGAGTGGACACACCTCCATTCTGTGATTTCACACACCTCCAATCTGACTTCACACACCTCCATTCTACTTCACACACCTCCATTCGTTGACATCAAAAACAACCATTCTATGACTTCACACAACTGCATTGTGACTTTACACACCTCCATTCTATGAATTCACACACCTCCATTTTATGACTTCACACACCTCCATTCTATGACTTCACACACCTCCATTCTGTGACTTCACACACCTCCATTCTATGACTTCACAAACCTCCATTCTGGGTTCACAGACCTCCATTCTGACTTCACGCACCTCCATTCTATGACATCACTCACCTCCATTCTGACTTCACACAACTCCATTCTGACTTCACACACCTCAATTCTGTGACTTCACACACCTCCATTCAATGATTTCACACACTTCCATTCTATGACTTCACACACCTCCATTCTGTGACTTCACACAACTCCTTTCTGTGATTTCACACACCTCCAATCTGACTTCACACACCTCCATTCTATGACTTCACACACCTCCATTCGTTGACATCAAAGAACACAATTCTATGACTTCACACAACTCCATTTTGACTTCACACACCTCCATTCTATGAGTTCACACACCTCCATTTTATGACTTCACCCACCTCCATTGTATGACTTCACACACCTCAATTCTATGACTTCACACACCTCCATTCTATGACTTCACACACCTCGCTTCTGTGACTTCACACACCTCCATTCTGTGACTTCACACACCACTTTTTGACTTCACACACCTCCATCCTGTGACTTCACACACCTCCATTCTGTGACTTCACACACCTCCATTCTATGACTTCACACACCTCCATTCTATGACTTCACACACATTCATTCTTACTTCAGAAACCTCCATTCTGTGACTTCACACACCTCCATTCTGAGTTCACACACCTCCATTCTGTGACTTCACACACCTCCATTCGTTGACATCAAAAACCACCATTCTATGACTTCACACAACTCCATTTTAACTTCACACACCTCCATTCTATGAGTTCACACACCTCCATTTTATGACTTCACATACCTCCATTCTATGACTTCACACACCTCAATTCTATGACTTCACACCTCCATTCTATGTCTTCACACACCTCCATTCTGTGACTTCACCCACCTCCACTCTATGACTTCAAACACCTTCATTCTTACTTCACAACATCCATTCGGTGACTTCACACACCTCCATTCTGTGATTTCACACACCATCATTCTGACTTCACACACCTCCATTCTGTGACTTCACACACCTCAATTCTGTGACTTCACACACCTCCATTCTGACTTCACACACCTCCATTCTGTGACTTCACACACCTCCATTCTATGACTTCACACACCTCCATTCTGTGACTTCACACACCTCCATTCTGTGAATTCACACACCTCTATTGTTTCACTTCACACACATCCATTCTTTGACTTCACACACCTAAATTCCATGAATTCACACACCTCCATTCTATGAGTTCACACACCTCCATTCTTTGAGTTCACACACCTCCGATTTGACTTCACACACCTCCATTTTATGACTTCACACACATTCATTCTTACTTCAGAAACATCCATTCTCTGACTTCACACACTTCCATTCTATGACTTCACAAACCTCCATTCTGTGACTTCACACACCTCCATTCTGAGTTCACACACCTCCATTCTGTGACTTCACACACCTCCATTCGTTGACATCAAAACCCACCATTCTATGCCTTCACACAACTCCATTTTAACTTCACACACCTCCATTCTATGAGTTCACACACCTCCATTTTATGACTTCACACACCTCCATTCTATGACTTCACACACCTCAATTCTATGACTTCACACACCTCCATTTTATGACTTCACACACCTCCATTCTGTGACTTCACCCACCTCCACTCTATGACTTCAAACACCTTCATTCTTACTTCACAACATCCATTCTGTGACTTCACACACCTCCATTCTGTGATTTCACACACCTTCATTCTGACTTCACACACCTCCATTCTGTGACTTCACACACCTCAATTCTGTGACTTCACACACCTCCATTCTGAATTCACACACCTCCATTCTATGACTTCCCACACCTCCATTCTATGACTTCACACACCTCCATTTTGTGCCTTCACACACCTAAATTCTATGACTTCACACACCTCCATTGTGACTTCACACACCTCCATTCTATGAGTTCACACACCTCCATTCTGACTTCACACACCTCCATTCTATGACGTCACACACCTCCGTTCTGACTTCACAAAGCTCCATTCTGTGACTTCACAAAACTCCATTCTGTGATTTCACACACCTCCATACTATGACTTCACACACCTCCATCTATGACTACACACACCTCCATTCTGAGTTCACACACCTCCATTCTGTGACTTCACACACCTCCATTCTGACTCCCACACCTTCATTTTATGACTTCACACACGTCCATTCTGTGACTTGTCACACCTGCATTCTATGACTTCACATTCTTCCATTGTGACTTCACACACCTCCATTCTATGACATCACAGACCTCGAATCTGTGACTTCTCTCACCTCCACTCTCAGACTTCACACCCCTCCATTCTATGACTTCCCACACCTCCTTTCTATGAATTCACCCACCTCAGTCTATGACTTCACAGACCTCCATTCTGACTTCACACACCTCCATTCTGTGAATTCACACACCTCCATTCTGAATTCACACACCTCCATTCTGTGACTTCACACTCCTCCAGTCTATGACTTCAAACACCTTCATTCTTACTTCACAAACATCCATTCTGTGACTTCACACACCTCCATTCTGTGACTTCACACACCTTCATTCTGACTTCACACACCTCCATTCTGTGACTTCACACACCTCAATTCTGTGACTTCACACACCTCCATTCTGACTTCACACACTTCCATTCTATGACTTCACACACCTCCATTCTGTGACTTCACACACCACCTTTTTCACTTCACACACCTCCATTCTGTGACTTCACACACCTCCATTCTGTGACTTCACACACCTCCGTTTTGACTTCACACACTTCCATTCTGTAACTTCAAACACCTCCATTCTGTGACTTCACACACCTCTATTGTTTCACTTCACACACCTCCATTCTTTGACTTCACACACCTCCATTCTCTGACTTCACACACCTCCATTCTATGACTTCACAAACCTCCATTCTATGACTTCACACACTTCCTTTCTATGACTTCACACACCTCCATTCTGTGGCTTCACACACCTCCATTCTGAGTTCACACACCTCCATTCTGTGACTTCACACACCTCCATTCTGAGTTCACACATCTCCATTCTGTGACTTCACACACCTCGAACCTATGACTTCACACACTTCCATTCTATGAATTCACACACCTCCATTCTGTGATTTCACACACCTCCATTCTATGACTTCACACACCTCCATTCTGTGACTTCACACACCTCCATTCTGAGTTCACACACCTCCATTCTGTGACTTCACAAACCCCCATTCTGAGTTCACAGACCTCCATTCTATGACTTCACACACTTCCATTCTGTGACTTCACACACCTCCATTCTGACTTCACACACCTCCATTCTGACTTCACACACCTCAGTTCTTTCACTTCACACACCTCCATTCTATGACTTCACACACCTCATTTCTGAGTGGTCACACCTCCATTCTGTGATTTCACACACCTCCAATCTGACTTCACACACCTCCATTCTACTTCACACACCTCCATTCGTTGACATCAAAAACAACCATTCTATGACTTCACACAACTGCATTGTGACTTTACACACCTCCATTCTATGAATTCACACACCTCCATTTTATGACTTCACACACCTCCATTCTATGACTTCACACACCTCCATTCTGTGACTTCACACACCTCCATTCTATGACTTCACAAACCTCCATTCTGAGTTCACAGACCTCCATTCTGACTTCACGCACCTCCATTCTATGACATCACTCACCTCCATTCTGACTTCACACAACTCCATTCTGACTTCACACACCTCAATTCTGTGACTTCACACACCTCCATTCAATGATTTCACACACTTCCATTCTATGACTTCACACACCTCCATTCTGTGACTTCACACACCTCCTTTCTGTGATTTCACACACCTCCAATCTGACTTCACACACCTCCATTCTATGACTTCACACACCTCCATTCGTTGACATCAAAGAACACAATTCTATGACTTCACACAACTCCATTTTGACTTCACACACCTCCATTCTATGAGTTCACACACCTCCATTTTATGACTTCACCCACCTCCATTCTATGACTTCACACACCTCAATTCTATGACTTCACACACCTCCATTCTATGACTTCACACACCTCGCTTCTGTGACTTCACACACCTCCATTCTGTGACTTCACACACCACTTTTTGACTTCACACACCTCCATCCTGTGACTTCACACACCTCCATTCTGTGACTTCACACACCTCCATTCTATGACTTCACACACCTCCATTCTATGACTTCACACACATTCATTCTTACTTCAGAAACATCCATTCTCTGACTTCACACACCTCCATTCTATGACGTCACAAACCTCCATTCTGTGACTTCACACACCTCCATTCTGAGTTCACACACCTCCATTCTGTGACTTCACACACCTCCATTCGTTGACATCAAAAACCACCATTCTATGACTTCACACAACTCCATTTTAACTTCACACACCTCCATTCTATGAGTTCACACACCTCCATTTTATGACTTCACATACCTCCATTCTATGACTTCACACACCTCAATTCTATGACTTCACACCTCCATTCTATGTCTTCACACACCTCCATTCTGTGACTTCACCCACCTCCACTCTATGACTTCAAACACCTTCATTCTTACTTCACAACATCCATTCGGTGACTTCACACACCTCCATTCTGTGATTTCACACACCATCATTCTGACTTCACACACCTCCATTCTGTGACTTCACACACCTCAATTCTGTGACTTCACACACCTCCATTCTGACTTCACACACCTCCATTCTGTGATTTCACACACCTCCATTCTATGACTTCACACACCTCCGTTCTGTGACTTCACACACCTCCATTCTGTGAATTCACACACCTCTATTGTTTCACTTCACACACATCCATTCTTTGACTTCACACACCTAAATTCCATGAATTCACACACCTCCATTCTATGAGTTCACACACCTCCATTCTTTGAGTTCACACACCTCCGATTTGACTTCACACACCTCCATTTTATGACTTCACACACATTCATTCTTACTTCAGAAACATCCATTCTCTGACTTCACACACTTCCATTCTATGACTTCACAAACCTCCATTCTGTGACTTCACACACCTCCATTCTGAGTTCACACACCTCCATTCTGTGACTTCACACACCTCCATTCATTGACATCAAAACCCACCATTCTATGCCTTCACACAACTCCATTTTAACTTCACACACCTCCATTCTATGAGTTCACACACCTCCATTTTATGACTTCACACACCTCCATTCTATGACTTCACACACCTCAATTCTATGACTTCACACACCTCCATTTTATGACTTCACACACCTCCATTCTGTGACTTCACCCACCTCCACTCTATGACTTCAAACACCTTCATTCTTACTTCACAACATCCATTCTGTGACTTCACACACCTCCATTCTGTGATTTCACACACCTTCATTCTGACTTCACACACCTCCATTCTGTGACTTCACACACCTCAATTCTGTGACTTCACACACCTCCATTCTGAATTCACACACCTCCATTCTATGACTTCCCACACCTCCATTCTATGACTTCACACACCTCCATTTTGTGCCTTCACACACCTAAATTCTATGACTTCACACACCTCCATTGTGACTTCACACACCTCCATTCTATGAGTTCACACACCTCCATTCTGACTTCACACACCTCCATTCTATGACGTCACACACCTCCGTTCTGACTTCACAAAGCTCCATTCTGTGACTTCACAAAACTCCATTCTGTGATTTCACACACCTCCATACTATGACTTCACACACCTCCATCTATGACTACACACACCTCCATTCTGAGTTCACACACCTCCATTCTGTGACTTCACACACCTCCATTCTGACTCCCACACCTTCATTTTATGACTTCAAACACGTCCATTCTGTGACTTGTCACACCTGCATTCTATGACTTCACATTCTTCCATTGTGACTTCACACACCTCCATTCTATGACATCACAGACCTCGAATCTGTGACTTCTCTCACCTCCACTCTATGACTTCACACCCCTCCATTCTATGACTTCCCACACCTCCTTTCTATGAATTCACCCACCTCAGTCTATGACTTCGCAGACCTCCATTCTGACTTCACACACCTCCATTCTGTGACTTCACACACCTCCATTCGATGACTTCACACACCTCAATTCTATTACTTCACACACCTCTATTCTGTGACTTCACACACCTCCATTCTGTGACTTCACACACCTCCATTCTATGACTTCAAACACCTTCATTCTTACTTCACAAACATCCATTCTGTGACTTCACACACCTCCTTTCTGTGACTTCACACACCTTCATTCTGACTTCACACACCTCCATTCTCTGACTTCACACACCTCAATTCTGTGACTTGACAAACCTCCATTCTGACTTCACAGACCTCCATTCTATGATTTCACACACCTCCATTCTATGACTTCACACACCTCCATTCTGTGACTTCACACACCTCCATTCTGACTTCACACCCCTCCATTCTGACTTCACACACCTCCATTCTGACATCACACAGCTCCATTCTATGAATTCACACACCTCCATTCTGTGACTTCACACACCACCTTTTTGACTTCACACACCTCCATTCTGTGACTTCACACACCTCCATTCTGTGACTTCACACACTTCCATTCTGTGACTTCACACACGTCCAATCTGGGACTTCACACACCTCCATTCTGTGACTTCACACACCTCTATTGTTTCACTTCACACACCTCCATTCTTTGACTTCACACACCGCCATTCCATGACTTCACAATCCTCCATTCTATGAGTTCACACACCTCCATTCTATGAGTTCACACACCTCCATCTATGACTTCACACACCTCCATTCTGAGTTCACACACCTCCATTCTGTGACTTCACACACCTCCATTCTGACTTCACACACCTTCATTTTATGACTTCACACACCTCCATTCTGTGACTTCTCACACCTACATTCTATGACTTCACACTCTTCCATTGTGACGTCACACAACTCCATTCTATGTGTTCACATATCTCCATTCTATGATTTCACACACCACCATTCTGACTTCACACACCTCCATTTTATGACATCACAGACCTCGAATCTATGACTTCACTCACCTCCACTCTATGACTTCACACTCCTCCATTCTATGACTTCCCACACCTCCTTTCTATGACTTCACCCACCTCAGTCTATGACTTCACACACCTCCATTCTGACTTCACACACCTCCATTCTGTGACTTCACACACCTCCATTCTATGACTTCACACACCTAAATTCTGTGACTTGACACACCTCCATTCTGACTTCACACACTTCCATTCTATGATTTCACACACCTCCATTCTGACTTCACACAGCTCCATTCTATGAATTCACACACCTCCATTCTGTGACTTCACACACCTCCACTCTATGACTTCAAACACCTTAATTCTTACTTCACAAACATCCATTCTGTGACTTCACACACCTCCACCTCCATTCTGTGACTTCACACACCTTCATTCTGACTTCACACACCTCCATTCTGTGACTTCACACACCTCAATTCTGACTTCACACACCTCCATTCTGTGACTTCACACACCTCCATTCTATGACTTCACACACCTAAATTCTGTGACTTGACACACCTCCATTCTGACTTCACACACTTCCATTCTATGATTTCACACACCATCATTCTGACTTCACACACTTCCTTTCTATGACTTCACACACCTCCATTCTCTGACTTCACACACCTCCATTCTATGACTTCACAAACCTCCATTCTGTGAATTCACACACCTCCATTCTGAATTCACACACCTCCATTCTGCGACTTCACACACCTCCATTCTGTGACTTCACACACCTCCAGTCTATGACTTCAAACACCTTCATTCTTACTTCACAAACATCCATTCTGTGACTTCACACACCTCCATTCTGTGACTTCACACACCTGCATTCTGACTTCACACACTTCCATTCTATGATTTCACACACCTCCATTCTGACTTCACACACTTCCTTTCTATGACTTCACACACCTCCATTCTCTGACTTCACACACCTCCATTCTCTGACTTCACACACCTCCATTCTGTGACTTCACAAACCTCCATTCTGTGGCTTCACACACCTCCATTCTGAGTTCACACACCTCCATTCTGTGACTTCACACACCTCCATTCTGTGACTTCACACACCTCCATTCTGTGACTTCACACACTTCGATCCTATGACTTCACACACTTCCATTCTATGACTTCACACACCTCCATTCTGTGATTTCACACACCTCCATTCTATGACTTCACACACCTCCATTCTGTGACTTCACACTCCTCCATTCTGAGTTCACACACCTCCATTCTATGACTTCACACACCTCCATTCTGTGACTTCACACACCACCTTTTTGACTTCACACACCTCCATTCTGTGACTTCACACACCTCCATTCTGTGACTTCACACACTTCCATTCTGTGACTTCACACACCTCCATTCTGTGACTTCACACACCTCTACTGTTTCACTTCACACACCTCCATTCTTTGACTTCACACACCTCCATTCCATGACTTCACACACCTCCATTCTATGAGTTCACACACCTCCATTCTATATGTTAACACACCTCCAATTTGACTTCACACACCTCCATTCTATGACTGCACACACATTTATTCTTTCTTCAGAAACATCCATTCTCTGACTTCACACACCTCCATTCTATGACTTCACACACCTCAATTCTATGACTTCACACACCTCCATTCTATGACTTCACACAGCACCATTCTGTGACTTCACACACCTTCATTCTGTGACTTCACACACCAACTTTTTGATTTCACACACCTCCATTCTGTGACGTCACACACCTCCATTCCGTGACTTCACACACCAACTTTTTGATTTCACACACCTCCATTCTGTGACGTCACACACCTCCATTCTGTGACTTCACACACCTCCAGTCTATCACTTAAAACACCTTCATTCTTACTTCACAAACATCCATTCTGTGACTTCACACACCTCCATTCTGTGACTTCACACACCTTCATTCTGACTTCACACACCTCCATTCTGTGACTTCCCACACCTCAATTCTGTGACTTCACACACCTCCATTCTGACTTCACACACCTCCATTCTATGATTTCACACACCTCCATTCTATGACTTCACACACCTCCATTCTGTGACTTCACACACCACCTTTTTGACTTCACACACCTCCATTCTGTGACTTCACACACCTCCATTCTGTGACTTCACACACCTCCGTTTTGACTTCACACACTTCCATTCTGTAACTTCAAACACCTCCATTCTGTGACTTCACACACCTCTATTGTTTCACTTCACACACCTCCATTCTTTGACTTCACACACCTCCATTCCATGACTTCATACACCTCCATTCTATGAGTTCACACACCTCCATTCTTTGAGTTCACACACCTCCAATTTGACTTCACACACCTCCATTCTATGACTTCACACACCTTCATTCTTACTTCAGAAACATCCATTCTCTGACTTCACACACCTCCATTCTATGACTTCACAAACCTCCATTCTGTGACTTCACACACCTCCATTCTGACTTCACACACCTCCATTCTATGACTTCACACACTTCCTTTCTATGACTTCACACACCTCCATTCTGTGGCTTCACACACCTCCATTCTGAGTTCACACACCTCCATTCTGTGACTTCACACACCTCCATTCTGTGACTTCACACACCTCCATTCTGTGACTTCACACACCTCGATCCTATGAATTCACACACTTCCATTCTATGAATTCACACACCTCCATTCTGTGATTTCACACACCTCCATTCTATGACTTCACACACCTCCATTCTGTGACTTCACACACCTCCATTCTGAGTTCACACACCTCCATTCTATGAATTCACACACCTCCATTCTGTGACTTCACACACCTCGATCCTATGACTTCACACACTTCCATTCTATGAATTCACACACCTCCATTCTGTGATTTCACACACCTCCATTCTATGACTTCACACACCTCCATTCTGTGACTTCACACACCTCCATTCTGACTTCACACACCTCCATTCTGTGACTTCACACACCTCCATTCTATGACTTCACACACCTAAATTCTGTGACTTGACACACCTCCATTCTGACTTCACACACTTCCATTCTATGATTTCACACACCTCCATTCTGACTTCACACAGCTCCATTCTATGAATTCACACACCTCCATTCTGTGACTTCACACACCTCCACTCTATGACTTCAAACACCTTAATTCTTACTTCACAAACATCCATTCTGTGACTTCACACACCTCCACCTCCATTCTGTGACTTCACACACCTTCATTCTGACTTCACACCCCTCCATTCTGACTTCACACACATCCATTCTGACTTCACACACCTCCATTCTATGACTTCACACACCTAAATTCTGTGACTTGACACACCTCCATTCTGACTTCACACACTTCCATTCTATGATTTCACACACCTCCATTCTGACTTCACACACTTCCATTCTATGATTTCACACACCTCCATTCTGACTTCACACACTTCCTTTCTATGACTTCACACACCTCCATTCTGTGGCTTCACACACCTCCATTCTGACTTCACACACCTCCATTCTGTGACTTCACACACCTCCATTCTGTGACTTCACACACCTCCATTCTGTGACTTCACACACTTCGATCCTATGACTTCACACACTTCCATTCTATGAATTCACACACCTCCATTCTGTGATTTCACACACCTCCATTCTATGACTTCACACACCTCCATTCTGTGACTTCACACTCCTCCATTCTGAGTTCACACACCTCCATTCTATGACTTCACACACCTCCATTCTGTGACTTCACACACCACCTTTTTGACTTCACACACCTCCATTCTGTGACTTCACACACCTCCATTCTGTGACTTCACACACTTCCATTCTGTGACTTCACACACCTCCATTCTGTGACTTCACACACCTCTATTGTTTCACTTCACACACCTCCATTCTTTGACTTCACACACCTCCATTTCATGACTTCACACACCTCCATTCTATGAGTTCACACACCTCCAATTTGACTTCACACACCTCCATTCTATGACTTCACACACCTTCATTCTTACTTCAGAAACATCCATTCTCTGACTTCACACACCTCCATTCTATGACTTCAAAAACCTCTATTCTGTGAATTCACACTCCTCCATTCTGAATTCACACACCTCCATTCTGCGACTTCACACACCTCCATTCTGTGACTTCACACACCTCCAGTCTATGACTTCAAACACCCTCATTCTTACTTCACAAACATCCATTCTGTGACTTCACACACCTCCATTCTGTGACTTCACACACCTCCATTCTGTGACTTCCCACACCTCAATTCTGTGACTTCACACACCTCCATTCTGACTTCACACACCTCCATTCTATGATTTCACACACCTCCATTCTATGACTTCACACACCTCCATTCTGTTACTTCACACACCACCTTTTTGACTTCACACACCTCCATTCTGTGACTTCACACACCTCCATTCTGTGACTTCACACACTTCCATTCTGTGACTTCACACACCTCCATTCTGTGACTTCACACACCTCTACTGTTTCACTTCACACACCTCCATTCTTTGACTTCACACACCTCCATTCCATGACTTCACACACCTCCATTCTATGAGTTCACACACCTCCATTCTATATGTTAACACACCTCCAATTTGACTTCACACACCTCCATTCTATGACTGCACACACATTTATTCTTTCTTCAGAAACATCCATTCTCTGACTTCACACACCTCCATTCTATGACTTCACACACCTCAATTCTATGACTTCACACACCTCCATTCTAGGACTTCACACAGCACCATTCTGTGACTTCACACACCTTCATTCTGTGACTTCACACACCAACTTTTTGATTTCACACACCTCCATTCTGTGACGTCACACACCTCCATTCCGTGACTTCACACACCAACTTTTTGATTTCACACACCTCCATTCTGTGACGTCACACACCTCCATTCTGTGACTTCACACACCTCCGTTTTGCCTTTACACACTTCCAATCTAGGACTTCACACACCTCCATTCTGTGACTTCACACACCTCTATTGTTTCACTTCACACACCTCCATTCTTTGACTTCACACACCGCCATTCCATGACTTCACAAACCTCCATTCTATGAGTTCACACACCTCCATTCTATGAGTTCACACACCTCCAATTTGACTTCACACATCTCCATTCTATGACTTCACACACCTTCATTCTTACTTCAGAAACATCCATTCTCTGACTTCACACACCTCCATTCTATGACTTCACAAACCTCCATTCTGTGACTTCACACACCTCCATTCTGAGTTCACACACCTCCTTTCTATGACTTCACACACTTCCATTCTATGACTTCACACACCTCCATTCTGTGGCTTCACACACCTACATTCTGAGTTCACACACCTCCATTCTGTGACTTCACACACCTCCATTCTATGACTTCACACACCTCCATTCTGTGACTTCACACACCTCCATTCTGTGACTTCACACACCTCGATCCTATGACTTCACACACCTCCATTCTGTGAGTTCACAAACCTCCATTCTATGACTTCACACACCTCCATTCTGTTAGTTCACACACCTCCATTCTGTGTTCACACACCTCCATTCTATGACTTCACAAACGTCCATTCTGAGTTCACAGACCTCCATTCTATGACTTCACACACCTCCATTGTATGACTTCACTCACCTCCATTCTGACTTCACAAACCTCCATTCTGTCTTCACACACCTCAATTCTGTGACTTCACACACCTCCATTCTATGATTTCACACACTTCCATTCTATGACTTCACACACCTCCATTCTGTGGCTTCACACACCTACATTCTGAGTTTACACACCTCCATTCTGTGACTTCTCACACCTCCACTCTATGACTTTAAAGACCTTCATTCTTACTTCACAAACATCCATTCTGTGACTTCACACAACTCCATTCTGTGACTTCATACACCTTCATTCTGACTTCACACACCTCCATTCTGTGACTTCATACACCTCAATTCTGTGACTTCACACACCGCCATTCTGACTTCACACACCTCCATTCTATGACTTCACACACCTCCATTCTATGACTTCACACACCTCCATTCTGTGACTTCACATGCCACCTTTTTGACTTCACACACCTCCATTCTGTGACTTCACACACCTCCATTCTATGACTTCACACACCTCCGTTTTGACTTCACACACTTCCATTCTGTGACTTCACACACCTCCATTCTGTGACTTCACACACCTCTATTGTTTCACTTCACACACCTCCATTCTTTGACTTCACACATCTCCATTTCATGACTTCACACACCTCCATTCTATGAGTTCACACAGCTCCAATTTGACTTCACACACCTCCATTCTATGACTTCACACACCTTCATTCTTACTTCAGAAACATCCATTCTCTGTCTTCACACACCTCCATTCTATGACTTCACACACCTAAATTCTGTGACTTGACACACCTCCATTCTGAATTCACACACTTCCATTCTATGATTTCACACACCTCCATTCTGACTTCACACACTTCCATTCTATGATTTCACACACCTCCATTCTGACTTCACACACTTCCTTTCTATGACTTCACACACCTCCATTCTGTGGCTTCACACACCTCCATTCTGAGTTCACACACCTCCATTCTGTGACTTCACACACCTCCATTCTGTGACTTCACACACCTCCATTCTGTGACTTCACACACTTCGATCCTATGACTTCACACACTTCCATTCTATGAATTCACACACCTCCATTCTGTGATTTCACACACCTCCATTCTATGACTTCACACATCTCCATTCTGTGACTTCACACTCCTCCATTCTGAGTTCACACACCTCCATTCTATGACTTCACACACCTCCATTCTGTGACTTCACACACCACCTTTTTGACTTCACACACCTACATTCTGTGACTTCACACACCTCCATTCTGTGACTTCACACACTTCCATTCTGTGACTTCACACACCTCCATTCTGTGACTTCACACACCTCTATTGTTTCACTTCACACACCTCCATTCTTTGACTTCACACACCTCCATTTCATGACTTCACACACCTCCATTCTATGAGTTCACACACCTCCAATTTGACTTCACACACCTCCATTCTATGACTTCACACACCTTCATTCTTACTTCAGAAACATCCATTCTCTGACTTCACACACCTTCATTCTATGACTTCAAAAACCTCTATTCTGTGAATTCACACTCCTCCATTCTGAATTCACACACCTCCATTCTGCGACTTCACACACCTCCATTCTGTGACTTCACACACCTCCAGTCTATGACTTCAAACACCTTCATTCTTACTTCACAAACATCCATTCTGTGACTTCACACACCTCCATTCTGTGACTTCCCACACCTCAATTCTGTGACTTCACACACCTCCATTCTGACTTCACACACCTCCATTATATGATTTCACACACCTCCATTCTATGACTTCACACACCTCCATTCTGTGACTTCACACACCACATTTTTGACTTCACACACCTCCATTCTGTGACTTCACACACCTCCATTCTGTGACTTCACACACCTCCGTTTTGACTTCACACACTTCCATGCTGTAACTTCAAACACCTCCATTCTGTGACTTCACACACCTCTATTGTTTCACTTCACACACCTCCATTCTTTGACTTCACACACCTCCATTCCATGATTTCACACACCTCCATTCTATGAGTTCACACACCTCCATTCTTTGAGTTCACACACCTCCAATTTGACTTCACACACCTCCATTCTATGACTTCACACACCTTCATTCTTACTTCAGAAACATCCATTCTCTGACGTCACACACCTCCATTCTATGACTTCACAAACCTCCATTCTGTGACTTCACACACCTCCATTCTGACTTCACACACCTCCATTCTTTGACTTCACACAACTCCATTCTTCCTTCACACACCTCCATTCTATGACTTCACACACTTCCTTTCTATGACTTCACACACCTCCATTCTGTGGCTTCACACACCTCCATTCTGAGTTCACACACCTCCATTCTGTGACTTCACACACCTCTATTCTGTGACTTCACACACCTCCATTCTGTGATTTCACACACCTCGAACCTATGACTTCACACACTTCCATTCTATGAATTCACACACCTCCATTCTGTGATTTCACACACCTCCATTCTATGACTTCACACACCTCCATTCTGTGACTTCACACACCTCCATTCTGAGTTCACACACCTCCATTCTATGACTTCACAAACCCCCATTCTGAGTTCACAGACCTCCATTCTATGACTTCACACACTTCCATTCTATGACTTCACACACCTCCATTCTGACTTCACACACCTCCATTCTGACTTCACACACCTCAGTTGTTTGACTTCACACACCTCCATTCTATGATTTCACACACTTCCATTCAATGACTTCACACACCTCCATTCTATGACTTCACACACCTCATTTCTGAGTGGACACACCTCCATTCTGTGATTTCACACACCTCCAATCTGACTTCACACACCTCCATTCTATGACTTCACACACCTCAATTCTATGACTTCACACACCTCCAATCTATGACTTCACACACCACCATTCTGTGACTTCACACACCTCCACTCTATGACTTCAAACACCTTCATTCTTACTTCACAAACATCCATTCTGTGACTTCACACACCTCCATTCTATGAGTTAACACACCTCCATTCTGACTTCACACACCTCCATTCTATGTCTTCACACACCTCCGTTCTGACTTCACACAGCTCCATTCTGTGACTTCACAAAACTCCATTCTGTGATTTCACACACCTCCATACTATGACTTCACACACCTCCATCTATGACTTCACACACCTCCATTCTGAGTTCACACACCTCCATTCTGTGACTTCACACAAATCCATTATGACTTCACAAACCTTCATTTTATGACTTCACACACCTCCATTCTGTGACTTCTCACACCTCCATTCTATGACTTCACACTCTTCCATTGTGATGTCACACAACTCCATTCTCTGTGTTCACACATCTCCATTCTATGATTTCACACACCACCATTCTGACTTCACACACCTCCATTTTATGACATCACAGACCTCGAATCTATGACTTCACTCACCTCCACTCTATGACTTCACACTCCTCCATTCTATGACTCCCACACCTCCTTTCTATGACTTCACCCACCTCAGTCTATGACTTCACACACCTCCATTCTGACTTCACACACCTCCATTCTGTGACTTCACACACCTCCATTCTATGACTTCACACACCTCCATTTTGTGACTTGAGACACCTCCATTCTGACTTCACGCACTTCCATTCTATGATTTCACACACCTCCATTCTCACTTCACACAGCTCCATTCTATGAATTCACACACCTCCATTCTGTGACTTCACACACCTCCAGTCTATGACTTCAAACACCTTAATTCTTACTTCACAAACATCCATTCTGTGACTTCACACACCTCCACCTCCATACTGTGACTTCACACACCTTCATTCTGACTTCACACACCTCCATTCTGTGACTTCACACACCTCAATTCTGTGACTTCACACACCTCCATTCTGACTTCACATACCTCCATTCTATGATTTCACACACCTCCATTCTATGACTTCACACACCTCCATTCTGTGACTTCACACACCACCTTTTTGACTTCACACACCTCCATTCTGTGACTTCACACAACTCCATTCTGTGACTTCACACAATTCCATTCTGTGACTTCACACACCTCCATTCTGTGACTTCACACACCTCTACTGTTTCACTTCACACACCTCCATTCTTTGACTTCACACACCTCCATTCCATGACTTCACACACCTCCATTCTATGAGTTCACACACCTCCATTCTATATGTTCACACACCTCCAATTTGACTTCACACACCTCCATTCTATGACTTCACACACATTTATTCTTTCTTCAGAAACATCCATTCTCTGACTTCACACACCTCCATTCTATGACTTCACACACCTCAATTCTATGACTTCACACACCTCCATTCTATGACTTCACACAGCACCATTCTGTGACTTCACACACCTCCATTCTGTGACTTCACACACCAACTTTTTGATTTCACACACCTCCATTCTGTGACGTCACACACCTCCATTCTGTGACTTCACACACCAACTTTTTGATTTCACACACCTCCATTCTGTGACGTCACACACCTCTATTCTGTGACTTCACACACCTCCGTTTTTCCTTCACACACTTCCAATCTGGGACTTCATACACCTCCATTCTGTGACTTCACACACCTCTATTGTTTCACTTCACACACCTCCATTCTTTGACTTCACACACCGCCATTCCATGACTTCACAAACCTCCATTCTATGAGTTCACACACCTCCATTCTATGAGTTCACACAGCTCCAATTTGACTTCACACACCTCCATTCTATGACTTCACACACCTTCATTCTTACTTCAGAAACATCCATTCTCTGACTTCACACACCTCCATTCTGTGACTTCACACACCTCCACTCTATGACTTCAAACACCTTAATTCTTACTTCACAAACATCCATTCTGTGACTTCACACACCTCCACCTCCATTCTGTGACTTCACACACCTTCATTCTGACTTCACACACCTCCATTCTGTGACTTCACACACCTCAATTCTGACTTCACACACCTCCATTCTGTGACTTCACACACCTCCATTCTATGACTTCACACACCTAAATTCTGTGACTTGACACACCTCCATTCTGACTTCACACACTTCCATTCTATGATTTCACACACCTCCATTCTGACTTCACACACTTCCTATCTATGACTTCACACACCTCCATTCTCTGACTTCACACACCTCCATTCTATGACTTCACAAACCTCCATTCTGTGAATTCACACACCTCCATTCTGAATTCACACACCTCCATTCTGCGACTTCACACACCTCCATTCTGTGACTTCACACACCTCCAGTCTATGACTTCAAACACCTTCATTCTTACTTCACAAACATCCATTCTGTGACTTCACACACCTCCATTCTGTGACTTCACACACCTGCATTCTGACTTCACACACTTCCATTCTATGATTTCACACACCTCCATTCTGACTTCACACACTTCCTTTCTATGACTTCACACACCTCCATTCTCTGACTTCACACACCTCCATTCTCTGACTTCACACACCTCCATTCTGTGACTTCACACACCTCCATTCTGTGGCTTCACACACCTCCATTCTGAGTTCACACACCTCCATTCTGTGACTTCACACACCTCCATTCTGTGACTTCACACACCTCCATTCTGTGACTTCACACACTTCGATCCTATGACTTCACACACTTCCATTCTATGAATGCACACACCTCCATTCTGTGATTTCACACACCTCCATTCTATGACTTCACACACCTCCATTCTGTGACTTCACACTCCTCCATTCTGAGTTCACACACCTCCATTCTATGACTTCACACACCTCCATTCTGTGACTTCACACACCACC
Organism: Megascapheus bottae; assembly: GCA_024803745.1. Classification (NCBI taxonomy): domain Eukaryota; kingdom Metazoa; phylum Chordata; class Mammalia; order Rodentia; family Geomyidae; genus Megascapheus; species Megascapheus bottae. The sequence goes on from JANJXV010000339.1 coordinate 1,029,848, forward strand.
TTTTTGACTTCACACACCTCCATTCTGTGACTTCACACACCTCCATTCTGTGACTTCACACACTTCCATTCTGTGACTTCACACACCTCCATTCTGTGACTTCACACACCTCTACTGTTTCACTTCACACACCTCCATTCTTTGACTTCACACACCTCCATTCCATGACTTCACACACCTCCATTCTATGAGTTCACACACCTCCATTCTATATGTTAACACACCTCCAATTTGACTTCACACACCTCCATTCTATGACTGCACACACATTTATTCTTTCTTCAGAAACATCCATTCTCTGACTTCACACACCTCCATTCTATGACTTCACACACCTCAATTCTATGACTTCACACACCTCCATTCTATGACTTCACACAGCACCATTCTGTGACTTCACACACCTTCATTCTGTGACTTCACACACCAACTTTTTGATTTCACACACCTCCATTCTGTGACGTCACACACCTCCATTCCGTGACTTCACACACCAACTTTTTGATTTCACACACCTCCATTCTGTGACGTCACACACCTCCATTCTGTGACTTCACACACCTCCGTTTTGCCTTTACACACTTCCAATCTAGGACTTCACACACCTCCATTCTGTGACTTCACACACCTCTATTGTTTCACTTCACACACCTCCATTCTTTGACTTCACACACCGCCATTCCATGACTTCACAAACCTCCATTCTATGAGTTCACACACCTCCATTCTATGAGTTCACACAGCTCCAATTTGACTTCACACACCTCCATTCTATGACTTCACACACCTTCATTCTTACTTCAGAAACATCCATTCTCTGACTTCACACACCTCCATTCTATGACTTCACAAACCTCTATTCTGTGAATTCACACACCTCCATTCTGAATTCACACACCTCCATTCTGCGACTTCACACACCTCCATTCTGTGACTTCACACACCTCCAGTCTATCACTTAAAACACCTTCATTCTTACTTCACAAACATCCATTCTGTGACTTCACACACCTCCATTCTGTGACTTCACACACCTTCATTCTGACTTCACACACCTCCATTCTGTGACTTCCCACACCTCAATTCTGTGACTTCACACACCTCCATTCTGACTTCACACACCTCCATTCTATGATTTCACACACCTCCATTCTATGACTTCACACACCTCCATTCTGTGACTTCACACACCACCTTTTTGACTTCACACACCTCCATTCTGTGACTTCACACACCTCCATTCTGTGACTTCACACACCTCCGTTTTGACTTCACACACTTCCATTCTGTAACTTCAAACACCTCCATTCTGTGACTTCACACACCTCTATTGTTTCACTTCACACACCTCCATTCTTTGACTTCACACACCTCCATTCCATGACTTCATACACCTCCATTCTATGAGTTCACACACCTCCATTCTTTGAGTTCACACACCTCCAATTTGACTTCACACACCTCCATTCTATGACTTCACACACCTTCATTCTTACTTCAGAAACATCCATTCTCTGACTTCACACACCTCCATTCTATGACTTCACAAACCTCCATTCTGTGACTTCACACACCTCCATTCTGACTTCACACACCTCCATTCTATGACTTCACACACTTCCTTTCTATGACTTCACACACCTCCATTCTGTGGCTTCACACACCTCCATTCTGAGTTCACACACCTCCATTCTGTGACTTCACACACCTCCATTCTGTGACTTCACACACCTCCATTCTGTGACTTCACACACCTCGATCCTATGAATTCACACACTTCCATTCTATGAATTCACACACCTCCATTCTGTGATTTCACACACCTCCATTCTATGACTTCACACACCTCCATTCTGTGACTTCACACACCTCCATTCTGAGTTCACACACCTCCATTCTATGAATTCACACACCTCCATTCTGTGACTTCACACACCTCGATCCTATGACTTCACACACTTCCATTCTATGAATTCACACACCTCCATTCTGTGATTTCACACACCTCCATTCTATGACTTCACACACCTCCATTCTGTGACTTCACACACCTCCATTCTGACTTCACACACCTCCATTCTGTGACTTCACACACCTCCATTCTATGACTTCACACACCTAAATTCTGTGACTTGACACACCTCCATTCTGACTTCACACACTTCCATTCTATGATTTCACACACCTCCATTCTGACTTCACACAGCTCCATTCTATGAATTCACACACCTCCATTCTGTGACTTCACACACCTCCACTCTATGACTTCAAACACCTTAATTCTTACTTCACAAACATCCATTCTGTGACTTCACACACCTCCACCTCCATTCTGTGACTTCACACACCTTCATTCTGACTTCACACCCCTCCATTCTGACTTCACACACATCCATTCTGACTTCACACACCTCCATTCTATGACTTCACACATCTAAATTCTGTGACTTGACACACCTCCATTCTGACTTCACACACTTCCATTCTATGATTTCACACACCTCCATTCTGACTTCACACACTTCCATTCTATGATTTCACACACCTCCATTCTGACTTCACACACTTCCTTTCTATGACTTCACACACCTCCATTCTGTGGCTTCACACACCTCCATTCTGACTTCACACACCTCCATTCTGTGACTTCACACACCTCCATTCTGTGACTTCACACACCTCCATTCTGTGACTTCACACACTTCGATCCTATGACTTCACACACTTCCATTCTATGAATTCACACACCTCCATTCTGTGATTTCACACACCTCCATTCTATGACTTCACACACCTCCATTCTGTGACTTCACACTCCTCCATTCTGAGTTCACACACCTCCATTCTATGACTTCACACACCTCCATTCTGTGACTTCACACACCACCTTTTTGACTTCACACACCTCCATTCTGTGACTTCACACACCTCCATTCTGTGACTTCACACACTTCCATTCTGTGACTTCACACACCTCCATTCTGTGACTTCACACACCTCTATTGTTTCACTTCACACACCTCCATTCTTTGACTTCACACACCTCCATTTCATGACTTCACACACCTCCATTCTATGAGTTCACACACCTCCAATTTGACTTCACACACCTCCATTCTATGACTTCACACACCTTCATTCTTACTTCAGAAACATCCATTCTCTGACTTCACACACCTCCATTCTATGACTTCAAAAACCTCTATTCTGTGAATTCACACTCCTCCATTCTGAATTCACACACCTCCATTCTGCGACTTCACACACCTCCATTCTGTGACTTCACACACCTCCAGTCTATGACTTCAAACACCTTCATTCTTACTTCACAAACATCCATTCTGTGACTTCACACACCTCCATTCTGTGACTTCACACACCTCCATTCTGTGACTTCCCACACCTCAATTCTGTGACTTCACACACCTCCATTCTGACTTCACACACCTCCATTCTATGATTTCACACACCTCCATTCTATGACTTCACACACCTCCATTCTGTTACTTCACACACCACCTTTTTGACTTCACACACCTCCATTCTGTGACTTCACACACCTCCATTCTGTGACTTCACACACTTCCATTCTGTGACTTCACACACCTCCATTCTGTGACTTCACACACCTCTACTGTTTCACTTCACACACCTCCATTCTTTGACTTCACACACCTCCATTCCATGACTTCACACACCTCCATTCTATGAGTTCACACACCTCCATTCTATATGTTAACACACCTCCAATTTGACTTCACACACCTCCATTCTATGACTGCACACACATTTATTCTTTCTTCAGAAACATCCATTCTCTGACTTCACACACCTCCATTCTATGACTTCACACACCTCAATTCTATGACTTCACACACCTCCATTCTATGACTTCACACAGCACCATTCTGTGACTTCACACACCTTCATTCTGTGACTTCACACACCAACTTTTTGATTTCACACACCTCCATTCTGTGACGTCACACACCTCCATTCCGTGACTTCACACACCAACTTTTTGATTTCACACACCTCCATTCTGTGACGTCACACACCTCCATTCTGTGACTTCACACACCTCCGTTTTGCCTTTACACACTTCCAATCTAGGACTTCACACACCTCCATTCTGTGACTTCACACACCTCTATTGTTTCACTTCACACACCTCCATTCTTTGACTTCACACACCGCCATTCCATGACTTCACAAACCTCCATTCTATGAGTTCACACACCTCCATTCTATGAGTTCACACACCTCCAATTTGACTTCACACATCTCCATTCTATGACTTCACACACCTCCATTCTTACTTCAGAAACATCCATTCTCTGACTTCACACACCTCCATTCTATGACTTCACAAACCTCCATTCTGTGACTTCACACACCTCCATTCTGAGTTCACACACCTCCTTTCTATGACTTCACACACTTCCATTCTATGACTTCACACACCTCCATTCTGTGGCTTCACACACCTACATTCTGAGTTCACACACCTCCATTCTGTGACTTCACACACCTCCATTCTGTGACTTCACACACCTCCATTCTGTGACTTCACACACCTCCATTCTGTGACTTCACACACCTCGATCCTATGACTTCACACACCTCCATTCTGTGAGTTCACAAACCTCCATTCTATGACTTCACACACCTCCATTCTGTGAGTTCACACACCTCCATTCTGTGTTCACACACCTCCATTCTATGACTTCACAAACGTCCATTCTGAGTTCACAGAACTCCATTCTATGACTTCACACACCTCCATTGTATGACTTCACTCACCTCCATTCTGACTTCACAAACCTCCATTCTGTCTTCACACACCTCAATTCTGTGACTTCACACACCTCCATTCTATGATTTCACACACTTCCATTCTATGACTTCACACACCTCCATTCTGTGGCTTCACACACCTACATTCTGAGTTTACACACCTCCATTCTGTGACTTCTCACACCTCCACTCTATGACTTCAAAGACCTTCATTCTTACTTCACAAACATCCATTCTGTGACTTCACACAACTCCATTCTGTGACTTCATACACCTTCATTCTGACTTCACACACCTCCATTCTGTGACTTCATACACCTCAATTCTGTGACTTCACACACCGCCATTCTGACTTCACACACCTCCATTCTATGATTTCACACACCTCCATTCTATGACTTCACACACCTCCATTCTGTGACTTCACATGCCACCTTTTTGACTTCACACACCTCCATTCTGTGACTTCACACACCTCCATTCTATGACTTCACACACCTCCGTTTTGACTTCACACACTTCCATTCTGTGACTTCACACACCTCCATTCTGTGACTTCACACACCTCTATTGTTTCACTTCACACACCTCCATTCTTTGACTTCACACATCTCCATTTCATGACTTCACACACCTCCATTCTATGAGTTCACACAGCTCCAATTTGACTTCACACACCTCCATTCTATGACTTCACACACCTTCATTCTTACTTCAGAAACATCCATTCTCTGACTTCACACACCTCCATTCTATGACTTCACAAACCTCTATTCTGTGAATTCACACACCTCCATTCTGAATTCACACACCTCCATTCTGCGACTTCACACACCTCCATTCTGTGACTTCACACACCTCCAGTCTATCACTTAAAACACCTTCATTCTTACTTCACAAACATCCATTCTGTGACTTCACACACCTCCATTCTGTGACTTCACACACCTTCATTCTGACTTCACACACCTCCATTCTGTGACTTCCCACACCTCAATTCTGTGACTTCACACACCTCCATTCTGACTTCACACACCTCCATTCTATGATTTCACACACCTCCATTCTATGACTTCACACACCTCCATTCTGTGACTTCACACACCACCTTTTTGACTTCACACACCTCCATTCTGTGACTTCACACACCTCCATTCTGTGACTTCACACACCTCCGTTTTGACTTCACACACTTCCATTCTGTAACTTCAAACACCTCCATTCTGTGACTTCACACACCTCTATTGTTTCACTTCACACACCTCCATTCTTTGACTTCACACACCTCCATTCCATGACTTCATACACCTCCATTCTATGAGTTCACACACCTCCATTCTTTGAGTTCACACACCTCCAATTTGACTTCACACACCTCCATTCTATGACTTCACACACCTTCATTCTTACTTCAGAAACATCCATTCTCTGACTTCACACACCTCCATTCTATGACTTCACAAACCTCCATTCTGTGACTTCACACACCTCCATTCTGACTTCACACACCTCCATTCTATGACTTCACACACTTCCTTTCTATGACTTCACACACCTCCATTCTGTGGCTTTACACACCTCCATTCTGAGTTCACACACCTCCATTCTGTGACTTCACACACCTCCATTCTGTGACTTCACACACCTCCATTCTGTGACTTCACACACCTCGATCCTATGACTTCACACACTTCCATTCTATGAATTCACACACCTCCATTCTGTGATTTCACACACCTCCATTCTATGACTTCACACACCTCCATTCTGTGACTTCACACACCTCCATTCTGAGTTCACACACCTCCATTCTATGAATTCACACACCTCCATTCTGTGACTTCACACACCTCGATCCTATGACTTCACACACTTCCATTCTATGAATTCACACACCTGCATTCTGTGATTTCACACACCTCCATTCTATGACTTCACACACCTCCATTCTGTGACTTCACACACCTCCATTCTGACTTCACACACCTCCATTCTGTGACTTCACACACCTCCATTCTATGACTTCACACACCTAAATTCTGTGACTTGACACACCTCCATTCTGACTTCACACACTTCCATTCTATGATTTCACACACCTCCATTCTGACTTCACACAGCTCCATTCTATGAATTCACACACCTCCATTCTGTGACTTCACACACCTCCACTCTATGACTTCAAACACCTTAATTCTTACTTCACAAACATCCATTCTGTGACTTCACACACCTCCACCTCCATTCTGTGACTTCACACACCTTCATTCTGACTTCACACCCCTCCATTCTGACTTCACACACATCCATTCTGACTTCACACACCTCCATTCTATGACTTCACACACCTAAATTCTGTGACTTGACACACCTCCATTCTGACTTCACACACTTCCATTCTATGATTTCACACACCTCCATTCTGACTTCACACACTTCCATTCTATGATTTCACACACCTCCATTCTGACTTCACACACTTCCTTTCTATGACTTCACACACCTCCATTCTGTGGCTTCACACACCTCCATTCTGACTTCACACACCTCCATTCTGTGACTTCACACACCTCCATTCTGTGACTTCACACACTTCGATCCTATGAGTTCACACACTTCCATTCTATGAATTCACACACCTCCATTCTGTGATTTCACACACCTCCATTCTATGACTTCACACACCTCCATTCTGTGACTTCACACTCCTCCATTCTGAGTTCACACACCTCCATTCTATGACTTCACACACCTCCATTCTGTGACTTCACACACCACCTTTTTGACTTCACACACCTCCATTCTCTGACTTCACACACCTCCATTCTGTGACTTCACACACTTCCATTCTGTGACTTCACACACCTCCATTCTGTGACTTCACACACCTCTATTGTTTCACTTCACACACCTCCATTCTTTGACTTCACACACCTCCATTTCATGACTTCACACACCTCCATTCTATGAGTTCACACACCTCCAATTTGACTTCACACACCTCCATTCTATGACTTCACACACCTTCATTCTTACTTCAGAAACATCCATTCTCTGACTTCACACACCTCCATTCTATGACTTCAAAAACCTCTATTCTGTGAATTCACACTCCTCCATTCTGAATTCACACACCTCCATTCTGCGACTTCACACACCTCCATTCTGTGACTTCACACACCTCCAGTCTATGACTTCAAACACCTTCATTCTTACTTCACAAACATCCATTCTGTGACTTCACACACCTCCATTCTGTGACTTCACACACCTCCATTCTGTGACTTCCCACACCTCAATTCTGTGACTTCACACACCTCCATTCTGACTTCACACACCTCCATTCTATGATTTCACACACCTCCATTCTATGACTTCACACACCTCCATTCTGTTACTTCACACACCACCTTTTTGACTTCACACACCTCCATTCTGTGACTTCACACACCTCCATTCTGTGACTTCACACACCTCCGTTTTGACTTCACACACTTCCATGCTGTAACTTCAAACACCTCCATTCTGTGACTTCACACATCTCTATTGTTTCACTTCACACACCTCCATTCTTTGACTTCACACACCTCCATTCCATGATTTCACACACCTCCATTCTATGAGTTCACACACCTCCATTCTTTGAGTTCACACACCTCCAATTTGACTTCACACACCTCCATTCTATGACTTCACACACCTTCATTCTTACTTCAGAAACATCCATTCTCTGACTTCACACACCTCCATTCTATGACTTCACAAACCTCCATTCTGTGACTTCACACACCTCCATTCTGACTTCACACACCTCCATTCTTTGACTTCACACAACTCCATTCTTCCTTCACACACCTCCATTCTATGACTTCACACACTTCCTTTCTATGACTTCACACACCTCCATTCTGTGGCTTCACACACCTCCACTCTATGACTTCAAACACCTTAATTCTTACTTCACAAACATCCATTCTGTGACTTCACACACCTCCACCTCCATTCTGTGACTTCACACACCTTCATTCTGACTTCACACACCTCCATTCTGACTTCACACACCTCCATTCTGTGACTTCACACACCTCCATTCTATGACTTCACACACCTAAATTCTGTGACTTGACACACCTCCATTCTGACTTCACACACTTCCATTCTATGATTTCACACACCTCCATTCTGACTTCACACACTTCCATTCTATGATTTCACACACCTCCATTCTGACTTCACACACTTCCTTTCTATGACTTCACACACCTCCATTCTGTGGCTTCACACACCTCCATTCTGAGTTCACACACCTCCATTCTGTGACTTCACACACCTCCATTCTGTGACTTCACACACCTCCATTCTGTGACTTCACACACTTCGATCCTATGACTTCACACACTTCCATTCTATGAATTCACACACCTCCATTCTGTGATTTCACACACCTCCATTCTATGACTTCACACATCTCCATTCTGTGACTTCACACTCCTCCATTCTGAGTTCACACACCTCCATTCTATGACTTCACACACCTCCATTCTGTGACTTCACACACCACCTTTTTGACTTCACACACCTACATTTCATGACTTCACACACCTCCATTCTATGAGTTCACACACCTCCAATTTGACTTCACACACCTCCATTCTATGACTTCACACACCTTCATTCTTACTTCAGAAACATCCATTCTCTGACTTCACACACCTTCATTCTATGACTTCAAAAACCTCTATTCTGTGAATTCACACTCCTCCATTCTGAATTCACACACCTCCATTCTGCGACTTCACACACCTCCATTCTGTGACTTCACACACCTCCAGTCTATGACTTCAAACACCTTCATTCTTACTTCACAAACATCCATTCTGTGACTTCACACACCTCCATTCTGTGACTTCCCACACCTCAATTCTGTGACTTCACACACCTCCATTCTGACTTCACACACCTCCATTATATGATTTCACACACCTCCATTCTATGACTTCACACACCTCCATTCTGTGACTTCACACACCACATTTTTGACTTCACACACCTCCATTCTGTGACTTCACACACCTCCATTCTGTGACTTCACACACCTCCGTTTTGACTTCACACACTTCCATGCTGTAACTTCAAACACCTCCATTCTGTGACTTCACACACCTCTATTGTTTCACTTCACACACCTCCATTCTTTGACTTCACACACCTCCATTCCATGATTTCACACACCTCCATTCTATGAGTTCACACACCTCCATTCTTTGAGTTCACACACCTCCAATTTGACTTCACACACCTCCATTCTATGACTTCACACACCTTCATTCTTACTTCAGAAACATCCATTCTCTGACGTCACACACCTCCATTCTATGACTTCACAAACCTCCATTCTGTGACTTCACACACCTCCATTCTGACTTCACACACCTCCATTCTTTGACTTCACACAACTCCATTCTTCCTTCACACACCTCCATTCTATGACTTCACACACTTCCTTTCTATGACTTCACACACCTCCATTCTGTGGCTTCACACACCTCCATTCTGAGTTCACACACCTCCATTCTGTGACTTCACACACCTCTATTCTGTGACTTCACACACCTCCATTCTGTGATTTCACACACCTCGAACCTATGACTTCACACACTTCCATTCTATGAATTCACACACCTCCATTCTGTGATTTCACACACCTCCATTCTATGACTTCACACACCTCCATTCTGTGACTTCACACACCTCCATTCTGAGTTCACACACCTCCATTCTATGACTTCACAAACCCCCATTCTGAGTTCACAGACCTCCATTCTATGACTTCACACACTTCCATTCTATGACTTCACACACCTCCATTCTGACTTCACACACCTCCATTCTGACTTCACACACCTCAGTTGTTTGACTTCACACACCTCCATTCTATGATTTCACACACTTCCATTCAATGACTTCACACACCTCCATTCTATGACTTCACACACCTCATTTCTGAGTGGACACACCTCCATTCTGTGATTTCACACACCTCCAATCTGACTTCACACACCTCCATTCTATGACTTCACACACCTCAATTCTATGACTTCACACACCTCCATTCTATGACTTCACACACCACCATTCTGTGACTTCACACACCTCCACTCTATGACTTCAAACACCTTCATTCTTACTTCACAAACATCCATTCTGTGACTTCACACACCTCCATTCTATGAGTTAACACACCTCCATTCTGACTTCACACACCTCCATTCTATGTCTTCACACACCTCCGTTCTGACTTCACACAGCTCCATTCTGTGACTTCACAAAACTCCATTCTGTGATTTCACACACCTCCATACTATGACTTCACACACCTCCATCTATGACTTCACACACCTCCATTCTGAGTTCACACACCTCCATTCTGTGACTTCACACACCTCCATTCTGACTTCACACACCTTCATTTTATGGCTTCACACACCTCCATTCTGTGACTTCTCACACCTCCATTCTATGACTTCACACTCTTCCATTGTGATGTCACACAACTCCATTCTCTGTGTTCACACATCTCCATTCTATGATTTCACACACCACCATTCTGACTTCACACACCTCCATTTTATGACATCACAGACCTCGAATCTATGACTTCACTCACCTCCACTCTATGACTTCACACTCCTCCATTCTATGACTCCCACACCTCCTTTCTATGACTTCACCCACCTCAGTCTATGACTTCACACACCTCCATTCTGACTTCACACACCTCCATTCTGTGACTTCACACACCTCCATTCTATGACTTCACACACCTCCATTTTGTGACTTGACACACCTCCATTCTGACTTCACGCACTTCCATTCTATGATTTCACACACCTCCATTCTCACTTCACACAGCTCCATTCTATGAATTCACACACCTCCATTCTGTGACTTCACACACCTCCACTCTATGACTTCAAACACCTTAATTCTTACTTCACAAACATCCATTCTGTGACTTCACACACCTCCACCTCCATACTGTGACTTCACACACCTTCATTCTGACTTCACACACCTCCATTCTGTGACTTCACACACCTCAATTCTGTGACTTCACACACCTCCATTCTGACTTCACATACCTCCATTCTATGATTTCACACACCTCCATTCTATGACTTCACACACCTCCATTCTGTGACTTCACACACCACCTTTTTGACTTCACACACCTCCATTCTGTGACTTCACACAACTCCATTCTGTGACTTCACACAATTCCATTCTGTGACTTCACACACCTCCATTCTGTGACTTCACACACCTCTACTGTTTCACTTCACACACCTCCATTCTTTGACTTCACACACCTCCATTCCATGACTTCACACACCTCCATTCTATGAGTTCACACACCTCCATTCTATATGTTCACACACCTCCAATTTGACTTCACACACCTCCATTCTATGACTTCACACACATTTATTCTTTCTTCAGAAACATCCATTCTCTGACTTCACACACCTCCATTCTATGACTTCACACACCTCAATTCTATGACTTCACACACCTCCATTCTATGACTTCACACAGCACCATTCTGTGACTTCACACACCTCCATTCTGTGACTTCACACACCAACTTTTTGATTTCACACACCTCCATTCTGTGACGTCACACACCTCCATTCTGTGACTTCACACACCAACTTTTTGATTTCACACACCTCCATTCTGTGACGTCACACACCTCTATTCTGTGACTTCACACACCTCCGTTTTGCCTTCACACACTTCCAATCTGGGACTTCATACACCTCCATTCTGTGACTTCACACACCTCTATTGTTTCACTTCACACACCTCCATTCTTTGACTTCACACACCGCCATTCCATGACTTCACAAACCTCCATTCTATGAGTTCACACACCTCCATTCTATGAGTTCACACACCTCCAATTTGACTTCACACATCTCCATTCTATGACTTCACACACCTTCATTCTGACTTCACACACCTCCATTCTCTGACTTCACACACCTCAATTCTGTGACTTGGCACACCTCCATTCTGACTTCACAGACCTCCATTCTATGATTTCACACACCTCCATTCTATGACTTCACACACCTCCATTCTGTGACTTCACACACCTCCATTCTGACTTCACACCCCTCCATTCTGACTTCACACACCTCCATTCTGACATCACACAGCTCCATTCTATGAATTCACACACCTCCATTCTGTGACTTCACACACCACCTTTTTGACTTCACACACCTCCATTCTGTGACTTCACACACCTCCATTCTGTGACTTCACACACTTCCATTCTGTGACTTCACACACTTCCAATCTTGTACTTCACACACCTCCATTCTGTGACTTCACACACCTCTATTGTTTCACTTCACACACCTCCATTCTTTGACTTCACACACCGCCATTCCATGACTTCACAAACCTCCATTCTATGAGTTCACACACCTCCATTCTATGAGTTCACACACCTCCATCTATGACTTCACACACCTCCATTCTGAGTTCACACACCTCCATTCTGTGACTTCACACACCTCCATTCTGACTTCACACACCTTCATTTTATGACTTCACACACCTCCATTCTGTGACTTCTCACACCTCCATTCCATGACTTCACACTCTTCCATTGTGACGTCACACAACTCCATTCTATGTGTTCACACATCTCCATTCTATGATTTCACACACCACCATTCTGACTTCACACACCTCCATTTTATGACATCACAGACCTCGAATCTATGCCTTCACTCACCTCCACTCTATGACTTCACACTCCTCCATTCTATGACTTCCCACACCTCCTTTCTATGACTTCACCCACCTCAGTCTATGACTTCACACACCTCCATTCTGACTTCACACACCTCCATTCTGTGACTTCACACACCTCCATTCTATGACTTCACACACGTAAATTCTGTGACTTGACACACCTCCATTCTGACTTCACACACTTCCATTCTATGATTTCACACACCTCCATTCTGACTTCACACAGCTCCATTCTATGAATTCACACACCTCCATTCTGTGACTTCACACACCTCCACTCTATGACTTCAAACACCTTAATTCTTACTTCACAAACATCCATTCTGTGACTTCACACACCTCCACCTCCATTCTGTGACTTCACACACCTTCATTCTGACTTCACACACCTCCATTCTATGACTTCACACACCTCCATTCTGTGACTTCACACACCTCCATTCTGACTTCACACACCTCCATTCTGTGACTTCACACACCTCCATTCTATGACTTCACACACCTAAATTCTGTGACTTGACACACCTCCATTCTGACTTCACACACTTCCATTCTATGATTTCACACACCTCCATTCTGACTTCACACACTTCCATTCTATGATTTCACACACCTCCATTCTGACTTCACACACTTCCTTTCTATGACTTCACACACCTCCATTCTGTGGCTTCACACACCTCCATTCTGAGTTCACACACCTCCATTCTGTGACTTCACACACCTCCATTCTGAGACTTCACACACCTCCATTCTGTGACTTCACACACCTCGATCCTGTGACTTCACACACTTCCATTCTATGAATTCACACACCTCCATGCTGTGATTTCACACAACTCCATTCTATGACTTCACACACCTCCATTCTGTGACTTCACACACCTCCATTCTGAGTTCACAAACCTCCATTCTATGACTTCACACACCTCCATTCTGTGACTTCACACACCACCTTTTTGACTTCACACACCTTCATTCTGTGACTTCACACACTTCCATTCTGTGACTTCACACACTTCCATTCTGTGATTTCACACACTTCCATTCTGTGACTTCACACACCTCTACTGTTTCACTTCACACACCTCCATTCTTTGCCTTCACACACCTCCATTCCATGACTTCACACACCTCCATTCTATGAGTTCACACACCACCATTCTATATGTTCACACACCTCCAATTTTACTTCACACACCTCCATTCTATGACTTTACACACATTTATTCTTTCTTCAGAAACATCCATTCTCTGACTTCACACACCTCCATTCTATGACTTCACACACCTCAATTCTATGACTTCACACACCTCCATTCTATGTCTTCACACACCACCATTCTGTGACTTCACACAGCTCCATTCTGTGACTTCACACACCAACTTTTTGATTTCACACACCTCCATTCTGTGATGTCACACACCTCCATTCTGTGACTTCACACACCAACTTTTTGATTTCACACACCTCCATTCTGACTTCACACACCTCCATTCTGTGACTTCACACACCTCCATTCTGTGACTTCACACACCTAAATTCTGTGACTTGACACACCTCCATTCTGACTTCACACACTTCCATTCTATGATTTCACTCACCTCCATTCTGACTTCACACAGATCCATTCTATGAATTCACACACCTCCATTCTGTGACTTCACACACCTCCACGCTGTGACTTCAAACACCTTAATTCTTACTTCACAAACATCCATTCTGTGACTTCACACACCTCCACCTCCATTCTGTGACTTCAAACACCTTCATTCTGACTTCACACACCTGCATTCTGTGACTTCACACACCTCAATTCTGACTTCACACACCTCCATTCTGTGACTTCACACACCTCCATTCTATGACTTCACACACCTAAATTCTGTGACTTGACACACCTCCATTCTGACTTCACACACTTCCATTCTATGATTTCACACACCTCCATTCTGACTTCACACACTTCCTTTTTATGACTTCACACACCTCCATTCTGTGGCTTCACACACCTCCATTCTGAGTTCACACACCTCCATTCTGTGACTTCAAGCACCTCCATTCTGTGACTTCACACACCTCCATTCTGTGACTTCACACACCTCCGTCCTATGACTTCACACACTTCCATTCTATGAATTCACACACCTCCATTCTGTGATTTCACACACCTCCATTCTATGACTTCACACACCTCCATTCTGTGACTTCACACACCTCCATTCTGTGACTTCACACACCTCCATTCTATGACTTCACACACATTTATTCTTTCTTCAGAAACATCCATTCTCTGACTTCACACACCTCCATTCTATGACTTCACACACCTCAATTCTATGACTTCACACACCTCCATTCTATGACTTCACACACCACCATTCTGTGACTTCACACACCTCCATTCTGTGACTTCACACACCAACTTTTTGATTTCACACACCTCCATTCTGTGACGTCACACACCTCCACTCTGTGACTTCACACACCAACTTTTTGATTTCACACACCTCCATTCTGTGACGTCACACACCTCCATTCTGTGACTTCACACACCTCCGTTTTGCCTTCACACACTTCCAATCTGGGACTTCACACACCTCCATTCTGTGACTTCACAGACCTCTATTGTTTCACTTCACACACCTCCATTCTATGACTTCACACACCGCCATTCCATGACTTCACAAACCTCCATTCTATGAGTTCACACACCTCCATTCTATGAGTTCACACACCTCCAATTTGACTTCACACATCTCCATTCAATGACTTCACACACCTTCACTCTGAATTCACACACCTCCATTCTCTGACTTCACACACCTCAACTCTGTGACTTGACACACCTCCATTCCGACTTCACAGACCTCCATTCTATGATTTCACACACCTCCATTCTATGACTTCACACACCTCCCTTCTGTGACTTCACACACCTCCATTCTGACTTCACACCCCTCCATTCTGACTTCACACACCTCCATTCTGACATCACACAGCTCCATTCTATGAATTCACACACCTCCATTCTGTGACTTCACACACCACCTTTTTGACTTCACACACCTCCATTCTGTGACTTCACACACCTCCATTCTGTGACTTCACACACTTCCATTCTGTGACTTCACACACTTCCAATCTGGGACTTCACACACCTCCATTCTGTGACTTCACACACCTCTATTGTTTCACTTCACACACCTCCATTCTTTGACTTCACACACCGCCATTCCATGACTTCACAAACCTCCATTCTATGAGTTCACACACCTCCATTCTATGAGTTCACACACCTCCATCTATGACTTCACACACCTCCATTCTGAGTTCACACACCTCCATTCTGTGACTTCACACACCTCCATTCTGACTTCACACACCTTCATTTTATGACTTCACACACCTCCATTCTGTGACTTCTCACACCTCCATTCTATGACTTCACACTCTTCCATAGTGACGTCACACAACTCCATTCTATGTGTTCACACATATCCATTCTATGATTTCCCACACCACCATTCTGACTTCACACACCTCCATTTTATGACATCACAGACCTCGAATCTATGACTTCACTCACCTCCACTCTATGACTTCACACACCTCCATTCTGACTTCACACACCTCCATTCTGTGACTTCACACACCTCCATTCTATGACTTCACACACCTAAATTCTGTGACTTGACACACCTCCATTCTGACTTCACACACTTCCATTCTATGATTTCACACACCTCCATTCTGACTTCACACAGCTCCATTCTATGAATTCACACACCTCCATTCTGTGACTTCACACACCTCCACTCTATGACTTCAAACACCTTAATTCTTACTTCACAAACATCCATTCTGTGACTTCACACACCTCCACCTCCATTCTGTGACTTCACACACCTTCATTCTGACTTCACACACCTCCATTCTGTGACTTCACACACCTCAATTCTGACTTCACACACCTCCATTCTGTGACTTCACACACCTCCATTCTATGACTTCACACACCTAAATTCTGTGACTTGACACACCTCCATTCTGACTTCACACACTTCCATTCTATGATTTCACACACCTCCATTCTGACTTCACACAATTCCATTCTATGATTTCACACACCTCCATTCTGACTTCACACACTTCCTTTCTATGACTTCACACACCTCCATTCTGTGGCTTCACATACCTCCATTCTGAGTTCACACACCTCCATTCTGTGACTTCACACACCTCCATTCTGTGACTTCACACACCTCCATTCTGTGACTTCACACACCTCGATCCTGTGACTTCACACACTTCCATTCTATGAAATCACACACCTCCTTTCTGTGATTTCACACAACTCCATTCTATGACTTCACACACCTCCATTCTGTGACTTCACACACCTCCATTCTGAGTTCACACACCTCCATTCTATGACTTCACACACCTCCATTCTGTGACTTCACACACCACCTTTTTGACTTCACACACCTTCATTCTGTGACTTCACGCACCTCCATTCTGTGACTTCACACACTTCCATTCTGTGATTTCACACACCTCCATTCTGTGACTTTACACACCTCTACTGTTTCACTTCACACACCTCCATTCTTTGCCTTCACACACCTCCATTCCATGACTTCACACACCTCCATTCTATGAGTTCACACACCACCATTCTATATGTTCACACACCTCCAATTTGACTTCACACACCTCCATTCTATGACTTTACACACATTTATTCTTTCTTCAGAAACATCCATTCTCTGACTTCACACACCTCCATTCTATGACTTCACACACCTCAATTCTATGACTTCACACACCTCCATTCTATGTCTTCACACACCACCATTCTGTGACTTCACACACCTCCATTCTGTGACTTCACACACCTCCATTCTGTGACTTCACACACCAACTTTTTGATTTCACACACCTCCATTCTGTGACGTCACACACCTCCATTCTGTGACTTCACACACCAACTTTTTGATTTCACACACCTCCATTCTGTGACGTCACACACCTCCATTCTGTGACTTCACACACCTCCGTTTTGCCTTCACACACTTCCAATCTAGGACTTCACATACCTCCATTCTGTGACTTCACACACCTCTATTGTTTCACTTCACACACCTCCATTCTTTGACTTCACACACCGCCATTCCATGACTTCACAAACCTCCATTCTATGAGTTCACAAACCTCCATTCTATGAGTTCACACACCTCCAATTTGACTTCACACATCTCCATTCTATGACTTCACACACTTTCATTCTTACTTCAGAAACATCCATTCTCTGACTTCACACACCTCCATTCTATGACTTCACAAACCTCCATTCTGTGACTTCACACACCTCCATTCTGAGTTCACACACCTCCTTTCTATGACTTCACACACTTCCATTCTATGACTTCACACACCTCCATTCTGTGGCTTCACACACCTACATTCTGAGTTCACACACCTCCATTTTGTGACTTCACACACCTCCATTCTGTGACTTCACACAACTCCATTCTGTGACTTCACACACCTCCATTCTGTGACTTCACACACCTCGATCCTATGACTTCACACACCTCCATTCTGTGAGTTCACAAACCTCCATTCTATGACTTCATACACCTCCATTCTGTGAGTTTACACACCTCCATTCTGAGTTCACACACCTCCATTCTATGACTTCACAAACCTCCATTCTGAGTTCACAGACCTCCATTTTATGACTTCACACACCTCCATTGTATGACTTCACTCACCTCCATTCTGACTTCACAAACCTCCATTCTGACTTCACACACCTCAATTCTGTGACTTCACACACCTCCATTCTATGATTTCACACACTTCCATTCTATGACTTCACACACCTCCATTCTGTGGCTTCACACACCTACATTCTGAGTTTACACACCTCCATTCTGTGACTTCTCACACCTCCACTCTATGACTTCAAAGACCTTCATTCTTACTTCACAAACATCCATTCTGTGACTTCACACAACTCCATTCTGTGACTTCATACACCTTCATTCTGACTTCACACACCTCCATTCTGTGACTTCATACACCTCAATTCTGTGACGTCACACACCGCCATTCTGACTTCACACACCTCCATTCTATGATTTCACACACCTCCATTCTATGACTTCACACACCTCCATTCTGTGACTTCACACACCACCTTTCTGACTTCACACACCTCCATTCTGTGACTTCACACACCTCCATTCTATGACTTCACACACCTCCGTTTTGACTTCACACACTTCCATTCTGTGACTTCACACACCTCCATTCTGTGACTTCACACACCTCTATTGTTTCACTTCACACACCTCCATTCTTTGACTTCACACACCTCCATTTCATGACTTCACACACCTCCATTCTATGAGTTCACACACCTCCAATTTGACTTCACACACCTCCATTCTATGACTTCACACACCTTCATTCTTACTTCAGAAACATCCATTCTCTGACTTCACACACCTCCATTCTATGACTTCACAAACCTCTATTCTGTGAATTCACACACCTCCATTCTGAATTCACACACCTCCATTCTGCGACTTCACACACCTCCATTCTGTGACTTCACACACCTCCAGTCTATGACTTCAAACACCTTCATTCTTACTTCACAAACATCCATTCTGTGACTTCACACACCTCCATTCTGTGACTTCACACACCTTCATTCTGACTTCACACACCTCCATTCTGTGACTTCCCACACCTCAATTCTGTGACTTCACACACCTCCATTCTGACTTCACACACCTCCATTCTATGATTTCACACACCTCCATTCTATGACTTCACACACCTCCATTCTGTGACTTCACACACCACCTTTTTGACTTCACACACCTCCATTCTGTGACTTCACACACCTCCATTCTGTGACTTCACACACCTCCGTTTTGACTTCACACACTTCCATTCTGTAACTTCAAACACCTCCATTCTGTGACTTCACACACCTCTATTGTTTCACTTCACACACCTCCATTCTTTGACTTCACACACCTCCATTCCATGACTTCACACACCTCCATTCTATGAGTTCACACACCTCCATTCTTTGAGTTCACACACCTCCAATTTGACTTCACACACCTCCATTCTATGACTTCACACACCTTCATTCTTACTTCAGAAACATCCATTCTCTGACTTCACACACCTCCATTCTATGACTTCACAAACCTCCATTCTGGGACTTCACACACCTCCATTCTGACTTCACACACCTCCATTCTATGACTTCACACACTTCCTTTCTATGACTTCACACACCTCCATTCTGTGGCTTCACACACCTCCATTCTGAGTTCACACACCTCCATTCTGTGACTTCACACACCTCCATTCTTTGACTTCACACACCTCGATCCTATGACTTCACACACTTCCATTCTATGAATTCACACACCTCCATTCTGTGATTTCACACACCTCCATTCTATGACTTCACACACCTCCATTCTGTGACTTCACACACCTCCATTCTGAGTTCACACACCTCCATTCTATGACTTCACAAACCCCCATTCTGAGTTCACAGACCTCCATTCTATGACTTCACACACTTCCATTCTATGACTTCACACACCTCCATTCTGACTTCACACACCTCCATTCTGACTTCACACACCTCAGTTCTTTGACTTCACACACCTCCATTCTATGATTTCACACACTTCCATTCAATGACTTCACACACCTCCATTCTATGACTTCACACACCTCATTTCTGAGTGGACACACCTCCATTCTGTGATTTCACACACCTCCAATCTGACTTCACACACCTCCATTCTATGACTTCACACACCTCTATTCTATGACTTCACACACCTCCATTCTATGACTTCACACACCACCATTCTGTGACTTCACACACCTCCACTCTATGACTTCAAACACCTTCATTCTTACTTCACAAACATCCATTCTGTGACTTCACACACCTCCATTCTATGAGTTAACACACCTCCATTCTGACTTCACACACCTCCATTCTATGTCTTCACACACCTCCGTTCTGACTTCACACAGCTCCATTCTGTGACTTCACAAAACTCCATTCTGTGATTTCACACACCTCCATACTATGACTTCACACACCTCCATCTATGACTTCACACACCTCCATTCTGAGTTCACACACCTCCATTCTGTGACTTCACACACCTCCATTCTGACTTCACACACCTTCATTTTATGACTTCACACACCTCCATTCTGTGACTTCTCACACCTCCATTCTATGACTTCACACTCTTCCATTGTGACGTCACACAACTCCATTCTATGTGTTCACACATCTCCATTCTATGATTTCACACACAACCATTCTGACTTCACACACCTCCATTTTTGACATCACAGACCTCGAATCTATGACTTCACTCACCTTCACTCTATGACTTCACACTCCTCCATTCTATGACTCCCACACCTCCTTTCTATGACTTCACCCACCTCAGTCTATGACTTCACACACCTCCATTCTGACTTCACACACCTCCATTCTGTGACTTCACACACCTCCATTCTATGACTTCACACACCTAAATTCTGTGACTTGACACACCTCCATTCTGACTTCACGCACTTCCATTCTATGATTTCACACACCTCCATTCTGACTTCACACAGCTCCATTCTATGAATTCACACACCTCCATTCTGTGACTTCACACACCTCCACTAAATGACTTCAAACACCTTAATTCTTACTTCACAAACATCCATTCTGTGACTTCACACACCTCCACCTCCATTCTGTGACTTCACACACCTCCATTCTGACTTCACACACCTCCATTCTGTGACTTCACACACCTCCATTCTGACTTCACACACCTTCATTTTATGACTTCACACACCTCCATTCTGTGACTTCCCACACCTCAATTCTGTGACTTCACACACCTCCATTCTGACTTCACACACCTCCATTCTATGATTTCACACACCTCCATTCTATGACTTCACACACCTCCATTCTGTGACTTCACACACCACCTTTTTGACTTCACACACCTCCATTCTGTGACTTCACACACCTCCATTCTGTGACTTCACACACCTCCGTTTTGACTTCACACACTTCCATTCTGTAACTTCAAACACCTCCATTCTGTGACTTCACACACCTCTATTGTTTCACTTCACACACCTCCATTCTTTGACTTCACACACCTCCATTCCATGACTTCACACACCTCCATTCTATGAGTTCACACACCTACATTCTTTGAGTTCACACACCTCCAATTTGACTTCACACACCTCCATTCTATGACTTCACACACCTTCATTCTTACTTCAGAAACATCCATTCTCTGACTTCACACACCTCCATTCTATGACTTCACAAACCTCCATTCTGGGACTTCACACACCTCCATTCTGACTTCACACACCTCCATTCTATGACTTCACACACTTCCTTTCTATGACTTCACACACCTCCATTCTGTGGCTTCACACACCTCCATTCTGAGTTCACACACCTCCATTCTGTGACTTCACACACCTCCATTCTTTGACTTCACACACCTCGATCCTATGACTTCACACACTTCCATTCTATGAATTCACACACCTCCATTCTGTGATTTCACACACCTCCATTCTATGACTTCACACACCTCCATTCTGTGACTTCACACACCTCCATTCTGAGTTCACACACCTCCATTCTATGACTTCACAAACCCCCATTCTGAGTTCACAGACCTCCATTCTATGACTTCACACACTTCCATTCTATGACTTCACACACCTCCATTCTGACTTCACACACCTCCATTCTGACTTCACACACCTCAGTTCTTTGACTTCACACACCTCCATTCTATGATTTCACACACTTCCATTCAATGACTTCACACACCTCCATTCTATGACTTCACACACCTCATTTCTGAGTGGACACACCTCCATTCTGTGATTTCACACACCTCCAATCTGACTTCACACACCTCCATTCTATGACTTCACACACCTCTATTCTATGGCTTCACACACCTCCATTCTATGACTTCACACACCACCATTCTGTGACTTCACACACCTCCACTCTATGACTTCAAACACCTTCATTCTTACTTCACAAACATCCATTCTGTGACTTCACACACCTCCATTCTATGAGTTAACACACCTCCATTCTGACTTCACACACCTCCATTCTATGTCTTCACACACCTCCGTTCTGACTTCACACAGCTCCATTCTGTGACTTCACAAAACTCCATTCTGTGATTTCACACACCTCCATACTATGACTTCACACACCTCCATCTATGACTTCACACACCTCCATTCTGAGTTCACACACCTCCATTCTGTGACTTCACACACCTCCATTCTGACTTCACACACCTTCATTTTATGACTTCACACACCTCCATTCTGTGACTTCTCACACCTCCATTCTATGACTTCACACTCTTCCATTGTGACGTCACACAACTCCATTCTATGTGTTCACACATCTCCATTCTATGATTTCACACACCACCATTCTGACTTCACACACCTCCATTTTTGACATCACAGACCTCGAATCTATGACTTCACTCACCTCCACTCTATGACTTCACACTCCTCCATTCTATGACTCCCACACCTCCTTTCTATGACTTCACCCACCTCAGTCTATGACTTCACACACCTCCATTCTGACTTCACACACCTCCATTCTGTGACTTCACACACCTCCATTCTATGACTTCACACACCTAAATTCTGTGACTTGACACACCTCCATTCTGACTTCACGCACTTCCATTCTATGATTTCACACACCTCCATTCTGACTTCACACAGCTCCATTCTATGAATTCACACACCTCCATTCTGTGACTTCACACACCTCCACTAAATGACTTCAAACACCTTAATTCTTACTTCACAAACATCCATTCTGTGACTTCACACACCTCCACCTCCATTCTGTGACTTCACACACCTCCATTCTGACTTCACACACCTCCATTCTGTGACTTCACACACCTCCATTCTGACTTCACACACCTTCATTTTATGACTTCACACACCTCCATTCTGTGACTTCCCACACCTCAATTCTGTGACTTCACACACCTCCATTCTGACTTCACACACCTCCATTCTATGATTTCACACACCTCCATTCTATGACTTCACACACCTCCATTCTGTGACTTCACACACCACCTTTTTGACTTCACACACCTCCATTCTGTGACTTCACACACCTCCATTCTGTGACTTCACACACCTCCGTTTTGACTTCACACACTTCCATTCTGTAACTTCAAACACCTCCATTCTGTGACTTCACACACCTCTATTGTTTCACTTCACACACCTCCATTCTTTGACTTCACACACCTCCATTCCATGACTTCACACACCTCCATTCTATGAGTTCACACACCTACATTCTTTGAGTTCACACACCTCCAATTTGACTTCACACACCTCCATTCTATGACTTCACACACCTTCATTCTTACTTCAGAAACATCCATTCTCTGACTTCACACACCTCCATTCTATGACTTCACAAACCTCCATTCTGGGACTTCACACACCTCCATTCTGACTTCACACACCTCCATTCTATGACTTCACACACTTCCTTTCTATGACTTCACACACCTCCATTCTGTGGCTTCACACACCTCCATTCTGAGTTCACACACCTCCATTCTGTGACTTCACACACCTCCATTCTTTGACTTCACACACCTCGATCCTATGACTTCACACACTTCCATTCTATGAATTCACACACCTCCATTCTGTGATTTCACACACCTCCATTCTATGACTTCACACACCTCCATTCTGTGACTTCACACACCTCCATTCTGAGTTCACACACCTCCATTCTATGACTTCACAAACCCCCATTCTGAGTTCACAGACCTCCATTCTATGACTTCACACACTTCCATTCTATGACTTCACACACCTCCATTCTGACTTCACACACCTCCATTCTGACTTCACACACCTCAGTTCTTTGACTTCACACACCTCCATTCTATGATTTCACACACTTCCATTCAATGACTTCACACACCTCCATTCTTTGACTTCACACACCTCATTTCTGAGTGGACACACCTCCATTCTGTGATTTCACACACCTCCAATCTGACTTCACACACCTCCATTCTATGACTTCACACACCTCTATTCTATGGCTTCACACACCTCCATTCTATGACTTCACACACCACCATTCTGTGACTTCACACACCTCCACTCTATGACTTCAAACACCTTCATTCTTACTTCACAAACATCCATTCTGTGACTTCACACACCTCCATTCTATGAGTTAACACACCTCCATTCTGACTTCACACACCTCCATTCTATGTCTTCACACACCTCCGTTCTGACTTCACACAGCTCCATTCTGTGACTTCACAAAACTCCATTCTGTGATTTCACACACCTTCATACTATGACTTCACACACCTCCATCTATGACTTCACACACCTCCATTCTGAGTTCACACACCTCCATTCTGTGACTTCACACACCTCCATTCTGACTTCACACACCTTCATTTTATGACTTCACACACCTCCATTCTGTGACTTCTCACACCTCCATTCTATGACTTCACACTCTTCCATTGTGACGTCACACAACTCCATTCTATGTGTTCACACATCTCCATTCTATGATTTCACACACCACCATTCTGACTTCACACACCTCCATTTTTGACATCACAGACCTCGAATCTATGACTTCACTCACCTCCACTCTATGACTTCACACTCCTCCATTCTATGACTCCCACACCTCCTTTCTATGACTTCACCCACCTCAGTCTATGACTTCACACACCTCCATTCTGACTTCACACACCTCCATTCTGTGACTTCACACACCTCCATTCTATGACTTCACACACCTAAATTCTGTGACTTGACACACCTCCATTCTGACTTCACGCACTTCCATTCTATGATTTCACACACCTCCATTCTGACTTCACACAGCTCCATTCTATGAATTCACACACCTCCATTCTGTGACTTCACACACCTCCACTAAATGACTTCAAACACCTTAATTCTTACTTCACAAACATCCATTCTGTGACTTCACACACCTCCACCTCCATTCTGTGACTTCACACACCTCCATTCTGACTTCACACACCTCCATTCTGTGACTTCACACACCTCCATTCTGACTTCACACACCTTCATTTTATGACTTCACACACCTCCATTCTGTGACTTTCCACACCTCAATTCTGTGACTTCACACACCTCCATTCTGACTTCACACACCTCCATTCTATGATTTCACACACCTCCATTCTATGACTTCACACACCTCCATTCTGTGACTTCACACACCACCTTTTTGACTTCACACACCTCCATTCTGTGACTTCACACACCTCCATTCTGTGACTTCACACACCTCCGTTTTGACTTCACACACTTCCATTCTGTAACTTCAAACACCTCCATTCTGTGACTTCACACACCTCTATTGTTTCACTTCACACACCTCCATTCTTTGACTTCACACACCTCCATTCCATGACTTCACACACCTCCATTCTATGAGTTCACACACCTACATTCTTTGAGTTCACACACCTCCAATTTGACTTCACACACCTCCATTCTATGACTTCACACACCTTCATTCTTACTTCAGAAACATCCATTCTCTGACTTCACACACCTCCATTCTATGACTTCACAAACCTCCATTCTGGGACTTCACACACCTCCATTCTGACTTCACACACCTCCATTCTATGACTTCACACACTTCCTTTCTATGACTTCACACACCTCCATTCTGTGGCTTCACACACCTCCATTCTGAGTTCACACACCTCCATTCTGTGACTTCACACACCTCCATTCTTTGACTTCACACACCTCGATCCTATGACTTCACACACTTCCATTCTATGAATTCACACACCTCCATTCTGTGATTTCACACACCTCCATTCTATGACTTCACACACCTCCATTCTGTGACTTCACACACCTCCATTCTGAGTTCACACACCTCCATTCTATGACTTCACAAACCCCCATTCTGAGTTCACAGACCTCCATTCTATGACTTCACACACTTCCATTCTATGACTTCACACACCTCCATTCTGACTTCACACACCTCCATTCTGACTTCACACACCACAGTTCTTTGACTTCACACACCTCCATTCTATGATTTCACACACTTCCATTCAATGACTTCACACACCTCCATTCTATGACTTCACACACCTCATTTCTGAGTGGACACACCTCCATTCTGTGATTTCACACACCTCCAATCTGACTTCACACACCTCCATTCTATGACTTCACACACCTCTATTCTATGACTTCACACACCTCCATTCTATGACTTCACACACCACCATTCTGTGACTTCACACACCTCCACTCTATGACTTCAAACACCTTCATTCTTACTTCACAAACATCCATTCTGTGACTTCACACACCTCCTTTCTATGAGTTAACACACCTCCATTCTGACTTCACACACCTCCATTCTATGTCTTCACACACCTCCGTTCTGACTTCACACAGCTCCATTCTGTGACTTCACAAAACTCCATTCTGTGATTTCACACACCTCCATACTATGACTTCACACACCTCCATCTATGACTTCACACACCTCCATTCTGAGTTCACACACCTCCATTCTGTGACTTCACACACCTCCATTCTGACTTCACACACCTTCATTTTATGACTTCACACACCTCCATTCTGTGACTTCTCACACCTCCATTCTATGACTTCACACTCTTCCATTGTGACGTCACACAACTCCATTCTATGTGTTCACACATCTCCATTCTATGATTTCACACACCACCATTCTGACTTCACACACCTCCATTTTTGACATCACAGACCTCGAATCTATGACTTCACTCACCTCCACTCTATGACTTCACACTCCTCCATTCTATGACTCCCACACCTCCTTTCTATGACTTCACCCACCTCAGTCTATGACTTCACACACCTCCATTCTGACTTCACACACCTCCATTCTGTGACTTCACACACCTCCATTCTATGACTTCACACACCTAAATTCTGTGACTTGACACACCTCCATTCTGACTTCACGCACTTCCATTCTATGATTTCACACACCTCCATTCTGACTTCACACAGCTCCATTCTATGAATTCACACACCTCCATTCTGTGACTTCACACACCTCCACTAAATGACTTCAAACACCTTAATTCTTACTTCACAAACATCCATTCTGTGACTTCACACACCTCCACCTCCATTCTGTGACTTCTCACACCTTCATTCTGACTTCACACACCTCCATTCTGTGACTTCACACACCTCCATTCTGTGACTTCACACACTTCCATTCTGTGACTTCACACACCTCCATTCTGTGACTTCACACACCTCTACTGTTTCACTTCACACACCTCCATTCTTTGACTTCACACACCTCCATTCCATGACTTCACACACCTCCATTCTATGAGTTCACACACCTCCATTCTATATGTTCACACACCTCCAATTTGACTTCACACACCTCCATTCTATGACTTCACACACATTTATTCTTTCTTCAGAAACATCCATTCTCTGACTTCACACACCTCCATTCTATGACTTCACACACCTCAATTCTATGACTTCACACACCTCCATTCTATGACTTCACACACCACCATTCTGTGACTTCACACACCTCCATTCTGTGACTTCACACACCAACTTTTTGATTTCACACACCTCCATTCTGTGACGTCACACACCTCCCTTCTGTGACTTCACACACCAACTTTTTGATTTCACACACCTCCATTCTGTGACGTCACACACCTCCATTCTGTGACTTCACACACCTCCGTTTTGCCTTCACACACTTCCAATCTGGGACTTCACACACCTCCATTCTGTGACTTCACACACCTCTATTGTTTCACTTCACACACCTCCATTCTTTGACTTCACACACCGCCATTCCATGACTTCACAAACCTCCATTCTATGAGTTCACACACCTCCATTCTATGAGCTCACACACCTCCAATTTGACTTCACACATCTCCATTCTATGACTTCACACACCTTCATTCTTACTTCAGAAACATCCATTCTCTGACTTCACACACCTCCATTCTATGACTTCACAAACCTCCATTCTGTGACTTCACACACCTCCATTCTGAGTTCACACACCTCCTTTCTATGACTTCACACACTTCCATTCTATGACTTCACACACCTCCATTCTGTGGCTTCACACACCTACATTCTGAGTTCACACACCTCCATTCTGTGACTTCACACACCTCCATTCTGTGACTTCACACACCTCCATTCTGTGACTTCACACACCTCCATTCTATGAGTTAACACACCTCCATTCTGACTTCACACACCTCCATTCTATGTCTTCACACACCTCCGTTCTGACTTCACACAGCTCCATTCTGTGACTTCACAAAACTCCATTCTGTGATTTCACACACCTCCATACTATGACTTCACACACCTCCATCTATGACTTCACACACCTCCATTCTGAGTTCACACACCTCCATTCTGTGACTTCACACACCTCCATTCTGACTTCACACACCTTCATTTTATGACTTCACACACCTCCATTCTGTGACTTCTCACACCTCCATTCTATGACTTCACACTCTTCCATTGTGACGTCACACAACTCCATTCTATGTGTTCACACATCTCCATTCTATGATTTCACACACCACCATTCTGACTTCACACACCTCCATTTTTGACATCACAGACCTCGAATCTATGACTTCACTCACCTCCACTCTATGACTTCACACTCCTCCATTCTATGACTCCCACACCTCCTTTCTATGACTTCACCCACCTCAGTCTATGACTTCACACACCTCCATTCTGACTTCACACACCTCCATTCTGTGACTTCACACACCTCCATTCTATGACTTCACACACCTAAATTCTGTGACTTGACACACCTCCATTCTGACTTCACGCACTTCCATTCTATGATTTCACACACCTCCATTCTGACTTCACACAGCTCCATTCTATGAATTCACACACCTCCATTCTGTGACTTCACACACCTCCACTCAATGACTTCAAACACCTTAATTCTTACTTCACAAACATCCATTCTGTGACTTCACACACCTCCACCTCCATTCTGTGACTTCACACACCTTCATTCTGACTTCACACACCTCCATTCTGTGACTTCACACACCTCAATTCTGTGACTTCACACACCTCCATTCTGACTTCACATACCTCCATTCTATGATTTCACACACCTCCATTCTATGACTTCACACACCTCCATTCTGTGACTTCACACACCACCTTTTTGACTTCACACACCTCCATTCTGTGACTTCACACACCTCCATTCTGTGACTTCACACACTTCCATTCTGTGACTTCACACACCTCCATTCTGTGACTTCACACACCTCTACTGTTTCACTTCACACACCTCCATTCTTTGACTTCACACACCTCCATTCCATGACTTCACACACCTCCATTCTATGAGTTCACACACCTCCATTCTATATGTTCACACACCTCCAATTTGACTTCACACACCTCCATTCTATGACTTCACACACATTTATTCTTTCTTCAGAAACATCCATTCTCTGACTTCACACACCTCCATTCTATGACTTCACACACCTCAATTCTATGACTTCACACACCTCCATTCTATGACTTCACACACCACCATTCTGTGACTTCACACACCTCCATTCTGTGACTTCACACACCAACTTTTTGATTTCACACACCTCCATTCTGTGACGTCACACACCTCCCTTCTGTGACTTCACACACCAACTTTTTGATTTCACACACCTCCATTCTGTGACGTCACACACCTCCATTCTGTGACTTCACACACCTCCGTTTTGCCTTCACACACTTCCAATCTGGGACTTCACACACCTCCATTCTGTGACTTCACACACCTCTATTGTTTCACTTCACACACCTCCATTCTTTGACTTCACACACCGCCATTCCATGACTTCACAAACCTCCATTCTATGAGTTCACACACCTCCATTCTATGAGTTCACACACCTCCAATTTGACTTCACACATCTCCATTCTATGACTTCACACACCTTCATTCTTACTTCAGAAACATCCATTCTCTGACTTCACACACCTCCATTCTATGACTTCACAAACCTCCATTCTGTGACTTCACACACCTCCATTCTGAGTTCACACACCTCCTTTCTATGACTTCACACACTTCCATTCTATGACTTCACACACCTCCATTCTGTGGCTTCACACACCTACATTCTGAGTTCACACACCTCCATTCTGTGACTTCACACACCTCCATTCTGTGACTTCACACACCTCCATTCTGTGACTTCACACACCTCGATCCTATGACTTCACACACCTCCATTCTGTGAGTTCACACACCTCCATTCTATGACTTCACACACCTCCATTCTGAGTTCACAGACCTCCATTCTATGACTTCACACACCTCCATTGTATGACTTCACTCACCTCCATTCTGACTTCACAAACCTCCATTCTGACTTCACACACCTCAATTCTGTGACTTCACACACCTCCATTCTTTGATTTCACACACTTCCATTCTATGACTTCACACACCTCCATTCTGTGGCTTCACACACCTACATTCTGAGTTTACACACCTCCATTCTGTGACTTCTCACACCTCCACTCTATGACTTCAAAGACCTTCATTCTTACTTCACAAACATCCATTCTGTGACTTCACACAACTCCATTTTGTGACTTCATACACCTTCATTCTGACTTCACACACCTCCATTCTGTGACTTCATACACCTCAATTCTGTGACTTCACACACCTCCATTCTATGATGTCACAAACCTCCATTCTATGACTTCACACACCTCCATTCTGTGACTTCACACACCACCTTTTTGACTTCACACACCTCCATTCTGTGACTTCACACACCTCCATTCTATGACTTCACACACCTCCGTTTTGACTTCACACACTTCAATTCTGTGACTTCACACACCTCCATTCTGTGACTTCACACACCTCTATTGTTTCACTTCACACACCTCCATTCTTTGACTTCACACACCTCCACTTCATGACTTCACACAGCTCCATTCTATGAGTTCACACACCTCCAATTTGACTTCACACACCTCCATTCTATGACTTCACACACCTTCATTCTTACTTCAGAAACATCCATTCTCTGACTTCACACACCTCCATTCTATGACTTCACAAACCTCCATTCTGTGACTTCACACACCTCCATTCTGAATTCACACACCTCCATTCTGCGACTTCACACACCTCCATTCTGTGACTTCACACACCTCCAGTCTATGACTTCAAACACCTTCATTCTTACTTCACAAACATCCATTCTGTGACTTCACACACCTCCATTCTGTGACTTCACACACCTGCATTCTGACTTCACACACCTCCATTCTGTGACTTCACACACCTCAATTCTGTGACTTCACACACCTCCATTCTGACTTCACATACCTCCATTCTATGATTTCACACACCTCCATTCTATGACTTCACACACCTCCATTCTATGACTTCACACACCACCTTTTTGACTTCACACACCTCCATTCTGTGACTTCACACACCTCCATTCTATGACTTCACACACCTCCGTTTTGACTTCACACACTTCAATTCTGTGACTTCACACACCTCCATTCTGTGACTTCACACACCTCTATTGTTTCACTTCACACACCTCCATTCTTTGACTTCACACACCTCCATTTCATGACTTCACACAGCTCCATTCTATGAGTTCACACACCTCCAATTTGACTTCACACACCTCCATTCTATGATTTCACACACCTTCATTCTTACTTCAGAAACATCCATTCTCTGACTTCACACACCTCCATTCTATGACTTCACAAACCTCCATTCTGTGACTTCACACACCTCAATTCTGTGACTTCACACACCTCCATTCTGACTTCACATACCTCCATTCTATGATTTCACACACCTCCATTCTATGACTTCACACACCTCCATTCTATGACTTCACACACCACCTTTTTGACTTCACACACCTCCATTCTGTGACTTCACACACCTCCATTCTATGACTTCACACACCTCCGTTTTGACTTCACACACTTCAATTCTGTGACTTCACACACCTCCATTCTGTGACTTCACACACCTCTATTGTTTCACTTCACACACCTCCATTCTTTGACTTCACACACCTCCATTTCATGACTTCACACAGCTCCATTCTATGAGTTCACACACCTCCAATTTGACTTCACACACCTCCATTCTATGACTTCACACACCTTCATTCTTACTTCAGAAACATCCATTCTCTGACTTCACACACCTCCATTCTATGACTTCACAAACCTCCATTCTGTGACTTCACACACCTCCATTCTGAATTCACACACCTCCATTCTGCGACTTCACACACCTCCATTCTGTGACTTCACACACCTCCAGTCTATGACTTCAAACACCTTCATTCTTACTTCACAAACATCCATTCTGTGACTTCACACACCTCCATTCTGTGACTTCACACACCTGCATTCTGACTTCACACACCTCCATTCTGTGACTTCACACACCTCAATTCTGTGACTTCACACACCTCCATTCTGACTTCACATACCTCCATTCTATGATTTCACACACCTCCATTCTATGACTTCACACACCTCCATTCTGTGACTTCACACACCACCTTTTTGACTTCACACACCTCCATTCTGTGACTTCACACACCTCCATTCTGTGACTTCACACACCTCCGTTTTGACTTCACACACTTCCATTCTGTAACTTCAAACACCTCCATTCTGTGACTTCACTCACCTCTATTGTTTCCCTTCACACACCTCCATTCTTTGACTTCACACACCTCCTTTCCATGACTTCACACACCTCCATTCTATGAGTTCACACACCTCCATTCTTTGAGTTCACACACCTCCAATTTGACTTCACACACCTCCATTCTATGACTTCACACACCTTCATTCTTACTTCAGAAACTTCCATTCTCTGACTTAACACACCTCCATTCTATGACTTCACAAACCTCCATTCTGTGACTTCACACACCTCCATTCTGACTTCACACACCTCCATTCTGTGACTTCACACACCTCCATTCTTCCTTCACACACCTCCATTCTATGACTTCACACACTTCCTTTCTATGACTTCATACACCTCCATTCTGTGGCTTCACACACCTCCATTCTGAGTTCACACACCTCCATTCTGTGACTTCACACACCTCCATTCTGTGACTTCACACACCTCCATTCTGTGACTTCACACACCTCCATCCTATGACTTCACACACTTCCATTCTATGAATTCACACACCTCCATTCTGTGATTTCACACACCTCCATTCTATGACTTCACACACCTCCATTCTGTGACTTCACACACCTTCATTCTGAGTTCA
Organism: Megascapheus bottae; assembly: GCA_024803745.1. Classification (NCBI taxonomy): domain Eukaryota; kingdom Metazoa; phylum Chordata; class Mammalia; order Rodentia; family Geomyidae; genus Megascapheus; species Megascapheus bottae. Next base: position 1,065,065 of record JANJXV010000339.1, read on the forward strand.
CACACCTCCATTCTATGACTTCACAAACCCCCATTCTGAGTTCACAGACCTCCATTCTATGACTTCACACACTTCCATTCTATGACTTCACACACCTCCATTCTGACTTCACACACCTCCATTCTGACTTCACACACCTCAGTTCTTTGACTTCACACACCTTCATTCTTACTTCACAAACATCCATTCTGTGACTTCACACACCTCATTTCTGAGTGGACACACCTCCATTCTATGATTTCACACACCTCCAATCTGACTTCACACACCTCCATTCTATGACTTCACACACCACCATTCTGTGACTTCACACACCTCCACTCTATGACTTCAAACACCTTCATTCTTACTTCACAAACATCCATTCTGTGACTTCACACACCTCCATTCTATGAGTTCACACACCTCCATTCTGACTTCACACACCTCCATTCTATGTCTTCACACATCTCCGTTCTGAATTCACACAGCTCCATTCTGTGACTTCACAAAACTCCATTCTGTGATTTCACACACCTCCATACTATGACTTCACACACCTCCATCTATGACTTCACACACCTCCATTCTGAGTTCACACACCTCCATTCTGTGACTTCACACACCTCCATTCTGACTTCACACACCTTCATTTTATGACTTCACACACCTCCATTCTGTGACTTCTCACACCTCCATTCTATGACTTCACACTCTTCCATTGTGACGTCACACAACTCCATTCTATGTGTTCACACATCTCCATTCTATTATTTCACACACCACCATTCTGACTTCACACACCTCCATTTTATGACATCACAGACCTCGAATCTATGACTTCACTCACCTCCACTCTATGACTTAACACTCCTCCATTCTATGACTTCCCACACCTCCTTTCTATGACTTCACCCACCTCAGTCTATGACTTCACACACCTCCATTGTGACTTCACACACCTCCATTCTGTGACTTCACACACCTCCATTCTATGACTTCACACACCTAAATTCTGTGACTTGACACACCTCCATTCTGACTTCACACACTTCCATTCTATGATTTCACACACCTCCATTCTGACGTCACACAGCTCCATTCTATGAATTCACACACCTCCATTCTGTGACTTCACACACCTCCACTCTATGACTTCAAACACCTTAATTCCTACTTCACAAACATCCATTCTGTGACTTCACACACCTCCACCTCCATTCTGTGACTTCACACACCTTCATTCTGACTTCACACACCTCCATTCTGTGACTTCACACACCTCAATTCTGTGACTTCACACACCTCCATTCTGACTTCACATACCTCCATTCTATGATTTCACACACCTCCATTCTATGACTTCACACACCTCCATTCTGTGACTTCACACACCACCTTTTTGACTTCACACACCTCCATTCTGTGACTTCACACACCTCCATTCTGTGACTTCACACACCTCTACTGTTTCACTTCACACACCTCCATTCTTTGACTTCACACACCTCCATTCCATGACTTCACACACCTCCATTCTATGAGTTCACACACCTCCATTCTATATGTTCACACACCTCAATTTGACTTCACACAACTCCATTCTATGACTTCACACAAATTTATTCTTTCTTCAGAAACATCCATTCTCTGACTTCACACACCTCCATTCTATGACTTCACACACCTCAATTCTGTGACTTCACACACCTCCATTCTATGACTTCACACACCACCATTCTGTGACTTCACACACCTCCACTCTATGACTTCAAACACCTTCATTCTTACTTCACAAACATCCATTCTGTGACTTCACACACCTCCATTCTATGAGTTCACACACCTCCATTCTGACTTCACACACCTCCATTCTATGTCTTCACACACCTCTGTTCTGACTTCACACAGCTCCATTCTGTGACTTCACAAAACTCCATTCTGTGATTTCACACACCTCCATACTATGACTTCACACACCTCCATCTATGACTTCACACACCTCCATTCTGAGTTCACACATCTCCATTCTGTGACTTCACACACCTCCATTCTGACTTCACACACCTTCATTTTATGACTTCACACACCTCAATTCTGTGACTTGACACACCTCCATTCTGACTTCACACACTTCCATTCTATGATTTCACACACCTCCATTCTGACTTCACACAGCTCCATTCTATGAATTCACACACCTCCATTCTGTGACTTCACACACCAACTTTTTGATTTCACACACCTCCATTCTGTGACGTCACACACCTCCATTCTGTGACTTTACACACCTCCGTTTTGCCTTCACACACTTCCAATCTGGGACTTCACACACCTCCATTCTGTGACTTCACACACCTCTATTGTTTCACTTCACACACCTCCATTCTTTGACTTCACACACCGCCATTCCATGACTTCACAAACCTCCATTCTATGAGTTCACACACCTCCATTCTATGAGTTCACACACCTCCAATTTGACTTTACACATCTCCATTAAATGATTTCACACACCTTCATTCTAACTTCAGAAACATCCATTCTCTGACTTCACACACCTCCATTCTATGACTTCACAAACCTCCATTCTGTGACTTCACACACCTCCATTCTGAGTTCACACACCTCCTTTCTATGACTTCACACACTTCCATTCTATGACTTCACACACCTCCATTCTGTGGCTTCACACACCTACATTCTGAGTTCACACACCTCCATTCTGTGACTTCACACACCTCCATTCTGTGACTTCACACACCTCCCTTCTGTGACTTCACACACCTCCATTCTGTGACTTCACACACCTCGATCCTATGACTTCACATACCTCCATTCTGTGAGTTCACAAATCTCCATTCTATGACTTCACACACCTCCATTCTGTGAGTTCACACACCTCCATTCTGAGTTCACACACCTCCATTCTATGACTTCACAAACCTCCATTCTGAGTTCACAGACCTCCATTCTATGACTTCACACACCTCCATTGTATGACTTCACTCACCTCCATTCTGACTTCACAAACCTCCATTCTGACTTCACACACCTAAATTCTGTGACTTCACACACCTCCATTCTATGATTTCACACACTTCCATTCTATGACTTCACACACCTCCATTCTGTGGTTCACACACCTACATTCTGAGTTTACACACCTCCATTCTGTGACTTCTCACACCTCCACTCTATGACTTCAAAGACCTTCATTCTTACTTCACAAACATCCATTCTGTGACTTCACACAATTCCATTCTGTGACTTCATACACCTTCATTCTGACTTCACACACCTCCATTCTGTGACTTCATACACCTCAATTCTGTGACTTCACACACCTCCATTCTGACTTCACACACTTCCATTCTATGATTTCACACACCTCCATTCTATGACTTCACACACCTCCATTCTGTGACTTCACACACCTCCATTCTATGACTTCACACACCTCCGTTTTGACTTCACACACTTCCATTCTGTGACTTCACACACCTCCATTCTTTGACTTCACACTCCTCTATTGTTTCACTTCACACACCTCCATTCTTTGACTTCACACACCTCCATTTCATGACTTCACACACCTCCATTCTATGAGCTCACACACCTCCAATTTGACTTCACACACCTCCATTCTATGACTTCACACACCTTCATTCTTACTTCAGAAACATCCATTCTCTGCTTCACACACCTCCATTCTATGACTTCACAAACCTCCATTCTGTGAATTCACACACCTCCATTATGAATTCACACACTTCCATTCTGCGACTTCACACACCTCCATTCTGTGACTTCACACACCTCCAGTCTATGACTTCAAACACCTTCATTCTTACTTCACAAACATCCATTCTGTGACTTCACACACCTCCATTCTGTGACTTCACACACCTTCATTCTGACTTCACACACATCCATTCTGTGACTTCACACACCTCAATTCTGTGACTTCACACACCTCCATTCTGACTTCACACACCTCCATTCTATGATTTCACACACCTCCATTCTATGACTTCACACACCTCCATTCTGTGACTTCACACACCACCTTTTTGACTTCACACACCTCCATTCTGTGACTTCACACACCTCCATTCTGTGACTTCACACACCTCCGTTTTGACTTCACACACTTCCATTCTGTAACTTCAAACACCTCCATTCTGTGACTTCACACACCTCTATTGTTTCACTTCACACACCTCCATTCTTTGACTTCACACACCTCCATTCCATGACTTCACACACCTCCATTCTATGAGTTCACACACCTCCATTCTTTGAGTTCATACACCTCCAATTTGACTTCACACACCTCCATTCTATGACTTCACAAACCTTCATTCTTACTTCAGAAACTTCCTTTCTCTGACTTCACACACCTCCATTCTATGACTTCACAAACCTCCATTCTGTGACTTCACACACCTCCATTCTGACTTCACACTCCTCCATTCTGTGACTTCACACACCTCCATTCTTCCTTCACACACCTCCATTCTATGACTTCACACACTTCATTTCTATGACTTCACACACCTCCATTCTGTGGCTTCACACACCTCCATTCTGAGTTCACACACCTCCATTCTGTGACTTCACACACCTCCATTGTGTGACTTCACACACCTCCATTCTGTGACTTCTCACACCTCGAACCTATGACTTCACACACTTCCATTCTATGAATTCACACACCTCCATTCTGTGATTTCACACACCTCCATTCTATGACTTCACACACTTCCATTCTGTGACTTCACACACCTCCATTCTGAGTTCACACACCTCCATTCTATGACTTCACAAACCCCCATTCTGAGTTCACAGACCTCCATTCTATGACTTCACACACTTCCATTCTATGACTTCACACACCTCCATTCTGACTTCACACACCTCCATTCTGACTTCACACACCTCAGTTCTTTGACTTCACACACCTCCATTCTATGAATTCACACACCTCCATTTTATGACTTCACACACCTCCATTCTATGACTTCACACACCTCCATTCTGTGACTTCACACACCTCCATTCTATGACTTCACAAACCTCCATTCTGAGTTCACAGAACTCCATTCTGACTTCACGCACCTCCATTCTATGACATCACTCACCTCCATTCTGACTTCACACACCTTCATTTTATGACTTCACACACCTCCATTCTGTGACTTCTCACACCTCCATTCTATGACTTCCCACTCTTCCATTGTGACGTCACACAACTCCATTCTATGTGTTCACACATCTCCATTCTATGATTTCCCACACCACCATTCTGACTTCACACACCTCCATTTTATGACATCACAGACCTCGAATCTATGACTTCACTCACCTCCACTCTATGACTTCACACTCCTCCATTCTATGACTCCCACACCTCCTTTCTATGACTTCACCCACCTCAGTCTATGACTTCACACACCTCCATTCTGACTTCACACACCTCCATTCTGTGACTTCACACACCTCCATTCTATGACTTCACACACCTAAATTCTGTGACTTGACACACCTCCATTCTGACTTCACGCACTTCCATTCTATGATTTCACACACCTCCATTCTGACTTCACACAGCTCCATTCTATGAATTCACACACCTCCATTCTGTGACTTCACACACCTCCACTCTATGACTTCAAACACCTTAATTCTTACTTCACAAACATCCATTCTGTGACTTCACACACTTCCACCTCCATTCTGTGACTTCACACAACTTCATTCTGACTTCACACACCTCCATTCTGTGACTTCACACACCTCAATTCTGTGACTTCACACACTTCCATTCTGACTTCACATACCTCCATTCTATGATTTCACACACCTCCATTCTGACTTCACACACCTTCATTTTATGACTTCACACACCTCCATTCTGTGACTTCTCACACCTCCATTCTATGACTTCACACTCTTCCATTGTGACGTCACACAACTCCATTCTATGTGTTCACACATCTCCATTCTGTGATTTCACACACCTCCATTCTGACTTGACACACCTCCATTTTATGACATCACAGACCTCGAATCTGTGACTTCACTCACCTCCACTCTATGACTTCACACTCCTCCATTCTATGACTTCCCACACCTCCTTTCTATGACTTCACCCACCTCAGTCTATGACTTCACACACCTCCATTCTATGACTTCACACACCTCAATTCTGTGACTTGACACACCTCCATTCTGACTTCACACACTTCCATTCTATGATTTCACACACCTCCATTCTGACTTCACACAGCTCCATTCTATGAATTCACACACCTCCATTCTGTGACTTCACACACCAACTTTTTGATTTCACACACCTCCATTCTGTGACGTCACACACCTCCATTCTGTGACTTTACACACCTCCGTTTTGCCTTCACACACTTCCAATCTGGGACTTCACACACCTCCATTCTGTGACTTCACACACCTCTATTGTTTCACTTCACACACCTCCATTCTTTGACTTCACACACCGCCATTCCATGACTTCACAAACCTCCATTCTATGAGTTCACACACCTCCATTCTATGAGTTCACACACCTCCAATTTGACTTCACACATCTCCATTAAATGACATCACACACCTTCATTCTAACTTCAGAAACATCCATTCTCTGACTTCACACACCTCCATTCTATGACTTCACAAACCTCCATTCTGTGACTTCGCACACCTCCATTCTGAGTTCACACACCTCCTTTCTATGACGTCACACACTTCCATTCTATGACTTCACACACCTCCATTCTGTGGCTTCACACACCTACATTCTGAGTTCACACACCTCCATTCTGTGACTTCACACACCTCCATTCTGTGACTTCACACACCTCCCTTCTGTGACTTCACACACCTCCATTCTGTGACTTCACACACCTCGATCCTATGACTTCACATACCTCCATTCTGTGAGTTCACAAATCTCCATTCTATGACTTCACACACCTCCATTCTGTGAGTTCACACACCTCCATTCTGACTTCACACACCTCCATTCTATGACTTCACAAACCTCCATTCTGAGTTCACAGACCTCCATTCTATGACTTCACACACCTCCATTGTATGACTTCACTCACCTCCATTCTGACTTCACAAACCTCCATTCTGACTTCACACACCTAAATTCTGTGACTTCACACACCTCCATTCTATGATTTCACACACTTCCATTCTATGACTTCACACACCTCCATTCTGTGGTTCACACACCTACATTCTGAGTTTACACACCTCCATTCTGTGACTTCTCACACCTCCACTCTATGACTTCAAAGACCTTCATTCTTACTTCACAAACATCCATTCTGTGACTTCACACAATTCCATTCTGTGACTTCATACACCTTCATTCTGACTTCACACACCTCCATTCTGTGACTTCATACACCTCAATTCTGTGACTTCACACACCTCCATTCTGACTTCACACACTTCCATTCTATGATTTCACACACCTCCATTCTATGACTTCACACACCTCCATTCTGTGACTTCACACACCTCCATTCTATGACTTCACACACCTCCGTTTTGACTTCACACACTTCCATTCTGTGACTTCACACACCTCCATTCTGTGACTTCACACTCCTCTATTGTTTCACTTCACACACCTCCATTCTTTGACTTCACACACCTCCATTTCATGACTTCACACACCTCCATTCTATGAGCTCACACACCTCCAATTTGACTTCACACACCTCCATTCTATGACTTCACACACCTTCATTCTTACTTCAGAAACATCCATTCTCTGCTTCACACACCTCCATTCTATGACTTCACAAACCTCCATTCTGTGAATTCACACACCTCCATTATGAATTCACACACTTCCATTCTGCGACTTCACACACCTCCATTCTGTGACTTCACACACCTCCAGTCTATGACTTCAAACACCTTCATTCTTACTTCACAAACATCCATTCTGTGACTTCACACACCTCCATTCTGTGACTTCACACACCTTCATTCTGACTTCACACACATCCATTCTGTGACTTCACACACCTCAATTCTGTGACTTCACACACCTCCATTCTGACTTCACACACCTCCATTCTATGATTTCACACACCTCCATTCTATGACTTCACACACCTCCATTCTGTGACTTCACACACCACCTTTTTGACTTCACACACCTCCATTCTGTGACTTCACACACCTCCATTCTGTGACTTCACACACCTCCGTTTTGACTTCACACACTTCCATTCTGTAACTTCAAACACCTCCATTCTGTGACTTCACACACCTCTATTGTTTCACTTCACACACCTCCATTCTTTGACTTCACACACCTCCATTCCATGACTTCACACACCTCCATTCTATGAGTTCACACACCTCCATTCTTTGAGTTCATACACCTCCAATTTGACTTCACACACCTCCATTCTATGACTTCACAAACCTTCATTCTTACTTCAGAAACTTCCTTTCTCTGACTTCACACACCTCCATTCTATGACTTCACAAACCTCCATTCTGTGACTTCACACACCTCCATTCTGACTTCACACTCCTCCATTCTGTGACTTCACACACCTCCATTCTTCCTTCACACACCTCCATTCTATGACTTCACACACTTCATTTCTATGACTTCACACACCTCCATTCTGTGGCTTCACACACCTCCATTCTGAGTTCACACACCTCCATTCTGTGACTTCACACACCTCCATTGTGTGACTTCACACACCTCCATTCTGTGACTTCTCACACCTCGAACCTATGACTTCACACACTTCCATTCTATGAATTCACACACCTCCATTCTGTGATTTCACACACCTCCATTCTATGACTTCACACACTTCCATTCTGTGACTTCACACACCTCCATTCTGAGTTCACACACCTCCATTCTATGACTTCACAAACCCCCATTCTGAGTTCACAGACCTCCATTCTATGACTTCACACACTTCCATTCTATGACTTCACACACCTCCATTCTGACTTCACACACCTCCATTCTGACTTCACACACCTCAGTTCTTTGACTTCACACACCTCCATTCTATGACTTCACACACCTCATTTCTGAGTGGACACACCTCCATTCTGTGATTTCACACACCTCCAATCTGACTTCACACACCTCCATTCTATGACTTCACACACCTCCATTCGTTGACATCAAAAACAACCATTCTATGACTTCACACAACTGCATTGTGACTTTACACACCTCCATTCTATGAATTCACACACCTCCATTTTATGACTTCACACACCTCCATTCTATGACTTCACACACCTCCATTCTGTGACTTCACACACCTCCATTCTATGACTTCACAAACCTCCATTCTGAGTTCACAGAACTCCATTCTGACTTCACGCACCTCCATTCTATGACATCACTCACCTCCATTCTGACTTCACACACCTTCATTTTATGACTTCACACACCTCCATTCTGTGACTTCTCACACCTCCATTCTATGACTTCCCACTCTTCCATTGTGACGTCACACAACTCCATTCTATGTGTTCACACATCTCCATTCTATGATTTCCCACACCACCATTCTGACTTCACACACCTCCATTTTATGACATCACAGACCTCGAATCTATGACTTCACTCACCTCCACTCTATGACTTCACACTCCTCCATTCTATGACTCCCACACCTACTTTCTATGACTTCACCCACCTCAGTCTATGACTTCACACACCTCCATTCTGACTTCACACACCTCAATTCTGTGACTTCACACACCTCCATTCTATGACTTCACACACCTAAATTCTGTGACTTGACACACCTCCATTCTGACTTCACGCACTTCCATTCTATGATTTCACACACCTCCATTCTGACTTCACACAGCTCCATTCTATGAATTCACACACCTCCATTCTGTGACTTCACACACCTCCACTCTATGACTTCAAACACCTTAATTCTTACTTCACAAACATCCATTCTGTGACTTCACACACTTCCACCTCCATTCTGTGACTTCACACAACTTCATTCTGACTTCACACACCTCCATTCTGTGACTTCACACACCTCAATTCTGTGACTTCACACACTTCCATTCTGACTTCACATACCTCCATTCTATGATTTCACACACCTCCATTCTATGACTTCACACACCTCCATTCTGTGACTTCACACACCTCCATTCTGTGACTTCACACACTTCCATTCTGTGACTTCACACACCTCCATTCTGTGACTACACACACCTCTACTGTTTCACTTCACACACCTCCATTCTTTGACTTCACACACCTCCATTCCATGACTTCACACACCTCCATTCTATGAGTTCACACACCTCCATTCTATATGTTCACACACCGCCAATTTGACTTCACACACCTCCATTCTATGACTTCACACACATTTATTCTTTCTTCAGAAACATCCATTCTCTGACTTCACACATCTCCATTCTATGACTTCACACACCTCAATTCTATGACTTCACACACCTCCATTCTATGACTTCACACACCACCATTCTGTGACTTCACACACCTCCATTCTGTGACTTCACACACCAACTTTTTGATTTCACACACCTCCATTCTGTGACGTCACACACCTCCATTCTGTGACTTCACACACCAACTTTTTGATTTCACACACCTCCATTCTGTGACGTCACACACCTCCATTCTGTGACTTCACACACCTCCGTTTTGCCTTCACACACTTCCAATCTGGGACTTCACACACCTCCATTCTGTGACTTCACACACCTCTATTGTTTCACTTCACACACCTCCATTCTTTGACTTCACACACCGCCATTCCATGACTTCACAAACCTCCATTCTATGAGTTCACACACCTCCATTCTATGAGTTCACACACCTCCAATTTGACTTCACACATCTCCATTCTATGACTTCACACACCTTCATTCTTACTTCAGAAACATCCATTCTCTGACTGCACACACCTCCATTCTATGACTTCACAAACCTCCATTCTGTGACTTCACACACCTCCATTCTGAGTTCACACACCTCCTTTCTATGACTTCACACACTTCCATTCTATGACTTCACACACCTCCATTCTGTGGCTTCACACACCTACATTCTGAGTTCACACACCTCCATTCTGTGACTTCACACACCTCCATTCTGTGACTTCACACACCTCCATTCTGTGAGTTCACACACCTCCATTCTATGACTTCACACACCTCCATTCTGTGAGTTCACACACCTCCATTCTGAGTTCACACACCTCCATTCTATGACTTCACAAACCTCCATTCTGTGTTCACAGACCTCCATTCTATGACTTAACACACCTCCATTGTATGACTTCACTGACCTCCATTCTGACTTCACAAACCTCCATTCTGACTTCACACACCTCAATTCTGTGACTTCACACACCTCCATTCTTTGATTTCACACACTTCCATTCTATGACTTCACACACCTCCATTCTGTGGCTTCACACACCTACATTCTGAGTTTACACACCTCCATTCTGTGACTTCTCACACCTCCACTCTATGACTTCAAAGACCTTCATTCTTACTTCACAAACATCCATTCTGTGACTTCACACAACTCCATTCTGTGACTTCATACACCTCAATTCTGTGACTTCACACACCTCCATTCTGACTTCACACACCTCCATTCTATGATGTCACAAACCTCCATTCTATGACTTCACACACCTCCATTCTGTGACTTCACACACCACCTTTTTGACTTCACACACCTCCATTCTGTGACTTCACACACCTCCATTCTATGACTTCACACACCTCCGTTTTGACTTCACACACTTCAATTCTGTGACTTCACACACCTCCACTCTGTGACTTCACACACCTCTATTGTTTCACTTCACACACCTCCATTCTTTGACTTCACACACCTCCATTTCATGACTTCACACAGCTCCATTCTATGAGTTCACACACCTCCAATTTGACTTCACACACCTCCATTCTATGACTTCACACACCTTCATTCTTACTTCAGAAACATCCATTCTCTGACTTCACACACCTCCATTCTATGACTTCACAAACCTCCATTCTGTGACTTCACACACCTCCATTCTGAATTCACACACCTCCATTCTGCGACTTCACACACCTCCATTCTGTGACTTCACACACCTCCAGTCTATGACTTCAAACACCTTCATTCTTACTTCACAAACATCCATTCTGTGACTTCACACACCTCCATTCTGTGACTTCACACACCTGCATTCTGACTTCACACACCTCCATTCTGTGACTTCACACACCTCAATTCTGTGACTTCACACACCTCCATTCTGACTTCACATACCTCCATTCTATGATTTCACACACCTCCATTCTATGACTTCACACACCTCCATTCTGTGACTTCACACACAACCTTTTTGACTTCACACACCTCCATTCTGTGACTTCACACACCTCCATTCTGTGACTTCACACACCTCCGTTTTGACTTCACACACTTCCATTCTGTAACTTCAAACACCTCCATTCTGTGACTTCACACACCTCTATTGTTTCCCTTCACACACCTCCATTCTTTGACTTCACACACCTCCTTTCCATGACTTCACACACCTCCATTCTATGAGTTCACACACCTCCATTCTTTGAGTTCACACACCTCCAATTTGACTTCACACACCTCCATTCTATGACTTCACACACCTTCATTCTTACTTCAGAAACTTCCATTCTCTGACTTCACACACCTCCATTCTAGGACTTCACAAACCTCCATTCTGTGACTTCACACACCTCCATTCTGACTTCACACACCTCCATTCTGTGACTTCACACACCTCCATTCTTCCTTCACACACCTCCATTCTATGACTTCACACACTTCCTTTCTATGACTTCACACACCTCCATTCTGTGGCTTCACACACCTCCATTCTGAGTTCACACACCTCCATTCTGTGACTTCACACACCTCCATTCTGTGACTTCACACACCTCCATTCTGTGACTTCACACACCTCGATCCTATGACTTCACACACTTCCATTCTATGAATTCACACACCTCCATTCTGTGATTTCACACACCTCCATTCTATGACTTCACACACCTCCATTCTGTGACTTCACACACCTTCATTCTGAGTTCACACACCTCCATTCTATGACTTCACAAACCCCCATTCTGAGTTCACAGACCTCCAGTCTATGACTTCACACACTTCCATTCTATGACTTCACACACCTCCATTCTGACTTCACACACCTCCATTCTGACTTCACACACCTCAGTTCTTTGACTTCACACACCTCCATTCTATGATTTCACACACTTCCATTCAATGACTTCACACACCTCCATTCTATGACTTCACACACCTCATTTCTGAGTGGACACACCTCCATTCTGTGATTTCACACATCTCCAATCTGACTTCACACACCTCCATTCTATGACTTCACACACCTCAATTCTATGACTTCACACACCTCCATTCTATGACTTCACACACCACCATTCTGTGACTTCACACACCTCCACTCTATGACTTCAAACACCTTCATTCTTACTTCACAAACATCCATTCTGTGACTTCACACACCTCCATTCTATGAGTTCACACACCTCCATTCTGACTTCACACACCTCCATTCTATGTCTTCACACACCTCCGTTCTGACTTCACACAGCTCCATTCTGTGACTTCACACACCTCGATCCTATGACTTCACACACCTCCATTCTGTGAGTTCACACACCTCCATTCTATGACTTCACACACCTCCATTCTGTGAGTTCACACACCTCCATTCTGAGTTCACACACCTCCATTCTATGACTTCACAAACCTCCATTCTGAGTTCACAGACCTCCATTCTATGACTTAACACACCTCCATTGTATGACTTCACTGACCTCCATTCTGACTTCACAAACCTCCATTCTGACTTCACACACCTCAATTCTGTGACTTCACACACCTCCATTCTTTGATTTCACACACTTCCATTCTATGACTTCACACACCTCCATTCTGTGGCTTCACACACCTACATTCTGAGTTTACACACCTCCATTCTGTGACTTCTCACACCTCCACTCTATGACTTCAAAGACCTTCATTCTTACTTCACAAACATCCATTCTGTGACTTCACACAACTCCATTCTGTGACTTCATACACCTTCATTCTGACTTCACACACCTCCATTCTGTGACTTCATACACCTCAATTCTGTGACTTCACACACCTCCATTCTGACTTCACACACCTCCATTCTATGATGTCACAAACCTCCATTCTATGACTTCACACACCTCCATTCTGTGACTTCACACACCACCTTTTTGACTTCACACACCTCCATTCTGTGACTTCACACACCTCCATTCTATGACTTCACACACCTCCGTTTTGACTTCACACACTTCAATTCTGTGACTTCACACACCTCCACTCTGTGACTTCACACACCTCTATTGTTTCACTTCACACACCTCCATTCTTTGACTTCACACACCTCCATTTCATGACTTCACACAGCTCCATTCTATGAGTTCACACACCTCCAATTTGACTTCACACACCTCCATTCTATGACTTCACACACCTTCATTCTTACTTCAGAAACATCCATTCTCTGACTTCACACACCTCCATTCTATGACTTCACAAACCTCCATTCTGTGACTTCACACACCTCCATTCTGAATTCACACACCTCCATTCTGCGACTTCACACACCTCCATTCTGTGACTTCACACACCTCCAGTCTATGACTTCAAACACCTTCATTCTTACTTCACAAACATCCATTCTGTGACTTCACACACCTCCATTCTGTGACTTCACACACCTTCATTCTGACTTCACACACCTCCATTCTGTGACTTCACACACCTCAATTCTGTGACTTCACACACCTCCATTCTGACTTCACATACCTCCATTCTATGATTTCACACACCTCCATTCTATGACTTCACACACCTCCATTCTGTGACTTCACACACCACCTTTTTGACTTCACACACCTCCATTCTGTGACTTCACACACCTCCATTCTGTGACTTCACACACCTCCGTTTTGACTTCACACACTTCCATTCTGTAACTTCAAACACCTCCATTCTGTGACTTCACACACCTCTATTGTTTCCCTTCACACACCTCCATTCTTTGACTTCACACACCTCCTTTCCATGACTTCACACACCTCCATTCTATGAGTTCCCACACCTCCATTCTTTGCGTTCACACACCTCCAATTTGACTTCACACACCTCCATTCTATGACTTCACACACCTTCATTCTTACTTCAGAAACATCCATTCTCTGACTTCACACACCTCCGTTCTATGACTTCACAAACCTCCATTCTGTGACTTCACACACCTCCATTCTGACTTCACACACCTCCATTCTGTGACTTCACACACTTCCTTTCTATGACTTCACACACCTCCATTCTGTGGCTTCACACACCTCCATTCTGAGTTCACACACCTCCATTCTGTGACTTCACACACCTCCATTCTGTGACTTCACACACCTCCATTCTGAGATTTCACACACCTCGATCCTATGACTTCACACACTTCCATTCTATGAATTCACACACCTCCATTCTGTGATTTCACACACCTCCATTCTATGACTTCACACACCTCCATTCTGTGACTTCACACACCTCCATTCTGAGATTTCACACACCTCGATCCTATGACTTCACACACTTCCATTCTATGAATTCACACACCTCCATTCTGTGATTTCACACACCTCCATTCTATGACTTCACACACCTCCATTCTGTGACTTCACACACCTTCATTCTGAGTTCACACACCTCCATTCTATGACTTCACAAACCCCCATTCTGAGTTCACAGACCTCCATTCTATGACTTCACACACTTCCATTCTATGACTTCACACACCTCCATTCTGACTTCACACACCTCCATTCTGACTTCACACACCTCAGTTCTTTGACTTCACACAGCTCCATTCTATGATTTCACACACTTCCATTCAATGACTTCACACACCTCCATTCTATGACTTCACACACCTCATTTCTGAGTGGACACACCTCCATTCTGTGATTTCACACATCTCCAATCTGACTTCACACACCTCCATTCTATGACTTCACACACCTCAATTCTATAACTTCACACACCTCCATTCTATGACTTCACACACCACCATTCTGTGACTTCACACACCTCCACTCTATGACTTCAAACACCTTCATTCTTACTTCACAAACATCCATTCTGTGACTTCACACACCTCCATTCTATGAGTTCACACACCTCCATTCTGACTTCACACACCTCCATTCTATGTCTTCACACACCTCCGTTCTGACTTCACACAGCTCCGTTCTGTGACTTCACAAAACTCCATTCTGTGATTTCACACACCTCCATACTATGACTTCACACACCTCCATCTATGACTTCACACACCTCCATTCTGAGTTCACACACCTCCATTCTGTGACTTCACACACCTCCATTCTGACTTCACACACCTTCATTTTATGACTTCACACACCTCCATTCTGTGACTTCTCACACCTCCATTCTATGACTTCACACTCTTCCATTGTGACGTCACACAACTCCATTCTATGTGTTCACACATCTCCATTCTATGATTTCACACACCACCATTCTGACTTCACACACCTCCATTTTATGACATCACAGACCTCGAATCTATGACTTCACTCACCTCCACTCTATGACTTCACACTCCTCCATTCTATGACTTCCCACACCTCCTTTCTATGACTTCACCCACCTCAGTCTATGACTTCACACACCTCCATTCTGACTTCACACACCTCCATTCTGTGACTTCACACACCTCCATTCTATGACTTCACACACCTAAATTCTGTGACTTGACACACCTCCATTCTGACTTCACACACTTCCATTCTATGATTTCACACACCTCCATTCTGACTTCACACAGCTCCATTCTATGAATTCACACACCTCCATTCTGTGACTTCACACACCTCCACTCTATGACTTCAAACACCTTAATTCCTACTTCACAAACATCCATTCTGTGACTTCACACACCTCCACCTCCATTCTGTGACTTCACACACCTTCATTCTGACTTCACACACCTCCATTCTGTGACTTCACACACCTCAATTCTGTGACTTCACACACCTCCATTCTGACTTCACATACCTCCATTCTATGATTTCACACACCTCCATTCTATGACTTCACACACCTCCATTCTGTGACTTCACACACCACCTTTTTGACTTCACACACCTCCATTCTGTGACTTCACACACCTCCATTCTGTGACTTCACACACCTCTACTGTTTCACTTCACACACCTCCATTCTTTGACTTCACACACCTCCATTCCATGACTTCACAAACCTCCATTCTGTGACTTCACACACCTCCATTCTGACTTCACACACCTCCATTCTGTGACTTCAGACACCTCCATTCTTCCTTCACACACCTCCATTCTATGACTTCACACACTTCCTTTCTATGACTTCACACACCTCCATTCTGTGGCTTCACACACCTCCATTCTGAGTTCACACACCTCCATTCTGTGACTTCACACACCTCCGTTCTGTGACTTCACACACCTCCATTCTGTGACTTCACACACCTCGATCCTATGACTTCACACACTTCCATTCTATGAATTCACACACCTCCATTCTGTGATTTCACACACCTCCAGTCTATGACTTCACACACCTCCATTCTGTGACTTCACACACCTTCATTCTGAGTTCACACACCTCCATTCTATGACTTCACAAACCCCCATTCTGAGTTCACAGACCTCCATTCCATGACTTCACACACTTCCATTCTATGACTTCACACACCTCCATTCTGACTTCACACACCTCCATTCTGACTTCACACACCTCAGTTCTTTGACTTCACACACCTCCATTCTATGATTTCACACACTTCCATTCAATGACTTCACACACCTCCATTCTATGACTTCACACACCTCATTTCTGAGTGGACACACCTCCATTCTGTGATTTCACACACCTCCAATCTGACTTCACACACCTCCATTCTATGACTTCACACACCTCTATTCTATGACTTCACACACCTCCATTCTATGACTTCACACACCACCATTCTGTGACTTCACACACCTCCACTCTATGACTTCAAACACCTTCATTCTTACTTCACAAACATCCATTCTGTGACTTCACACACCTCCATTCTATGAGTTCACACACCTCCATTCTGACTTCACACACCTCCATTCTATGTCTTCACACACCTCCGTTCTGACTTCACACAGCTCCATTCTGTGACTTCACAAAACTCCATTCTGTGATTTCACACACCTCCATACTATGACTTCACACACCTCCATCTATGACTTCACACACCTCCATTCTGAGTTCACACACCTCCATTCTGTGACTTCACACACCTCCATTATGACTTCACACACCTTCATTTTATGACTTCACACACCTCCATTCTGTGACTTCTCACACCTCCATTCTATGACTTCACACTCTTCCATTGTGACGTCACACAACTCCATTCTATGTGTTCACACATCTCCATTCTATGATTTCACACACCACCATTCTGACTTCACACACCTCCATTTTTGACATCACAGACCTCGAATCTATGACTTCACTCACCTCCACTCTATGACTTCACACTCCTCCATTCTATGACTCCCACACCTCCTTTCTATGACTTCACCCACCTCAGTCTATGACTTCACACACCTCCATTCTGACTTCACACACCTCCATTCTGTGACTTCACACACCTCCATTCTATGACTTCACACACCTCATTTCTGTGACTTCACACACCTCCATTCTGACTTCACACACTTCCATTCTATGATTTCACACACCTCCATTCTGACTTCACACAGCTCCATTCTATGAATTCACACACCTCTATTCTGTGACTTCACACACCTCCACTCTATGACTTCAAACACCTTAATTCCTACTTCACAAACATCCATTCTGTGACTTCACACACCTCCACCTCCATTCTGTGACTTCACACACCTTCATTCTGACTTCACACACCTCCATTCTGTGACTTCGCACACCTCAATTCTGTGACTTTACACACCTCCATTCTGACTTCACATACCTCCATTCTATGATTTCACACACCTCCATTCTATGACTTCACACACCTCATTTCTGAGTGGACACACCTCCATTCTGTGATTTCACACACCTCCAATCTGACTTCACACACCTCCATTCTATGACTTCACACACCTCTATTCTATGACTTCACACACCTCCATTCTATGACTTCACACACCACCATTCTGTGACTTCACACACCTCCACTCTATGACTTCAAACACCTTCATTCTTACTTCACAAACATCCATTCTGTGACTTCACACACCTCCATTCTATGAGTTCACACACCTCCATTCTGACTTCACACACCTCCATTCTATGTCTTCACACACCTCCGTTCTGACTTCACACAGCTCCGTTCTGTGACTTCACAAAACTCCATTCTGTGATTTCACACACCTCCATACTATGACTTCACACACCTCCATCTATGACTTCACACACCTCCATTCTGAGTTCACACACCTCCATTCTGTGACTTCACACACCTCCATTCTGACTTCACACACCTTCATTTTATGACTTCACATACCTCCATTCTGTGACTTCTCACACCTCCATTCTATGACTTCACACTCTTCCATTGTGACGTCACACAACTCCATTCTATGTGTTCACACATCTCCATTCTATGATTTCACACACCACCATTCTGACTTCACACACCTCCATTTTATGACATCACAGACCTCGAATCTATGACTTCACTCACCTCCACTCTATGACTTCACACTCCTCCATTCTATGACTTCCCACACCTCCTTTCTATGACTTCACCCACCTCAGTCTATGACTTCACACACCTCCATTCTGACTTCACACACCTCCATTCTGTGACTTCACACACCTCCATTCTATGACTTCACACACCTAAATTCTGTGACTTGACACACCTCCATTCTGACTTCACACACTTCCATTCTATGATTTCACACACCTCCATTCTGACTTCACACAGCTCCATTCTATGAATTCACACACCTCCATTCTGTGACTTCACACACCTCCACTCTATGACTTCAAACACCTTAATTCCTACTTCACAAACATCCATTCTGTGACTTCACACACCTCCACCTCCATTCTGTGACTTCACACACCTTCATTCTGACTTCACACACCTCCATTCTGTGACTTCACACACCTCAATTCTGTGACTTCACACACCTCCATTCTGACTTCACATACCTCCATTCTATGATTTCACACACCTCCATTCTATGACTTCACACACCTCCATTCTGTGACTTCACACACCACCTTTTTGACTTCACACACCTCCATTCTGTGACTTCACACACCTCCATTCTGTGACTTCACACACCTCTACTGTTTCACTTCACACACCTCCATTCTTTGACTTCACACACCTCCATTCCATGACTTCACAAACCTCCATTCTGTGACTTCACACACCTCCATTCTGACTTCACACACCTCCATTCTGTGACTTCAGACACCTCCATTCTTCCTTCACACACCTCCATTCTATGACTTCACACACTTCCTTTCTATGACTTCACACACCTCCATTCTGTGGCTTCACACACCTCCATTCTGAGTTCACACACCTCCATTCTGTGACTTCACACACCTCCGTTCTGTGACTTCACACACCTCCATTCTGTGACTTCACACACCTCGATCCTATGACTTCACACACTTCCATTCTATGAATTCACACACCTCCATTCTGTGATTTCACACACCTCCAGTCTATGACTTCACACACCTCCATTCTGTGACTTCACACACCTTCATTCTGAGTTCACACACCTCCATTCTATGACTTCACAAACCCCCATTCTGAGTTCACAGACCTCCATTCCATGACTTCACACACTTCCATTCTATGACTTCACACACCTCCATTCTGACTTCACACACCTCCATTCTGACTTCACACACCTCAGTTCTTTGACTTCACACACCTCCATTCTATGATTTCACACACTTCCATTCAATGACTTCACACACCTCCATTCTATGACTTCACACACCTCATTTCTGAGTGGACACACCTCCATTCTGTGATTTCACACACCTCCAATCTGACTTCACACACCTCTATTCTATGACTTCACACACCTCCATTCTATGACTTCACACACCACCATTCTGTGACTTCACACACCTCCACTCTATGACTTCAAACACCTTCATTCTTACTTCACAAACATCCATTCTGTGACTTCACACACCTCCATTCTATGAGTTCACACACCTCCATTCTGACTTCACACACCTCCATTCTATGTCTTCACACACCTCCGTTCTGACTTCACACAGCTCCATTCTGTGACTTCACAAAACTCCATTCTGTGATTTCACACACCTCCATACTATGACTTCACACACCTCCATCTATGACTTCACACACCTCCATTCTGAGTTCACACACCTCCATTCTGTGACTTCACACACCTCCATTATGACTTCACACACCTTCATTTTATGACTTCACACACCTCCATTCTGTGACTTCTCACACCTCCATTCTATGACTTCACACTCTTCCATTGTGACGTCACACAACTCCATTCTATGTGTTCACACATCTCCATTCTATGATTTCACACACCACCATTCTGACTTCACACACCTCCATTTTTGACATCACAGACCTCGAATCTATGACTTCACTCACCTCCACTCTATGACTTCACACTCCTCCATTCTATGACTCCCACACCTCCTTTCTATGACTTCACCCACCTCAGTCTATGACTTCACACACCTCCATTCTGACTTCACACACCTCCATTCTGTGACTTCACACACCTCCATTCTATGACTTCACACACCTCATTTCTGTGACTTCACACACCTCCATTCTGACTTCACACACTTCCATTCTATGATTTCACACACCTCCATTCTGACTTCACACAGCTCCATTCTATGAATTCACACACCTCTATTCTGTGACTTCACACACCTCCACTCTATGACTTCAAACACCTTAATTCCTACTTCACAAACATCCATTCTGTGACTTCACACACCTCCACCTCCATTCTGTGACTTCACACACCTTCATTCTGACTTCACACACCTCCATTCTGTGACTTCGCACACCTCAATTCTGTGACTTTACACACCTCCATTCTGACTTCACATACCTCCATTCTATGATTTCACACACCTCCATTCTATGACTTCACACACCTACATTCTGTGACTTCACACACCACCTTTTTGACTTCACACACCTCCATTCTGTGACTTCACACACCTCCATTCTGTGACTTCACACACCTCTACTGTTTCACTTCACACACCTCCATTCTTTGACTTCACACACCTCCATTCCATGACTTCACACACCTCCATTCTATGAGTTCACACACCTCCATTCTATATGTTCACACACCTCCAATTTGACTTCACACACCTCCATTCTATGACTTCACACAAATTTATTCTTTCTTCAGAAACATCCATTCTCTGACTTCACACACCACCATTCTATGACTTCACACACCTCAATTCTATGACTTCACACACCTCCATTCTATGACTTCACACACCACCATTCTGTGACTTCACACACCTCCACTCTATGACTTCAAACACCTTCATTCTTACTTCACAAACATCCATTCTGTGACTTCACACACCTCCATTCTATGAGTTCACACACCTCCATTCTGACTTCACACACCTCCATTCTATGTCTTCACACACCTCTGTTCTGACTTCACACAGCTCCATTCTGTGACTTCACAAAACTCCATTCTGTGATTTCACACACCTCCATACTATGACTTCACACACCTCCATCTATGACTTCACACACCTCCATTCTGAGTTCACACACCTCCATTCTGTGACTTCACACACCTCCATTCTGACTTCACACACCTTCATTTTATGACTTCACACACCTCCATTCTGTGACTTCTCACACCTCCATTCTATGACTTCACACTCTTCCATTGTGACGTCACACAACTCCATTCTATGTGTTCACACATCTCCATTCTGTGATTTCACACACCTCCATTCTGACTTCACACACCTCCATTTTATGACATCACAGACCTCGAATCTGTGACTTCACTCACCTCCACTCTATGACTTCACACTCCTCCATTCTATGACTTCCCACACCTCCTTTCTATGACTTCACCCACCTCAGTCTATGACTTCACACACCTCCATTCTGACTTCACACACCTCCATTCTGTGACTTCACACACCTCCATTCTATGACTTCACACACCTCAATTCTGTGACTTGACACACCTCCATTCTGACTTCACACACTTCCATTCTATGATTTCACACACCTCCATTCTGACTTCACACAGCTCCATTCTATGAATTCACACACCTCCATTCTGTGACTTCACACACCAACTTTTTGATTTCACACACCTCCATTCTGTGACGTCACACACCTCCATTCTGTGACTTCACACACCTCCGTTTTCCCTTCACACACTTCCAATCTGGGACTTCACACACCTCCATTCTGTGACTTCACACACCTCTATTGTTTCACTTCACACACCTCCATTCTTTGACTTCACACACCGCCATTCCATGACTTCACAAACCTCCATTCTATGAGTTCACACACCTCCATTCTATGAGTTCACACACCACCAATTTGACTTCACACATCTCCATTAAATGACTTCACACACCTTCATTCTAACTTCAGAAACATCCATTCTCTGACTTCACACACCTCCATTCTATGACTTCACAAACCTCCATTCTGTGACTTCACACACCTCCATTCTGAGTTCACACACCTCCTTTCTATGACTTCACACACTTCCATTCTATGACTTCACACACCTCCATTCTGTGGCTTCACACACCTACATTCTGAGTTCACACACCTCCATTCTGTGACTTCACACACCTCCATTCTGTGACTTCACACACCTCCCTTCTGTGACTTCACACACCTCCATTCTGTGACTTCACACACCTCGATCCTATGACTTCACATACCTCCATTCTGTGAGTTCACAAATCTCCATTCTATGACTTCACACACCTCCATTCTGTGAGTTCACACACCTCCATTCTGAGTTCACACACCTCCATTCTATGACTTCACAAACCTCCATTCTGAGTTCACAGACCTCCATTCTATGACTTCACACACCTCCATTGTATGACTTCACTCACCTCCATTCTGACTTCACAAACCTCCATTCTGACTTCACACACCTCAATTCTGTGACTTCACACACCTCCATTCTATGATTTCACACACTTCCATTCTATGACTTCACACACCTCCATTCTGTGGCTTCACACACCTACATTCTGAGTTTACACACCTCCATTCTGTGACTTCTCACACCTCCACTCTATGACTTCAAAGACCTTCATTCTTACTTCACAAACATCCATTCTGTGACTTCACACAACTCCATTCTGTGACTTCATACACCTTCATTCTGACTTCACACACCTCCATTCTGTGACTTCATACACCTCAATTCTGTGACTTCACACACCTCCATTCTGACTTCACACACCTCCATTCTATGATTTCACACACCTCCATTCTATGACTTCACACACCTCCATTCTGTGACTTCACACACCACCTTTTTGACTTCACACACCTCCATTCTGTGACTTCACACACCTCCATTCTATGACTTCACACACCTCCGTTTTGACTTCACACACTTCCATTCTGTGACTTCACACACCTCCATTCTGTGGCTTCACACACCTCCATTCTGAGTTCACACACCTCCACTCTGTGACTTCACACACCTCCATTCTGTGACTTCACACACCTCCATTCTGTGACTTCACACACCTCGATCCTATGACTTCACACACTTCCATTCTATGAATTCACACACCTCCATTCTGTGATTTCACACACCTCCAGTCTATGACTTCACACACCTCCATTCTGTGACTTCACACACCTTCATTCTGAGTTCACACACCTCCATTCTATGACTTCACAAACCCCCATTCTGAGTTCACAGACCTCCATTCCATGACTTCACACACTTCCATTCTATGACTTCACACACCTCCATTCTGACTTCACACACCTCCATTCTGACTTCACACACCTCAGTTCTTTGACTTCACACACCTCCATTCTATGATTTCACACACTTCCATTCAATGACTTCACACACCTCCATTCTATGACTTCACACACCTCATTTCTGAGTGGACACACCTCCATTCTGTGATTTCACACACCTCCAATCTGACTTCACACACCTCCATTCTATGACTTCACACACCTCTATTCTATGACTTCACACACCTCCATTCTATGACTTCACACACCACCATTCTGTGACTTCACACACCTCCACTCTATGACTTCAAACACCTTCATTCTTACTTCACAAACATCCATTCTGTGACTTCACACACCTCCATTCTATGAGTTCACACACCTCCATTCTGACTTCACACACCTCCATTCTATGTCTTCACACACCTCCGTTCTGACTTCACACAGCTCCATTCTGTGACTTCACAAAACTCCATTCTGTGATTTCACACACCTCCATACTATGACTTCACACACCTCCATCTATGACTTCACACACCTCCATTCTGAGTTCACACACCTCCATTCTGTGACTTCACACACCTCCATTATGACCTCACACACCTTCATTTTATGACTTCACACACCTCCATTCTGTGACTTCTCACACCTCCATTCTATGACTTCACACTCTTCCATTGTGACGTCACACAACTCCATTCTATGTGTTCACACATCTCCATTCTATGATTTCACACACCACCATTCTGACTTCACACACCTCCATTTTTGACATCACAGACCTCGAATCTATGACTTCACTCACCTCCACTCTATGACTTCACACTCCTCCATTCTATGACTCCCACACCTCCTTTCTATGACTTCACCCACCTCAGTCTATGACTTCACACACCTCCATTCTGACTTCACACACCTCCATTCTGTGACTTCACACACCTCCATTCTATGACTTCACACACCTCATTTCTGTGACTTCACACACCTCCATTCTGACTTCACACACTTCCATTCTATGATTTCACACACCTCCATTCTGACTTCACACAGCTCCATTCTATGAATTCACACACCTCTATTCTGTGACTTCACACACCTCCACTCTATGACTTCAAACACCTTAATTCCTACTTCACAAACATCCATTCTGTGACTTCACACACCTCCACCTCCATTCTGTGACTTCACACACCTTCATTCTGACTTCACACACCTCCATTCTGTGACTTCGCACACCTCAATTCTGTGACTTTACACACCTCCATTCTGACTTCACATACCTCCATTCTATGATTTCACACACCTCCATTCTATGACTTCACACACCTCCATTCTGTGACTTCACACACCACCTTTTTGACTTCACACACCTCCATTCTGTGACTTCACACACCTCCATTCTGTGACTTCACACACCTCTACTGTTTCACTTCACACACCTCCATTCTTTGACTTCACACACCTCCATTCCATGACTTCACACACCTCCATTCTATGAGTTCACACACCTCCATTCTATATGTTCACACACCTCCAATTTGACTTCACACACCTCCATTCTATGACTTCACACAAATTTATTCTTTCTTCAGAAACATCCATTCTCTGACTTCACACACCACCATTCTATGACTTCACACACCTCAATTCTATGACTTCACACACCTCCATTCTATGACTTCACACACCACCATTCTGTGACTTCACACACCTCCACCCTATGACTTCAAACACCTTCATTCTTACTTCACAAACATCCATTCTGTGACTTCACACACCTCCATTCTATGAGTTCACACACCTCCATTCTGACTTCACACACCTCCATTCTATGTCTTCACACACCTCTGTTCTGACTTCACACAGCTCCATTCTGTGACTTCACAAAACTCCATTCTGTGATTTCACACACCTCCATACTATGACTTCACACACCTCCATCTATGACTTCACACACCTCCATTCTGAGTTCACACACCTCCATTCTGTGACTTCACACACCTCCATTCTGACTTCACACACCTTCATTTTATGACTTCACACACCTCCATTCTGTGACTTCTCACACCTCCATTCTATGACTTCACACTCTTCCATTGTGACGTCACACAACTCCATTCTATGTGTTCACACATCTCCATTCTGTGATTTCACACACCTCCATTCTGACTTCACACACCTCCATTTTATGACATCACAGACCTCGAATCTGTGACTTCACTCACCTCCACTCTATGACTTCACACTCCTCCATTCTATGACTTCCCACACCTCCTTTCTATGACTTCACCCACCTCAGTCTATGACTTCACACACCTCCATTCTGACTTCACACACCTCCATTCTGTGACTTCACACACCTCCATTCTATGACTTCACACACCTCAATTCTGTGACTTGACACACCTCCATTCTGACTTCACACACTTCCATTCTATGATTTCACACACCTCCATTCTGACTTCACACAGCTCCATTCTATGAATTCACACACCTCCATTCTGTGACTTCACACACCAACTTTTTGATTTCACACACCTCCATTCTGTGACGTCACACACCTCCATTCTGTGACTTCACACACCTCCGTTTTGCCTTCACACACTTCCAATCTGGGACTTCACACACCTCCATTCTGTGACTTCACACACCTCTATTGTTTCACTTCACACACCTCCATTCTTTGACTTCACACACCGCCATTCCATGACTTCACAAACCTCCATTCTATGAGTTCACACACCTCCATTCTATGAGTTCACACACCACCAATTTGACTTCACACATCTCCATTAAATGACTTCACACACCTTCATTCTAACTTCAGAAACATCCATTCTCTGACTTCACACACCTCCATTCTATGACTTCACAAACCTCCATTCTGTGACTTCACACACCTCCATTCTGAGTTCACACACCTCCTTTCTATGACTTCACACACTTCCATTCTATGACTTCACACACCTCCATTCTGTGGCTTCACACACCTACATTCTGAGTTCACACACCTCCATTCTGTGACTTCACACACCTCCATTCTGTGACTTCACACACCTCCCTTCTGTGACTTCACACACCTCCATTCTGTGACTTCACACACCTCGATCCTATGACTTCACATACCTCCATTCTGTGAGTTCACAAATCTCCATTCTATGACTTCACACACCTCCATTCTGTGAGTTCACACACCTCCATTCTGAGTTCACACACCTCCATTCTATGACTTCACAAACCTCCATTCTGAGTTCACAGACCTCCATTCTATGACTTCACACACCTCCATTGTATGACTTCACTCACCTCCATTCTGACTTCACAAACCTCCATTCTGACTTCACACACCTCAATTCTGTGACTTCACACACCTCCATTCTATGATTTCACACACTTCCATTCTATGACTTCACACACCTCCATTCTGTGGCTTCACACACCTACATTCTGAGTTTACACACCTCCATTCTGTGACTTCTCACACCTCCACTCTATGACTTCAAAGACCTTCATTCTTACTTCACAAACATCCATTCTGTGACTTCACACAACTCCATTCTGTGACTTCATACACCTTCATTCTGACTTCACACACCTCCATTCTGTGACTTCATACACCTCAATTCTGTGACTTCACACACCTCCATTCTGACTTCACACACCTCCATTCTATGATTTCACACACCTCCATTCTATGACTTCACACACCTCCATTCTGTGACTTCACACACCACCTTTTTGACTTCACACACCTCCATTCTGTGACTTCACACACCTCCATTCTATGACTTCACACACCTCCGTTTTGACTTCACACACTTCCATTCTGTGACTTCACACACCTCCATTCTGTGACTTCACACACCTCTATTGTTTCACTTCACACACCTCCATTCTTTGACTTCACACACCTCCATTTCATGACTTCACACACTTCCATTCTATGAGCTCACACACCTCCAATTTGACTTCACACACCTCCATTCTATGACTTCACACACCTTCATTCTTACTTCAGAAACATCCATTCTCTGACTTCACACACCTCCATTCTATAACTTCATAAACCTCCATTCTGTGAATTCACACACCTCCATTATGAATTCACACACCTCCATTCTGCGACTTCACACACCTCCATTCTGTGACTTCACACACCTCCAGTCTATGACTTCAAACACCTTCATTCTTACTTCACAAACATCCATTCTGTGACTTCAAACACCTCCATTCTGTGACTTCACACACCTGCATTCTGACTTCACACACCTCCATTCTGTGACTTCACACACCTCAATTCTGTGACTTCACACACCTCCATTCTGACTTCACACACCTCCATTCTATGATTTCACACACCTCCATTCTATGACTTCACACACCTCCATTCTGTGACTTCACACACCACCTTTTTCACTTCACACACCTCCATTCTGTGACTTCACACACCTCCATTCTGTGACTTCACACACCTCCGTTTTGACTTCACACACTTCCATTCTGTAACTTCAAACACCTCCATTCTGTGACTTCACACACCTCTACTGTTTCTCTTCACACACCTCCATTCTTTGACTTTACACACCTCCATTCCATTACTTCACACACCTCCATTCTATGAGTTCACACACCTCCATTCTTTGAGTTCACACACCTCCAATTTGACTTCACACACCTCCATTCTATGACTTCACACACCTTCATTCTTACTTCAGAAACATCCTTTCTCTGACTTCACACGCCTCCATTCTATGACTTCACAAAACTCCATTCTGTGACTTCACACACCTCCATTCTGACTTCACACTCCTCCATTCTGTGACATCACACACACCTCCATTCTTCCTTCACACACCTCCATTCTATGACTTCACACACTTCCTTTCTATGACTTCACACACCTCCATTCTATGGCTTCACACACCTCCATTCTGAGTTCACACACCTCCTTTCTGTGACTTCACACACCTCCATTCTGTGACTTCACACACCTCCATTCTGTGACTTCACACACCTCGAACCTATGACTTCACACACTTCCATTCTATGAATTCACACACCTCCATTCTGTGATTTCACACACCTCCATTCTATGACTTCACACACTTCCATTCTGTGACTTCACACACCTCCATTCTGAGTTCACACACCTCCATTCTATGACTTCACAAACCCCCATTCTGAGTTCACAGACCTCCATTCTATGACTTCACACACTTCCATTCTATGACTTCACACACCTCCATTCTGACTTCACACACCTCCATTCTGACTTCACACACCTGAGTTCTTTGACTTTACACACCTCCATTCTATGACTTCACACACCTCATTTCTGAGTGGACACACCTCCATTCTGTGATTTCACACACCTCCAATCTGACTTCACACACCTCCATTCTATGACTTCACACACCTCCATTCGTTGACATCAAAAACAACCATTCTATGACTTCACACAACTGCATTGTGACTTTACACACCTCCATTCTATGAATTCACACACCTCCATTTTATGACATTACACACCTCCATTCTATGACTTCACACACCTCCATTCTGTGACTTCACACACCTCCATTCTATGACTTCACAAACCTCCATTCTGAGTTCACAGACCTCCATTCTGACTTCACGCACCTCCATTCTATGACATCACTCACCTCCATTCTGACTTCACACAACTCCATTCTGACTTCACACACCTCAATTCTGTGACTTCACACACCTCCATTCAATGATTTCACACACTTCCATTCTATGACTTCACACACCTCCATTCTGTGACTTCACACACCTCCTTTCTGTGATTTCACACACCTCCAATCTGACTTCACACACCTCCATTCTATGACTTCACACACCTCCATTCGTTGACATCAAAGAACACAATTCTATGACTTCACACAACTCCATTTTGACTTCACACACCTCCATTCTATGAGTTCACACACCTCCATTTTATGACTTCACACACCTCCATTCTATGACTTCACACACCTCAATTCTATGACTTCACACACCTCCATTCTATGACTTCACACACCTCGCTTCTGTGACTTCACACACCTCAATTCTGTGACTTCACACACCTCCATTCTGACTTCACATACCTCCATTCTATGATTTCACACACCTCCATTCTATGACTTCACACACCTCCATTCTGTGACTTCACACACCACCTTTTTGACTTCACACACCTCCATTCTGTGACTTCACACACCTCCATTCTGTGACTTCACACACCTTCGTTTTGACTTCACACACTTCCATTCTGTGACTTCACACACCTCCATTCTGTGACTTCACACACCTCTATTGTTTCACTTCACACACCTCCATTCTTTGACTTCACACACCTCCATTCCATGACTTCACACACCTCCATTCTATGACTTCACACACATTCATTCTTACTTCAGAAACATCCATTCTCTGACTTCACACACCTCCATTCTATGACGTCACAAACCTCCGTTCTGTGACTTCACACACCTCCATTCTGAGTTCACACACCTCCATTCTGTGACTTCACACACCTCCATTCGTTGACATCAAAAACCACCATTCTATGACTTCACACAACTCCATTTTAACTTCACACACCTCCATTCTATGAGTTCACACACCTCCATTTTATGACTTCACACACCTCCATTCTATGACTTCACACACCTCAATTCTATGACTTCACACCTCCATTCTATGACTTCACACACCTCCATTCTGTGACTTCACCCACCTCCACTCTATGACTTCAAACACCTTCATTCTTACTTCACAGCATCCATTCTGTGACTTCACACACCTCCATTCTGTGATTTCACACACCATCATTCTGACTTCACACACCTCCATTCTGTGACTTCACACACCTCAATTCTGTGACTTCACACACCTCCATTCTGACTTCACACACCTCCATTCTGTGACTTCACACTCCTCCATTCTATGACTTCACACACCTCCATTCTGTGACTTCACACACCTCCGTTTTGACTTCACACACCTCCATTCTGTGACTTCACACACCTCTATTGTTTCACTTCACACACATCCATTCTTTGACTTCACACACCTAAATTCCATGAATTCACACACCTCCATTCTATGAGTTCACACACCTCCATTCTATGAGTTCACACACCTCCGATTTGACTTCACACACCTCCATTCTATGACTTCACACACATTCATTCTTACTTCAGAAACATCCATTCTCTGACTTCACACACTTCCATTCTATGACTTCACAAACCTCCATTCTGTGACTTCACACACCTCCATTCTGAGTTCACACACCTCCATTCTGTGACTTCACACACCTCCATTCGTTGACATCAAAACCCACCATTCTACGCCTTCACACAACTCCATTTTAACTTCACACACCTCCATTCTATGAGTTCACACACCTCCATTTTATGAGTTCACACACCTCCATTCTATGACTTCACACACCTCAATTCTATGACTTCACACACCTCCATTTTATGACTTCACACACCTCCATTCTGTGACTTCACCCACCTCCACTCTATGACTTCAAACACCTTCATTCTTACTTCACAACATCCATTCTGTGACTTCACACACCTCCATTCTGTGATTTCACACACCTTCATTCTGACTTCACACACCTCCATTCTGTGACTTCACACACCTCAATTCTGTGACTTCACACACCCTCATTCTGACTTCAGACACATCCATTCTATGACTTCCCACACCTCCATTCTATGACTTCACACACCTCCATTTTGTGACTTCACACACCTAAATTCTATGACTTCACACACCTCCATTGTGACTTCACACACCTCCATTCTATGAGTTCACACACCTCCATTCTGACTTCACACACCTCCATTCTATGACTTCACACACCTCCGTTCTGACTTCACAAAGCTCCATTCTGTGACTTCACAAAACTCCATTCTGTGATTTCACACACCTACATACTATGACTTCACACACCTCCATCTGTGACTACACACACCTCCACTCTGAGTTCACACACCTCCATTCTGTGACTTCACACACCTCCATTCTGACTTCCCACACCTTCATTTTATGACTTCACACACGTCCATTCTGTGACTTCTCACACCTGCATTCTATGACTTCACATTCTTCCATTGTGACTTCACACAACTCCATTCTATGAGTTCACATATCTCCATTCTGTGATTTCACACACCTCTATTCTGACTTCACACACCTCCATTCTATGATATCACAGACCTCGAATCTATGACTTCTCTCACCTCCACTCTATGACTTCACACCCCTCCATTCTATGACTTCCCACACCTCCTTTCTATGAATTCACCCACCTCAGTCTATGACTTCACAGACCTCCATTCTGACTTCACACACCTCCATTCTGTGACTTCACACACCTCCATTCTATGACTTCACACACCTCAATTCTATTACTTCACACACCTCCATTCTGTGACTTCACACACCTCCATTCTGTAACTTCACACACCTCCATTCTATGACTTCAAACACCATCATTCTTACTTCACAAACATCCATTCTGTGACTTCACACACCTCCTTTCTGTGACTTCACACACCTTCATTCTGACTTCACACATCTCCATTCTATGACTTCACACACCTCCGTTCTGACTTCACAAAGCTCCATTCTGTGACTTCACAAAACTCCATTCTGTGATTTCACACACCTCCATACTATGACTTCACACACCTCCATCTATGACTACACACACCTCCATTCTGAGTTCACACACCTCCATTCTGTGACTTCACACACCTCCATTCTGACTTCCCACACCTTCATTTTATGACTTCACACACGTCCATTCTGTGACTTCTCACACCTGCATTCTATGACTTCACATTCTTCCATTGTGACTTCACACAACTCCATTCTATGAGTTCACATATCTCCATTCTATGATTTCACACACCTCTATTCTGACTTCACACACCTCCATTCTATGACATCACAGACCTCGAATCTATGACTTCTCTCACCTCCACTCTATGACTTCACACCCCTCCATTCTATGACTTCCCACACCTCCTTTCTATGAATTCACCCACCTCAGTCTATGACTTCACAGACCTCCATTCTGACTTCACACACCTCCATTCTGTGACTTCACACACCTCCATTCTATGACTTCACACACCTCAATTCTATTACTTCACACACCTCCATTCTGTGACTTCACACACCTCCATTCTGTAACTTCACACACCTCCATTCTATGACTTCAAACACCATCATTCTTACTTCACAAACATCCATTCTGTGACTTCACACACCTCTATTGTTTCACTTCACACACCTCCATTTTTTGACTTCACACACCGCCATTCCATGACTTCACAAACCTCCATTCTATGAGTTCACACACCTCCATTCTATGAGTTCACACACCTCCAATTTGACTTCACACATGTCCATTCTATGACTTAACACACCTTCATTCTTACTTCAGAAACATCCATTCTCTGACTTCACACACCTCCATTCTATGACTTCACAAACCTCCATTCTGTGACTTCACACACCTCCATTCTGAGTTCACACACCTCCTTTCTATGACTTCACACACTTCCATTCTATGACTTCACACACCTCCATTCTTTGACTTCACACACCTCCATTCTATGAGTTCACACACCTCCATTCTGTGAGTTCACACACCTCCAATTTGACTTCACACACCTCCATTCTATGACTTCACACACCTTCATTCTTTCTTCAGAAACATCCATTCTCTGACTTCACACACCTCCATTCTATGACTTCACAAACCTCCATTCTGTGACTTCACACACCTCCATTCTGAGTTCACACACCTCCATTCTGTGACTTCACACACCTCCTTTCGTTGACATCAAAAACCACCATTCTATGACTTCACACAACTCCATTTTAACTTCACACACCTCCATTCTATGAGTTCACACACCTCCATTTTATGACTTCACACACCTCCATTCTATGACTTCACACACCTCAATTCTATGACTTCACACACCTCCATTCTATGACTTCACACACCTCCATTCTGTGACTTCAGCCACCTCCACTCTATGACTTCAAACACCTTCATTTTTACTTCACAACATCCATTCTGTGACTTCATACACCTCCATTCTGTGATTTCACACACCTTCATTCTGACTTCACACACCTCCATTCTGTGACTTCACACACCTAAATTCTGTGACTTCACACACCTCCATTCTGACTTCACACACCTCCATTCTACGACTTCACACACCTCCATTCTATGACTTCACACACCTCCATTTTGTGACTTCACACACCTAAATTCTATGACTTCAAACACCTCCATTGTGACTTCACACACCTCCATTCTATGACTTCACACACCTCCGTTCTAACTTCACACAGCTCCATTCTGTGACTTCACAAAACTCCATTCTGTGATTTCACACACCTCCATACTATGACTTCACACACCTCCATCTATGACTTCACACACATCCATTCTGAGTTCACACACCTCCATTCTGTGACTTCACACACCTCCATTCTGTGACTTCACACACCTCCATTCTATGACTTCAAACACCTTCATTCTTACTTCACAAACATCCATTCTGTGACTTCACACACCTCCTTTCTGTGACTTCACACACCTTCATTGTGACTTCACACCCCTCCATTCTGACTTCACACACCTCCATTCTGAGTTCACACACCTCCATTCTATGACTTCACAAACCTCCATTCTGAGTTCACAGACCTCCATTCTATGACTTCACACACCTCCATTCTATGACTTCACTCACCTCCATTCTGACTTCACACACCTCCATTCTGACTTCACACCTCAATTCTGTGACTTCACACACCTCAATTCTATGATTTCACACACTTACATTCTCTGACTTCACACACCTCCATTCTGTGACTTCACACACCTCCATTCTGAGTTCACACACCTCCATTCTATGACTTCACAAACCTCCATTCTGAGTTCACAGACCTCCATTCTGTGACTTCACACACCTGCATTCTATGACTTCACTCACCTCCATTCTGACTTCACACACCTCTATTCTGACTTCACACACCTCAATTCTGTGACTTCACACACCTCAATTCTATGATTTCACACACTTACATTCTATGACTTCACACACCTCCATTCTGTGGCTTCACACACCTACATTCTGAGTTTACACACCTCCATTCTGTGACTTCACACACCTCCAGTCTGTGATTTCACACACCTCCAATCTGACTTCACACACCTCCATTCTATGACTTCACACACCTCCATTCGTTGACATCAAAAAACACCATTCTATGACTTCACACAAC